>VYXF01000776.1:60710-127056 GCA_013397295.1 Polioptila caerulea | reverse complement strand
CATGGGCATCAGCTGGCTCCGGGTGTCCCAGCAAGGAGAGCGAGGGATGTCCAGCCTGGTGCTGGCCCCATGTCGATGGTCCCTGCTCAGCCTTCACCCCAGCAGCTCCCTCCTCCCAGGGAAGCCACCTTCCCTTCTCTGGTCAGCCTCTGTTTGGTCTCTTGGCTCCAAAAACATGTCGGTCCAATGGCATGGGTGGGAGTGTGTGACCCTCCACGGGACTGCAGTGTGTGTACTCTGGGATGTGACCAGGCCCCCAGATTGGTGTCCCACTGCAGATTGTGCTGGGAGTGGCTCTTGATGTGGCTCCTGTTTTGAGCAGCGAAGCTCACCAGGCTGCACACGCAGGCAGTGTCTTAAAACAAGTGTTTTAAAACAACCAGGGACAGGACAGAATCACCTCAGCACCCTCAGCCACCACTGCGGGGTTTTCCCCCAGGACAATGCAGGGGATGTTCAGGATGGATAATAGGAAAAGGTTCTTCCCCCATAGGGTGGTGGGGCACTGAGCAGGCTCCCCAGGGAATGGGCATGGCCCAAGGCTGCCAGAGCTCCAGGAGTGTTGGGACAGTGCTCCCAGGTACTGGGTGGGATTGTTGGGGGGTCTGTGCAGGGTCAGGAGCTGCACTCTGATACTTGTGGATCCTTTCCAACTCAGCCTACCCCATTTTGCGATTATAAATCAGGGAGAAACTGGTGGATTGTCTGGAACCTGCTGTCCCCAGTGTGAAGCTCAGGATGTAACAGCATCCCTGGGATTACCTGTGTGCCCACCGGGAGCTGCCCAGGGTGCAGGAGCACCCTGTCCTTGCCTGATCCCCTTTCCCATTTGCTGCTGCAGACATTCCTTGACAAGCTTTGCTCCCCTCGAGTGGCTCCAAGGGCCCCAGGCGTTTCCTTGCCACTCTCCCGGACCTCTCTGCCCTCCNGCAGCCATTCCCAGCCTGTCCCCGTCGGGAAGATGAACTCTGCTCCTGCACGCAGGTGTGGGTGCTGCCACTGCACCCAGGGACAGATCCAGCTCCTCTGCAGGAGCACCAAAGGTGGGTAAGAAATAAATAGGGTTGGGAGATCTGGNTCCTGCCCACTGCCCACGTTCCCCCGCTCTTCAGGCTGCCTCGCTGTGCTGAGTCAGCATCTTTTTTCTGTGCTCTCTCCTCGTTTGCTTCCTTTGCGTGTCCCCACACACTCTTCTGGCCCCCTTTCCTCTGGATTTCACTCCCTGCTAGGCCCGGGGGTGTGCAGAGCGGCCGGGGCGGGAGGCGCGGGGCCTGCCCGGCCCTCAGCGCCCGGAGGATTTGTTTGTTGGTGGCGGCNCCAGCCTGTCCCCGTCGGGAAGATGAACTCTGCTCCTGCACGCAGGTGTGGGTGGTGCCACTGCACCCAGGGACAGATCCAGCTCCTCTGCAGGAGCGCCAAAGGTAAGGAAGAAATAAATAGGGTTGGGAGATCTGGGCAAGAGAGCTGGAGAGGGACTTTGGACAAGAGCATGGAGTGGTGGGACAAGAGGGAATGGCTTAGGAGAGATATTGGGAAGAGATTCTGGGCTTTGAGGGTGGTTAGGCCTGGCACAGGCTGCCCACAGAAGCTGTGGCTGCTCCATCCCTGGAAGTGTTCCAGGTCAGGTTGGACAGGGCTTGGAGCAGCCTGGGTTAGTGCAAGGTGTCCCTGCACATGCATGGGGTGGGAATGGATGAGCTTTAAGATCACTTCCAACTCAAACTATCCTGGGATCCTGACTGTGCTGAGCCTTCAGTGTGCCAAACCAATCCAGATGCATCCAGCAGTATGTGGAGATTTGTCCCTGTGGGTCTCCACAGCCATGATGGACAGGAAACAAACCCTGCACTGCTGAGGCCAGGGGCCTGAGCATCCTCCCTGCAGCCTCCTGGCTCCCCACAAAGCTCAACATCCCACAACTCCACGTCTCCTCAACTCCCCACAAACAACATCCTCCTCCTTTCCCCAGGTGAGCTCAGTGCTGGCTCTGTGGCACGGTGTGCACAGCTGTTCTGCCAGCAGATTTCCTGGGATGCTTTGCAGCTCCACATTCCTCCCTCTCCCAGCAAGGCTGCCTGTGAGATGCTGCTCCTCTTTGAGCAGAACGCTAGCACCGATAGCCCTGACAAGCAGCAATTACTGCACTGACAAAATAAAAGTTTTGAGTTGTTTTGCAAATATTTTTGAATCCCTGATACAGCAGCAGAAGTAGGCGTAATTACACATAAAAGTGTATCTCCTTTATAGACTTTTAATTATCTACTCAGGTGAACCATAATTTGAGGGGAAATGCTTTAAATCTGTTCATTTCTAATAATAAAAAATGAGGTGGGAGAGTGTTATTTTAATGTAATTAAGACATGGCTGGATGGATGGCTGAGAGAACAGGATCCATGCTGTGCTCTGGGGACCTTGGGCTCTGTCCCCTCCCCTGCCTCCACAGACCACATGGGCTGTCTCTGTGCTGGGCACTCCATTAACACCACAGTGGGATTAAGTGTTCACATGTGGGGACAACACTGTTATGTGTCAATACTGAGCAGTCTTGTCATCAGCCTTCCTGAGCTCAGCTTTGCCAGGCCCTGCCCTGTAAAACCTGGGACTATTGGGGGATACCCTGGGACTGATCTGCTCTAGCAGGCCACTCTCCAGCCATGCCAGGAGAACCTCTGGAGGCCAATGTGGGACAGTTGTCCTGGGGAGGGGAGTCATAGAATGGTTTGGGCTGGAAGGGACCTCAAGGCTCATCCAGTCCCACCCCTGCCATGGCCAGGGACACCTTCCACTATCCCAGGTTGCTCCAAGCCCTGTCCAGACAATCTGGGCACCTCCCAGGACTTGGCACCTCTTGCTGAGGACCCACCTGCCCACACCAGTGGTGGCAACTCCAGGCTGAGCCCTGCATCAAAACTGGTTCCAAGCCTTCCGCTCCTGCCAAGCATTAGCTGTAACTCTGATTTCCCCTCTTCCATCGCTGAACTGCTGTCAGGAGAGGCACCTTAAAGGAAGTTATTTCCACCCAGTCTGCAGCTTTCCAAGAAAAGACTGAGTGTTGAACTTTATTTCTCTTGTAATAGCTCCTGAGAGCCCCAGATAAGATCAAAGCCTGGCTCCTTTGGGTGTGTGCTGCACACACGTGGCACATCTGTGGAACCGGCACGCGGGATGGATGATCCCAATTCTGGGGAGGAAAGCTCAGGCACGAGGGCGTGAGGTGACTTTTCCAGGAGTCTGCAGGCAGCTCATCCCAGGGGTGCTCCAGGTGTTTGTGTGAGACACACAGCTCCCTGCCTTTGCATCTCCCAGGGATGTTCCCAGCTAGTGGAGAAGGAAAACCAGACTGTTTTTCACTCGCTTTCCTGGGAATCCAGAGCCCTCCCCGCCTGCCTGTGCTGCTCCTGTTATCGTGAATGTCAAGCACTTTGCAAACAGAGGCATTAAATGTCAGATCCTGTCCCTTACAAGCCCTGCTTGTAATCTGAATGCTCAGACATGCTCCGTGCTCACCTCAATCCCATTCCCTTCCCCTGATAAGTGGAGTCCCTGGTGCCACTGCCTTGGGAGGTGAGGCCACCAAGCACTGCTCTTTACACCACTCTGGACCCTATCCCAATGTCTTCATCCTCCCTACCTGATATTTAAAAATCCTTAGGATCAGATTTCCACCTGGCCCTCTCCTTTGGGGATGGTAATGGGTGTTTTGGGAGAGGTGTTTGGGCCCCATGACTCTCTATCCTCCTGTGCTGAACCCTTTAACAAACAGAGCCAGTCTCCCCTTGCAGGTGTGTCCAGGTGCTCCTCTCCTCAAAAGCTCCAGCTGAGGCAGACCTGCTCCAGGATTTCTCACCTGGATTTGCCCTTGCTCTCTTCTTGGGTAAGTGAGATGAGACACCCTGCATTCCTCTGGTGAAGTTCAACAAGGCCAAGTGCAAAGTCCTGCACCCAGATCGGGGCAATCCCAGGCATGAACACAGGCTGGGTGGGGACAGGATGGAGAGCAGCCCTGAGGAAAAGGGCTTGGGGCCATTGGTGGACAAGAGAGAAAGGCTTTAAACTGCCAGAGGAAGATTTAGATGGGACATTAGGATGACATTCTCCCCTGTGAGGGTGGTGAGGCCCTGGCACAGGTTACTGGGGAAGCTGTGGCTGCCACACCCCTGGAAGTCTCCAAGGCCAGGCTGGATGGGTCTTGGAGCAGCCTGGGATAGAGGAAGGTGTCCCTGCCCGTGGAAGGTGTCCCTGCCCATGGCAGGGGCTGGGACTGGATGGGCTTTAAGGTCCCTTCTGACCCAAACCATTTTGTAATCTCTCACATCTCACGCCGCAAACTATCTTAAGGCTTCTCTCCCTGTGTTTCTGTGACTGCTCAGTATTTGCTGTTATTTTGGATAGCAGAGTGGCCCAGCAGCACACTGGTGTGAGTCCTTAGGGTGATACCAGGTCTTTCCCTTCCCTACATTACTGCCTTCCCCCTGCTGTGCACCCAGGTCCCTTTCCCTGGCAGTGGGAACAGCCACGGTGGCTGCCAGCTCTCTGTCTGTTTGTCCTTGATGGAAAAGCTTTCCCCAGGAACAAAGGACGTGCCAGCTCCCAGTCAGTCACCAGTAACAGGGAATGCTCCGCTCTCTTCCCTTTGGAGCCTCTGAGATGGAGTTTCTCATTTGCACTGTGGCATTGACACAGTAAAATAATGCAGAAATTGCACAGAATAAATTAAAGCAAACACTGCATGTGCCGCTGCCCAGAAATTTGGGACTCGCTGCATGGCTAACAAGGTACATTTTAATAATTACAAATGAACCTGTGGTCAAGAGAGCCTTCACTGAGCACACCTGGAATGAATGCTGATGCTGCTGCTCCCCACAGAATGCTGATAATCACATTTGCCAGTGCATTAGAGCTGATTTAGGGGTAAACAATAGCTTCCATCTGAATTTGTTTTACAACCTATTGACTGCAGCAGGTACCTTTTTTCCACTGAAATAATTGTAAATATTTTACTGGGCCTTCACACTGCATTTGTTCTTGGTGTTTGTTTGTTTTGTGTTTTGGTGGCTTTAAAAAAAATAATTATTTATTTATTGTGAATTGACAACAATTGTGTTCACCCTCCATCTAATCCAAGGAGCTCATGGTTGTTTCCTCCCCTCTCCATCCTTTGTTGGAATAATTGTTCTTCCCACAGTGCTACTGCATGGTTTGTAAGTTTATTTCAGGTTCAGCTGTGGGGATTAGTGATAACACTGCCTATTGTAGGAAGGTTCATATTATTTAAAATTGGAACTAGAACAAAAGCAATTCAATCCCAGTTCCTTGCTGCCTGGGTGAAACTGCCTGTACTGATGCTGTCCAGGAAGTGCCAGGCAGGAGCTGAGGCTCTGCCTGTCTGCAGGCTGGGGAAGGGAGCTGAACCTGGGCTGGGCAGCCTGAGTGCAGCCCCAGAGCCTGGGCAGGAGCAGGGAATGGCTTTTCCTTGGGTGCCCCTTCCCTGACGGTTCTTGTTAGTGCCTCCTTAGGCACTGCCCTGGGCCTGGAGATCTCCAGGTTGCTGCTGCAGTGTGGTGTTGGGGTGGAAATGCTTTAATTTATTCCCAGTACAGCAGAGTCCTGTGGACAGTAGGTCCACACTGGCAGTGGGGACTGGGGCAGGGGCTGCTCCCAGCTCCAGCAGTCAGGTGGCTTCACACACAGAGCTCTGCTGTGGCTGGGCTTTGGTTAAGTGACAGCAAAGAGCTTGAGCTGGCAGCCCCTTCCCTCTCTGCATGGCCAGCAGTGTGAGGCCAGGTCTCAGCAGATAGCCCAGATCATCCCTCCCTCCATCCCTCCATCCCTCCATCCCTCCATCCCTCCATCCCTCCACCTACCTATCTCTGTGTCTATCTGCTTTAAGCCAGGTTAATGCCTGGAATGTTTTCTCAGCTGAAGTTTGTGCCTCCATTTTGGCACACACAGAGTTGGTGTCCTCAAGCATCACACACCTCTCGAGAAGATTCTCCTGGGCTGGTGAGAGCAGGAGAGCTTGTAGTAGGGCGGAGAAAGCTGAGAGTGCAAGGAGGTCCCTGTTCTGGCACTACTGGACCTATCCCTTGGGATTCTGCAGCTCTCTGTCACTGGCAATTCATGCCTTGGCTCTTCAGAGCTCACTGGGGGATTCCAGGGATGAAGCAAAGACATTGCTGCCTCTCCTTCCATGCAGCTTTAACAGCCACTGAGGTTCATCGGGTCCATAGAACATTCTGAGCTGGAAGGGATCCCAAGGATCATCAATCCAGCTCCTGGCCCTGCACAGACACCCCAACAATCCCACCCTGTGCATCCCTGAGAGCGTTGTCCAAATGCTGCTGGAGCTTTGGCAGCCTCAGGGCCGTGCCCATTCCCTGGGGAGCCTGCTCAGTGCCCAGCACTCTGTGGAAGAAGAGTCTTTTCCTGCTATCCAAGCTAAACCTCCCTCCTCCCCTAGTGATAGGACCCAAGGGAATGGCTGGAGGGGTTTTCTGTAATATTTTTGCCAGCAACATTGAAATCTCTGCTCAACTCCCCCTCTACCCCATCCCTGACCCCAGAGCCCTGCACTGGGTACACCCTGAAGGGAATGCTGACTTTCCTTCAGGCTGGGAGGTGCTGGTGTGACTGTCCTGGCCACTGCTGGTCCTTGAGCTTCCCATCCATCCCCCTCTCCTGCTTCCCCAGAGCAGCGGAGGGCGTGGGGCGTGCGGGGGGCGGTGAGAAACCCCAGACACACAAAAGCTGGAGGAACCACCAGCAGCTGTAACCCTGGCAACTGTGTCTCAGCATTTGAATGTAATTATACCTCAAACGTGATAAACACTCCCAAGGAGTCCTTATGTGGAGATCATACTAAACAAGTCTTTGAAATTACCCTCATCAAATATTGATAGAGGGAGAGTTTTTGAAAAAAAAAAATAAAAAAGGGAAAAAGGAAAGGGAGAGAAAAGGCAAATTCTTGCTCTTGCCCACGGGTTAATGAGGATCTGTTGGTTTATCACCACGGTGCAAACCCCGCCGAGAGCTCCAGAGCTCTGCAAAGTTAAAAGTGGGGGCGGGAGGAGAAGAGAAATAAAACCATCAGGTGAGGCAGCTCTATCGATCGGCATTTTGTTTTATGTTTGGCACGCAGGAATGCCATCCCAGTAAACACCATTTGTCTTGCCCAGGCCGGGCAGGCAGGGTTTAATTGCTCGGGAGCAGGCGTGGGTGGCGGAGAGGGGGCGTTTCTGAGGGCCCTCAGCATGGAGGGCTGTGTTGGTCAGCAGAGCTCTGAGCATGGGCATCTCCTCCCACCTGCAGGGTTGGAGACTGCAGGCAGAGTGTTTTCCATCAGGAGAGCAGGGGGAAGTCCCGGGAGGTTTCCAGCAGCTGTGGATCTGGTGTGTTGGAGCACCCCTGGAAATGGTGGTGTTGGCCCAGTGTGGGATGATCCTTGCTAGTGCTCATCTCCTACCAGCACCCTCTGTCCTTGGAAAAAATCCACCAGGGGCCTTCCCTGCCCCTGGTGCTGTGCAAAGGGAGGGAGCTGGGCTGCAGTTGCCTCCTGTCCTCAAGGCAGGTGGGGGCAAGAGATGCCCTAAAAAAGGCATGAGTGGAGTTGGGATGGGCTTCTGTGTTCAGCAGATGCCCTGTGTAATGCTTGGAGGAGCTTTGGTGAGCAGAGAGTTTCTTGTCTCTTGAGTGATCTCCCAGAAACGTGTGGGGCTGGGGAGAAGATGGGTGAAGAAGCACCAGTGCTGCCCAGAAAAAGGGAGCAGCTCAAACTTTGTTGGAGCAGAAGCTCTTGAGGTGTGGAGGAGGAGGAGGAGAGGGAAACAGATCCTTATCCGGGCTCTGCAGGCAGTGAATGTCAAGGGGAAGAAAGCTGCAGGAGGCCAATTTTGTGAATTGCTGGTTGTGAGGTACTCAGTGACTTTTTGAGTTGGCTTTTAACAGGGAGAAGAGGCAAACAGGGGGCCCTGGCTGCAGCTTGGTTGTTGTGAGTGTTGGTTGGTTTGCCGTAACCAAATCTCACCTGGAGTCACAGAGACCCAGAAGCAAAGGTGTGTTAGCCCTGTGTGCTGGGGGTGGGGATGGTGGTGGTACTGATGTGCTTTTGCCTGACTGAAGGTTTTAGCACCTGGGAGAGGTTTGAGGAGCAAACCTGAGCTCCTGAGCTGTCGACAACCCCATGGGATCCCTGTGGGAACAGTGGCCAGTGCTGTGGCCAGGGCGGACTGGGAGTGCAGCCAGAGGGCAAACAGCATTTTAGTAGGAATGAGGGAGGCATGGATGGGATCACCAGCTTGGTGGAGAGCTGTACATCCCTGCTGGAAAACCTCCCTTCCCCACTGAGCATCTCTGCTCCTGGCAGGCCTGCACCTCAAACCTCAAGTCTCTCAGCACGCTCTGAGAGGGCCTGGAAACATCTCCTGAGCAAGAAAACTCCAACTTTCATCTCCAGCCACCCAGATCTGCAAAGTCAGCCTGATGCCAAGAGATGTGCCAGGATAGATGCCAGCCTGTGACTGTGCAGGACTGGCATGTTGTTGAGATCCCCCCCCAATGTGTCCCCAGCCCTCTGCCAGGGCCAGCTTGGTCCTTGTGCTGGGAACTGTGGGCATAGCTGTGACACACTGACACCAGAGCCCTCTCAAGCACTGCCAGCTGTTTTATGGGCTGCTTGGAAGCAGCTGGAAAGCCCTGTAATGCCTGTAATGCTCAGTCTTAGTTACTGCTGATGCAGCTGGGAGAGGAAATATGGGGGAATTGCAGCTCTGAAAGATGTTTTGGGCATCTCCGGTCCAACTTCAAGGGTGGCTGTGTGGAGCACAAGGCAGCTGTGGCTCAGGAGAGGGAAGCAGAAGGTCTGCTGGACTCCTCCGTGCTGGGAGATGATTATGAACAGCGTGGAGCACGTTGGAGGGAAAGAGCTGCAGGTTGTGATCTGAAATGTATTTCACCAATGATTCAAAGCAAGCTGCACTAACCCCATGGCTGCTCTGCCTCCTGCTGAGCTGCTGGCTGAAGCTGTTTCCCATCCAAGGACGGATTGGGGTGGATCCTATCCAGTATGTGCTGGTGATCACTTGCTGCTAGCTGGAACAGGGAAGAGAGGTCTGGAGAACATGTTGGATCTGAAGCCTTTGAGGGGGGATCCAGATGGTGTCTGCATCCCTTGTTTATCAGGCTAAAAATAAAGAACTTTAGAAAAATCTCAGTTTTCCTTTCCCACTGAAAATTCCCTGTTCTGAAGCCTTTGGAAGGCATGAAGGTGGCTGTGTTCCTGCACAGCCTCTCCTGGGAAATGCTCCTGCCATCAAGCAGAAGGTGCCAAGGGCGGTGCAGATGCTTTGAGGGGGAGTTGCTGTGTGAGGGAGCTGAGAGAGGTGCGATGGGAGGGCAGATGTGGTCACACATCACCCGCGGTGTGCGCAGGGAGGAAACACCAGCGGAGGGCAAAAAAGACGCTTTGACCTTTTGGAAGAGCTGTCTGTGAGAGGTGGCTGCGGTGCAGCGAGCCATTTAACAACAGCTGAATCCTTGGGCTGAGCCACGCAAGGACTACCCCAGCAGAGGAGCCGCTGCTCCCCAGAAGGCTCCCAGGGTTCATGCTTAGATGGTTCCTCTAAAGGTTAATTCTCACCGGCAGCATCTGGAAGAAAACTTGGAGTACGCCGAGGGACCTCAACCCACTCCAAAGGGTCTTCGCGTTTGTGGTTCTTTTTGTCTTTGTTTTTTAAATGTTAAGATTTGTTCTTATTCATTTCTCGAGTTAAAAATAAAGAGAAAGCCAGCCCTCCCAGCTCGGCTCCCAGGGCAGAGGCACAAAGACACAGCCGTGCCTTTGCCGGAGCCGGCACCGCGGCGGGCTGCGCTTCCCCCCGCTCCAAGGTGGCAGAATAAAGAGCTCCTGCAGTCACCTTTTTTTCCCCGAGTTGCATTGTTAAACCCTTCCGTGGGGAAATCCAGGGAGTGTAATTGCTCTGGTCTGACTCTGCCCGCTGAGCCGCCTGAATTAAGTGGGTGTTTCGGCATCCTGAGCTGCGCCTTGTGGGAAGTGACCTTCGCCTTCCGCCGCTGCTCTCTGCAACCTGCCGCTAATTAGGATGGAGAGAGCCCTCCTTTGTTTCCAAATAGTGGTTTACCTCTGTCTCGGCGTTCTGCCGGGAGCTGCCCGGTGTGACTCGGTGCATAATGAGCGCCCGGCCGGGCTCCAGCGCCGCCGAGCGCCGGGAGAGGCCGGCCCCGAGCCCGTTCGCGGCACAGCCTCTCATTACCCAGCGTCTCAATTAACATCTCAAACGACGCTTTGTTTGGGGGGAAAAAAAAAAAAAAAGTAAGTCCCACCATTTCCATGGCGCCTTTCATCCAGTATTTGCAAACTTGGGAGCGGCATCAATGCCCGCGGTGTCGCACAAGGGTCATCGCTGGAGCCTGCGGGGATGTGCGGGGTTTGGGGAGGTGCCAGGGGCCCACAGCTCCTCCGAAGTTTCCCAGGATGGTTTGGGTTGGAAGGACCGGAGAGATGATCCAGTTCCGACCCCCGAGCCGTGGGCAGGGACACCTCCCTCCAGGGATGGGCTGTGCCTGCTCTCGGGACGATTTTCCCAGGTCTGTACTGGTCTGAGAACTGCCTCGGCTCCAGGCACTGATAAAAGGGGAATGAGGAATTTCTGCGTTTTGGAAAGACACTTATTTCCAACCTAACAAAACAAGGACCAAGATGATCAAGTTTTCAATGGTAAAACTCAGTAACTCCCCTGCAGGAGAAAGTGTAATATGGGACACTTAAAGGGTTTAAGGCAAATTTATTCAGAAAGAGGATTAGCTAAACTATGTTGAAGTTCTGTGTGAACACCCCCACTGAAATGTAATCCGGTTTATCTGCATTTGTGTTGGAAATGAGCTTGGTAAACCCAATTAATGTCACCTCAGTTCTGAGTAAGAACACTCTGCAGGGATTTCCTAACTTTAAAGCAATGTGCTTTAAATTTGCACCTTTAACTTTGCCCAGTGCTCCCCTGAGCAGTTTGCCACATCTGCTGACACAGGGACAAGGAACCAAACAGATTTATGGGGATGTGTGAAAGACCTCTGCCCACGCTCTAGAAATACTCAGATCCCAATTCTCCCGAGACATCTTGGCTCAAGGGGATCCAGCACAAAAAGCATTGGGCTTGGGTGGGCACTTGGAGATGGGTGTGCAGACAGCCCAGCTGCCAGGAGGCCACTGATGCTGTCAAAATGGCATCTTCAAGCAGTGGCTGCTGCAGATCCCACAGATCCCGTGGCAGGCTCCTGGCACGAGCAGCTGTGGAACCTGCTGGGTAGAGGGAACTGAGCGGGCAGAGCAGGGCAGGTGCTGCCCTGGGGTTGGCCGGGGGCTGAGACCATCCTTTGGTGGCAGCACCTGATCCCTCAGGACAGTTGTGTGGCAGGAACAGGAGGGATGTCCCCACACCAGGAGCAATGAGGAAAGCTGGGATGTGCCAGGCAGTGAGCAGGTGCTCAGAGGAGAGGTGTGTGCAGAGATGGAGTGATCTACCCTGCAGGGCCTTGGGGTGAAAAATCCACATCAGCTCAGCCTCAGCACCACCCTGCCCAGGCTCAGGGATGGGGTCCTGCAGGCTGCCTTGGGGCAGAGCAGCTGCTCAGGTGATGATCTGCACACAACAGGATCTGCAAAAAACAGGATCCAGATCCCATCTGGCTCTGGCTGGGAGCTGGCTGTGCAGGATCAGCTCTCAGCCATGCCTTGGACAGCCCCAGCTGAGTCCCCTCCTGGCTGTTCCATGTTCACTCAGTCTTACCAAGGAGCGAGGGCGATGCCTCGTCCCCCGTGGGTGCTCCCTGAGGATTCCCTGGCGTGAGATTTCTAGGAATTGCCACTCAGCAAGGGAAGGGCTGGGCAGGGCAGGGCTCAGACTGCCCACCTGCCGTGTCCTTCTCTCCTCACCAGTCCTCCCTGTGTCCTTAGATGCTGCACAGAGATATCGGAGCTTGGATGGTAGCGCTGAGTTGGCAACTTTTAGTATTGCTGAAACATAATCAGCTTTTGCTTCTACAGCAATTAGCATGTTATTACCCATAATGTTTTGCATGGCAATTTTGTTGTAAACATTTGTACTAATTCACCATAACCTAATTATTTTTATGACACATAATTATGAAATATTTTTGGAGGAGGAATGGCTTAATTTTCTATTTATACCATTATTTCCTGGAAGTGTCAGTTATTTTTACATCAGGAAACAACATCTCCCCCCTTCCCCAATTAGCCCTTTCTATTTACTGCCTCAGCTTGCCTGTAGAGCACAGTTGCTGGGACCACATTCTCCTGGAGCTGTGTGATGGATTCTAGGAGAGCCTAATTGAGCTGTAATTTGTGGGAGCGTGATACGTAAATGGAGGAAGGTAACAAGTGTTTTTCTTTGCTGCTGGATGGGTGGATGTGATGATTCCCAGTTAGAGCATCTGCCAGGACGACCCTTCCCAAGGTATTTAAGGTGAGAGTGGTGTGGTGAAGCTGTTGCCTTAGGATCATGTTACTCAGGAATGCCAGCACCCTGAACTCAGAGGCAGGACCTCTTAGGGAGATGCTCTTGAGTGTCATAGAACCATGGAACAGGCTGAGCTGGAAGGGACCCACAAGGATCATCAATCCAGCTTCTGGCCCTGCACAGACACCCCAACAATCCCACCCTGTGCATCCCTGAGAGCGTTGTCCAAACACTCCTGTGGGTCTGGCAGCCTTGGAGCTGTGCCTATACCCTGGGGAGCCTGTTCAAACCCTGACCACCCAGAATCTTTTCCTGATATCCAGTCTAACCCTTCCCTGGCACAGGTTTGCACATCAGTAACCAATAACTCAGATCTTGGCATCCATGGACCAGAACAACTGAGAGACTGCCCAGCCCACTCTGTCTTCCAACCCGGAGAGATTGTGCAGTGTGGTGAGCAGGGCTTGGTGGGTACCACACCCGGGGGGGATGCCTGGAGGGCCAGGAGAAACATCTGGGCTGTGCTGCAGGCTCCAGAGAGACATCCCAGGCCTGAGCTACAGAGGGAAATGCAACCTGAACGTCTGGAGCACAGCCGTGATGAGCCCGGCCTTTAGGGAACACTGCAGGGTGGTGGGAGAGGGGGAGCTGGAGCCCTGCAGCCAACATTTAGTGGCAAGAGGCCTTCCTTAATCACATTCATGGAGGCACCGTGTAGAAAATTCTGAATTCAGGCTTACTCCTAACAAGTATGAAACTTGGCAGGCTGAAAGGCTTGTATATCTTGTCTGATCTCCAGTCTGGAGAGGTCTCAAAACGGAGCCATGTGGAGCGCATTGACATCTTAAAAGAATTTCTTTTAAAAAAAAAAAAAAAGGCATTTCTAGATGACTGTATGTCATATAAATGAGATTTATTTCAATGCCTGTCATGATAGTTGAGGCAGTAACAAATCCAGTAATTGCTGGTGCTCTGGTCGTGTATGCTCTGAATGTTTAACTCGGAGCTACATTTTTGCAGCAAGTCTCAGGTTATTGAGTCAATCCCTTTCCCATTTTTCCTGTCTCCTGGCTGGTGGAGGTGGAGCTGCACGGTGTGTTAGGCACGTTGGGCAGGGGGAGCGTTGCATGCAGGCTGCTGTCTCGGAACCTGCCCATAATTACCTGTTAATTGTGTGTAACTGATGGGGACCGTGGAAATCAGGTTAAGATAAACTCACTGGCATTTAAAATCATTCTCAGTGCTGGGTATTAGTGCACAGTCACACTTCAGGAAAACCTACAAGTAATCAGAGGTGCTGAGCTGAAAGGATGCAGTGGATTTTGGGACTGCAAGAGCTGGGAACTGAAGGGGGTGTTTATGTGAGGAATTTCAGGAGCTCTTTGCCCTCTCTCAGTACCAACAGACTCCCTAAAAAGTGACTTGCCCAACAGCCCTTCTTAAACGAGGTGGCTTTGTTCTTTGGTTATTCACTGCCTGTGAGAAAAGACAAGGTGAATTGCCAAGTTCTTTCTTCTCCAAGCCCCGGTGTTATCCTTGATCTTTCCACAGGAGTAATGAACTGAGATAGTGTAAAGACTGTCTCACGAAATATCTTGAAAATGAAGTGAACTCTGCACTGGGTTATGATCCAGATGATACTGCCAGATCCTTAGCAGAACTTGAATATTTTGTGCCCAGCTGTCACTGTGACTCTTTTTTTTTTTCAGGGATTAGGCATCAACAAGGTTGTTCTGTGCATCAACAAGGTTATTCTGGGCATCAACAAGTTATTCTGGGCATCAACAACAGTTAAAAACGTGTCATAACTTGAAATGGTGTTTGATGTCTATCAGCTGAACTCCCTTAAAGGCACCACCTTTAAGCATCCTGGGCTGGGATTTTGGGGTTGAGCCAAGGATTTCTGGAAGGTCCCAGGTGACTGGCAATCACAGAGATAATGCAGGGAGGTCACTTTTGCATGGTGTGACGTTTTTGCAGGGGTTCTGTAAGAGGTGAGCAGGACAAATGCTGCTGCAGTGGATGGAAATGGGTCGTTTTAATTTTATTTTAATACTCTGGGGAATTGTGTCCTGGGTGGGAGCAAGCAGAGGATATTCCTGTATTTTCAAGGTATCTGGTAAAGATCAGACTGGTCTAATCTAATGCTATGGAGATCAGGAAATTGGAAGTAGGGGTTCATTTCAGTGGAGAAGTTTCCCAGCTCTTGACTGGAAATAACACAGTCAAGAGTCTCTGATATACTCCAGGAAATATCTGTTGGGTCATGACACTGCTTTGTTTTTTGCAGGAACAGGTGAAATAGAAACAATAAAAGGAGGCAAAGACAAAGGACACCTCTTCTATGTCAGGAATCTTATGAAAAATCCATCCCTTATCACTGCCTGAGGTGTTATGAAGACTGAGTTAAATGTGTGTATGACCACAAGAGCCAGATCATATTTGTGAGAGCAGACAGATTGATGTAATCTAATAATAAAAACACCCCTAAATATTCCACCTGCCTCACTGGAGAGCACGCTCACCTCTGGCTCTGTGACCTGCCAGGCTGCATGCTTTATATGTCTGTGAAATGAATCCTTTATTAACACACCTTGGCCAGTGCCTTGGCAGGGGGTGAGATGGGCAGCCTGCACCAGGAGATCTCAAAGCATCTGCCTGGGAGTGCCCATCAAAACAGAGTTTAAAATGGCTTTTAGTGGTTGTGAAAGTGTCAGAGGGTTTGTCCATGGTGCATCCAGCTGTGCCAGCCCAGCAGTGAGGGAAACCACGTGCAGAGCTGACACGTACCTGCTCACCCCCAAGCCAAACCTGTGTGATCTCACAGCAGCCCTGAGCTGCTTTGATTTTCCCTGAAACGGGACTTGCAGGGCTGGGATCTGGAGGGAGCGTGGTGGGAGCCCACAGATGGGCTCGGAGAGGCACAGGGGAGGTGGCTGAGGCTGAAGTGTTCCAAATTTATGGTGGCCATAAAACCTGTGGAAATGATGGATTCTGCTCATTGCTCACGCACACGGTGACAGGTTTTCGAATAAAGCAGTAACTGATAGCCCCTGGGCTGGGAATTGGATTTCTCCTTTCATGATGTCATCATGATGTCATACTTTATTGCCTGTAATTCTAAACCCCATGGCTGTTGTCAGCATGCTGACATCACGTGGGGTTTCAGCTCTGGTCTCTGATGACGGTGCTCTTCTCACTGTGATTTAAAGTGCTTTCCTGTCCTGATGGAAAAGTTATGGCTTTCTTGGGGCATATCATGTTGCAGGCCAAATGCTGTCGTGGCTGAGGAGGGAATGTCATTTGGAAAGGTCTTTGGAGGGCAGCAAGTGCAATTCTCAGTGCTGTGTATTTGGAAAAATATGGGCTTTGTGGTCTGGAGGACACTGTCACAGCAAGAATGATTGTTTGGGAATGAAAGGGTGACTGACACATGTATCCTTGTGTCCTTTGCCTCCTCTCTCCCAAAGGAACACTGAACTGCTTTTCTCTAAGGACAAATAGAAAGGAGAGGAAATATGGACTCATGCATGGCCAGGCTGGTTAATGAATCCTCATGTTCTCCTTCAAACACACCTTGTGCTCAAAAGAGGAATTTGTGAATAACCCTCCCCAGGTGATAAGTGGAGATCCTCTCAATTCTGATGAGATGCATTTTCCTCCTGTCCCAGGAAAACGTCTCTTGCCTCTTCCAGCTCCTGGCTCTGGGACCCAGGAAAGGGCAGGAGGAGCACAAGCAGCAAAGCCAGGCCTGGGTGTTGGCTGCTTGGATTTAGTGAATGGTTTAGGTATGGTCACCATGGTGATACACGAGGGTCTCACCACCGTGGAGGGAGGGGGTATGGCAGGGATGTGGCAGGGAGCTGTAATCCTGTGCTCCCAAAGGCTGCACTTCACAGGAGAGCTCACCAGCCCCTGTTCTGGTCTGCCCACAGTGGAGAGCTCAGAGCATGTGTTTTACCAATATTCCTTCTATGCAATGCCTATTTTCTCTTTTTGGTTTGGAGAGGGCAGGCTCCTGGAGCAGGCCCCTTGTTTGAGCACACCCTCGTCCTCTCCAGCCCTTTGGATTTGTGTCTGTAAACCCCCCGTGCTTGTTATTTTGAAGTGAAAGGTTTATTGTGACACTTCTGCTATGTCCCATCCTCCCTTCAGCCTCCTCCCCAGCTGGCTGAACTGAGCCTGGATTCCCTGGAACAGAAGGGTAGGCACGGGAGCAAAGTCTGTCTTTCTTTTGCAAAGCCTGTGGCAGCAGATTGCAACATTTGCTGTCAGTTCATTAATTACGAGGACATTAACTTCTGAGGCTAGAAAACACTGGAAACACCAAGTTCACTGCTTGGATGTTATAAATAACATATTGGATAGTTTTGAATTGGTAGAGAGCTCAAAAGCTGCTGAGTTTTCCTGGGAATACCTGGAGCTCCTCTGTCATGGGGCTCAGGGTTACTGGAACAGCCTGTGCAAAGTTGGCCGACACAACTTGTCCAGTGTGGAAATGTAAAGAGTCAGTGTGGGATCCGTGGTGTGGGGATGGCAGGTTAAGCTTGGTGCAATTCCTGCTGCCAGCTTACAGGAACAGCCCTCCAGGAGTAAAGTGATATTATTGCTGGATCGTGTTGGATGTGCTGTCCCAAAATTGTGCCAGGAAACCTTAGGAAGTTGACATCAAAGTGATCACTGACATTCGGAGTCTCTGGTGAGTGCCAGCAATTGCAGAAGGAGAAAACCAAAGCAAAGACAGCAGCAACAGCGGTGACACTGATTCTTATTTTTTTTAGTATTTTAATTTTTTTTTTTTTATTAAAAGTGCACCCCTGTGGCGCAGCTGGCTACTTGCTCAGTGCAAGAGCACCAGAGAGGAAATTCCTTCCCAGCGCTCACAGGTGATCAACTTACACATTGAAGCATGAAGTTTGATTACCCTTGTAACATTTTATTAGCTTGCATAGCTGCAAATGTTATTAATGCTCATAAAATTATCCAGTCCTTTAAAATGTCTGTTCCACTGGTGTGCGTCTCCATGACTTCCTGGGGTAGTGGATTCCAGGAGTGACTGTGCTGGGTCAAGTCGTATTTTTCTTTTATTTCTCTTCAATCTACAGCCTTTTTGTTTCATCAGGTGCCCCTAGTTCGCTTTTAAATTATGGGGCAGGCTAATGTGAGGCAGCAAACTGGTTTTGAAGGCAAACTTGGCTCTTTTATGGACTTTATTTTCTTAGTGTACTCATATTTTCATGTATAGAATGTATTAATAAGTAATATATGTTTGTATAGATCTGTAGGTGCATGCATATACCTCAAAGTGTGTGCAACTATTTATGTATAAACACATAAACTCGTGTATTTATTGTGTCATATGAACATTTTTTGGGTATCCTGGGTACCAGTGGTTTGGTGCAGGGATCCCACCCCACTCTCTGTGTCTCTGAGGGATGTTCTGAGAGGCAGAGTAACAACAGGAAAGAAAAATGTGCCTCTGAGCTGTGTGTCAGCAGACTTCAGACACAATGGGGCCCGTGTTTCCAGACAAGCCTTTTTAGCTAATTAGCTGAGTAAAAAATCTATTTCTCTTCTTAAATTCCCTGCCATCCATCCACCTAATAGAGTCAAGCAGCTCCATATTGTGGGGGTTATGCAATAAATCATCAATCTCCAGAATTTATCTCATCGCTCCCAGCCTGGGCTCTCCATCTCTCTGTCCACAGGAGCTGCCTGGTTGCCCATTCTGGCTGCTCCCTTCTGGCAGTGACTGTAATGGAAAAGTGCTGGAGTTCTGCTCCAGTTCTGGGTGTCCCTTGGCTGTCCCCCAGCAGCTCAGCCACGGCCATGTCCTTCCTTGTCCATGGGTTATCCTACAACAAACTCCCAGAATGCAGAGGCTCCCATGGCTGTGTGGTCTGGGTGACCTCCTCACCCTGGGCTTTGCCCAGGTAGGGTCTGAGCTGGGCTGCAGCATCACCTCTGGAGCCAGGATGGATGAGAGATGGAACTGGGGGGAAGGCAAAAAAAAGAGCTGTCTTAGCTTCAGCATCACGCAGGCTGGAGGATACCCCCCCCCCGATTTTGGTTGTGTGGTCAATTGAGTAGGAACATCTCCTCTGGAAAGACATCTGAGTCTCATGGACTCATATGGCAACAATTTTCACCTCAGGTCTGGATTTGGACGTTGCAACTCCAGCCTGCGGCTGTTGGATTGCAGCGAGCAAGAGTCAAGAGCCACTAACATTGCTTTGGGTAGCAAAGCCTGGACTGGAGTCGAGTTGCTTTTTAACCTTCTCCTTAGCAAACTAAATTGACTGAACTCTTTCAGATTCTCACCCCAAGGCTGGTTTTTCACACCCAAAATTTATTGTTGCAGCTATTGTCTGAACTCGCTGTTTCTGACAATACTTTTCTTTTTTTTTTTTGTAGGTGTGAATACAAGAGCTGGACACAATGTTCTTGCCAGCACCAGGTAGTGATGTGAAACACGACTCCCTTTGTACTCCACTGGGCAGGGGGGTGTGGGTGGCTCAGCTGGGTGCTGGAAGCTCGTGTCCTGCCAGGTGTCCACCCTGACCTTCCCTCTGAGCCCCTCCTGTCCCACTGGAGCGAGCTGCACTGGCAGGGATGTTGCACGTGGGTGGGCTGTCAGGCACTCAGGGATGACAGACTTAGGGATGGAGAAAGGCTGAGCTGGTCACTGCTTCGCTGGGCTCTGCTTTTGTTTGCAGCTCTTGAGATGTCTGAGGAATGTGGAGTCGGCCCCTCTGGCTGGAGGAGCAGCACTGCCGCGTTCTGTTTAATCTGTTTACAGCCCCACATTGTATGAAATGGTTGAACCCTCATTAGTTTACCAAGAAAACACATTTCCTACAGCCTGGTGACCTGTCCTTGGCTGGACTTACTGTGCTGTTGTCCTTTGCATTTTCTACAGATGCTCTCAGCCATTTTTCAACACTGAAAACCCTTGAACGTGAGCCGAGAGTTGCCGTGCTCCTTCTCCTGGTTTGTTAATTTTTTTACTCTCTCGCTTGTTTTAATAAGAGAAATTAAAGTGTTGGGCAATGATTTCTAAAACTGTTTAAAAACAGAACAAAACCCCAAGAAAATTCTGGAACAGAATGCTTTTGTTGGCGAGAGTGAAGGTTTGTAAATATTTATTCTTCACAAGCAAAAAATATCAGGCTGTTGTGATAGAAAAAACCCAGGCAATTCAAATTTAAAGTGACAGCCTCCACGCAGGAATCGGGAACCTGCAGAAATGTCAACAGGTCAGGCCCAGTTTTGTTGGCATCAAGCTCTTCCACTATCCAAATCCAGGAGAGTGCTTTCCACCCTTTGTTGTTGTTTGGAAAACAGACACAAGTGTGTTTGTATCTCTGTGTTCCTCTCAGGTGATTATCCCTGCCAGCACCCAACCTGAGCTGCAGACAGCTACCATCCCAAAACCTGCCTTAGGATCATATTTACATTGGATAGTCTGGAAAATTTCTTCACTGTAAGGGTTTTCAGGTACCATAACGGGCTGTCCAGGCAGTGGTGGAATTCCCATTTCTGGAGGGATTTAACAGACATGTGAATGTGGTACCTGGGGATGTGGGTCAATGGTGGCCTTGGCAGTGCTGGGGGAGCAGTCAGACTCAGTGGTCTCAAAGAGCTTTTCCAACCTAAGGCATCCTGTTATTCTGTGCTGTTTGGATGCAAGGAGATCTTGAAAACCCTCCTCTAACAGGAAAACCTCTATAGAAACTGCATTCAGAGTGTTCTCTAAGTAGAGTAAGGCATGGAAGAGGTTGTCCTGAGAAGGACAAAATAAGTGTGGATGTGGGATGTGGGGACATGGGTCGTTGGTGGGCCTGGCAGTGTTGGGGTAATGATTGGACTTGATGATCTTAGAGGGCTTTTCCAACCTTAATGACTCAGTGATTCTGAATATCTCCTTCTGCTAAGGTGTGATGTGAAGCCTCACACTCAGCTGTGCTCTCCCTCTTGCTCTTGGCTCTGCTTTGCCATGCTTTGAAGCCAAGTGGAAGAGTGATCCCAAAATACCTTCCCTGGCTCCTGCCAATGGTCTAAGAATTTAATGTGATTTTCTGACTGACCAGGTGTTCTCTATACCTCCCTGGTGCAGATGACTGGCATTAAGGGGTGGATTTTCTGAGTGGCTCTGCCTGGACAGACCCCCTGGAAGCAGCATGAGGCTTCCCGAATGTGTTGGCTGCCTGGAAAGTCTGCTGGGGACTTGGCTTTCCAGGAGATTTGCTCCCTGCAAAGGAAGGAGGCTCTTATTGCATACTTGAGTTTTGCAAAGCCAGGGCTGTAAGCTGAAAGTTGTTCATGGGAAGTTTTTCCCAGAGTAAATGAAATAAATAAAATAAAACAAAACTGTGGGGAAGAAACTGAAGGCATGACAAGGCCTTTGCTCTGCTTTGTATTCTTGCATAGGAATGCTCTGCTCAGCTGTGCATTAATCTCTGGTTTACTGTGCAGCCTTGGTGCTCACACACCAAATCCTCAGAGGGAGTGTGTGTGCAGGTATTCATGGAGGTCACTTCACCCTGGAACTGCAGGGCACCAGGCCCTTTCTGTGAGCAATAATTCATGGCTGCTGCGGCGCCTTGATTTCCCTGTCAGAGCGGGACGTGCTGTGCCTGGACAGCGGGAAGGAAAACTGGGAGCTGAACCCAGCAACAGCTCCTGCAACCAGAGCAGCTGAGATGAAACAGCTTCAGCAAGGAGCAGTGACAGCCACGAGGAGCCCGGCGCCTCCTTAACTGTGACCTTTGTGATCCTGAGCCAAAGGTCGGGCAGTGGCAGATCCTTTCAAAAATCAGATCCTCTCCAGCAACTGAGAATTGGATTTGGGGCTGGTGGAGAGCTCTGCTGCAGCTCTGGGCTGGGGATGTGATGAGCATTAGCAAGCTGCTTTCTTTCCTCCCTGCCATTCTTCAGGGCTGCTGTGTTTGGCAGGGATTAATGGATCTGGAAAGGGATGCTGTGGTTGCAGGCTTGGGTCAGGTAGCAGCAGGCCTGCAGGTGACAGGGTGGCTGTGCCAGCTGTTTGACAGTCCTGCCCAACATCCTGCAATTAGACTTTCACAGAGCACATCCCTGTGTCTCGAGCTGTGATGTTTCCAAATTTCAGGCCCTGCTATTTGGTCCTGTGGGCGTGCTCCACCTCATGGAAGTGGACACCTAATGAGCCCTCGGTGATTAAGCTGGAATTGCCATGCTGGTGGGTATGTGTTCCACCACAGCCACTCCATCTCTGCTGCTCCAATGTCTTTCCTCACATCCCTGACTTCTGCAGGGTTGGGAAGAGCAGGGAATTTTTATCCTCTCCCATGCAGTTAATTAGGAAGCATTCCAGTTCGTGCCGTTTGGTGGGGAGCATATCCAGGCTGTTCAGCAGAGAACAGACCCTGCAGGGAAAGCAGGAATTTCTGAATTTCTGACACCACTCCCTGATTTGGGATGAGCTCAAATTCACCATACTCCAAGTCTCAGGATTGCAGGCCCTCCTGTGATTGTTGGCACCAGTGAACAGAAAAGAAAGAATCATCTGGGAGTGGAGGTGTTGGTCTGTCCTTGGCCTGGAATTGTAGGCTGTGTGTTCCATCAAGGGCTCGGAGCAGGATGGAGGATGCTGAGTTCAGGGAGAAACAAATCCCTCACCAGCTCACACAACAGACAGCAGCAGCTCTTGCTGGGAGCTGTGGGGAAACAGATCAGTGGGGTGTGGCAGAGAGCAGGCTTGTCCTTTGGGATCAGCTGAGCTCTGTGGTGGGACTGGGCTGTGCCCGGGAGCTCTGGGAGAAGCTCCCACACTCAGAAGGTGCCGTGAGGGCAGCAGGTGTAGCACCACACGTGGTCCAAGCGTGCTCCTTAGAGAATCACACAAACCTTAGGCTGGAAAAGCCCTCTCAGACCAGCGAGTCCAACCATTAACCCAGCACTGCCAAGGCCACCACCGATCCATGTCCCCAGGCACCACACCCACATGTCTGTGAGATCCCTCCACTGCCTTGGCTGCCTGTGCCACCGCCTGACAACCCTTTCTGTGAAGAAATTTTCCAGAATATCCAACCTAAACCTCAGTGTGCCCCACACAGGGCACAACTTGAGGCCATTTCCTGTTATCCTATTGGCTGTTATTTGGGAGAAGGGATCAACGCTCAGATGGCTACCACCTCCTTTTAAGTAGTTCTAGAGAGCAATTATTCTGTGTTTTCTCACCAGCAGCTGCTGGGGCTTCACAAATGGGAAAGGGAGGTGGTCCCTGCACTTCAGGCCGGGCAGGATAATCTTTTTATGCTTGATTGGCACTAGGAAAGCATCACTGAACCCTTGTGGAGGGGTGGCAGCTCATTAGGATTCAGGCTCAGTCACTCTTCATCCTCTGGAAAATGCACCACCTGGCAGGATCACTCACCTTGACCCTCGGTGACAGAAAGAGACGGCCACCAGCTCTCGGTCACCAGCAGGGCATGTCACTGGGAGTGACAAACTGGGGGGGAAGGAGCCAGCCTGGGGAGGGGGGGATGGCGCAGGGAGAGGAAACATCTGACTTGGCTGAGCGCAGGGAAAGCTGAAAGATCAGCTGCTGTTGCATGAATAATTACTGTTCTCCATCCTCTTCTGGACAGGCAGACAAGAGACTCCTGCCCACCACAGCAGTGGGGATGTGCTGCCTGGGGGCCAGGAGCCGTGGACATGGAGTGGTGTGGGGAGGAGCAGCCTGCAAGCTGGGCCATTTGGCACAGAAATGCCTGGCTGGGACAGAGCAGAGGGTCACCTAGCCCTGCCTCCAGCAGCAGTGGGTGCTTTGTAAAGGGAACACACAAGAATGGTCTCTCTTACCATCCATTCCAGTTGCACTCGGAATCCCCAGTCATTGGAGGGGGTAGTAGAAGGTATCTCTCTGTCTTGTCCCTGTAATCTCTGTTTTTTAATCTCCAGTCCATGAATCTGTATAATCCCATTTTGCTGCCTGCTGGCCCCATGCTTTGATGCTGATTTCCCATTCCCCACATCCCAGCTGAGTCTGGTGTTGTGCCATCACCTGTGCACAAGGGCTCAGGAGCCTCCCTCTCCCAGCCTTTCCCAGAGAGGGAGATTGGGAAGGTTGAAAATGTCTCAGGGTGGTCCCTACCATTTCATCATTACCTGCATCTTTATGACAGGTCATGAACTTCAGCTTCCTCCAGCTCAAACTGGGATGGCCCTAACCTGGCATCTGGAGGGGGCAGCTCAGTGTCCCTGTGTGTGGGAAGTGCCTGCACCAACATCTCCTCTCTGTCCTGCTCTGTTCCCATCTCTTGGCAAGCTGGAACTCCTTGGCTGAGGCAAGAGCTGAGCTCCTGGAAATGAGAGTTTGTTCTTGCTGACATGACTTGTGATCTTTGCTCCTGCCTGAATTAAGGGTGACCCCCTGACTCTTGGTGTCCTGCTCCCACCCAGGACTCAGTGGCTCTTCCAAGCTGGAGCTCCAGGCAGAGGGATGAGAGATGGTGTCTGCTGTTAATCTGTGTTGATAGGTAAGCTCTGAGTGGGTCACTCTGCTCTGGGAAGCCACTTCTCCACAGTCATTGACCTTTATTTGGTTTGCCTTATTTACTCAGGTGGCAAATTAGGTCACATTGAAGTGGCTCCTGTTAAACTGAGAAATGGCCACTTAAATCTGGAGTGACTGTGTCCACACAGAGGTTAATGCAGTTTAATCCAATCACTTTAATCTGGCCTTGCTGTTTCGAGGACAGATTTTCATCAACATCCCTGCTCAGGTACTGGAGAGGCAGAGGAAGAGCAGGCTGCTCCAAGTGGGCAGTGCTTGGAGAGGGGAGCTCAGCCCTGCTGTTCCTCTTTGCCCAGAGTGGGAATCCTGGTTCTTGGAAGGGTGAATCTCTGTTTGTTTGTTGATTTAGAATTCCAGCTGAAAGAAAATGAATAATGCTTGTTGCTGTCCTTAGGCTCCCTTTAGTCTCTGTTTGTTTTTACAGCTCTTGACAAAAACAGGACAGAAGAACAGGGTTCCCAAGAGGAGCAGAGTTAACTAATGAAGTAAGAAACTTCCTGATCATTGGCAGGTGCTGGAGGGCTGTGCTAACACTCTAACTTCATCAATCTTGGGCTGAGTAAAATAAAATTATCAAAACAGGAACAGTAGAACATGCTCCTCTGGGACCTGGAGATGGTCCAGCTGCAGCAGCTCTGACCCTGACAATTTGGTACAGCTGAGGCAGAGTTTTGTCTGGATTGTTCTCTTGCTTGGGATGGCTGGAGCTTCTGTCTAGTGCCACTCCTCTTCTGCTCCATCAAGACCTTTGCAATTGGTGGGGGATGTATTTACTACCAGGAAAGATTTACTCTATCCCAGTGAAAGCAGGACACCAGGGCTCCTTCTGTGCTTCAGTCCAGAGGATAACCCTCTCTCCCCACCATCTCCCAGGGCTTTGGATGTCTAAAGACTGCAAAATGTTAACACACTCCAGCATGGCTGGATGGAGAACTGCTCCCACTTGAGACCCTTCGTAAGCCTGCAGCAAAGGCTCAGTATCAAACTCTGGACAAACCACACGCTCTTGGTCTCTGAATCCCCCCCAGGCAGTGGGACTGCACCCATCATCTTGAAATGGCATCCACCACCCAGTCCCCTCCACTTCCCACACACTGCTCAAAACCTCATTGCTCCTTTGTAATGTCAGGTAGGAGCAGCAGTGGATTTGCCATGAGCTCCACCAGCCAGGATCAGCTGGATGCACTGGCCTCTGTCAGCAGCTACCCCAGTGCTCAGCACCACTGGCAGGATCTAAGATTCATTAGTTGTGCCGTGAGTGGGGAGGGTTGGCTGCCCTGCAGAGCTCAGCCTGGGAGGAGGCATTTACACTCTTATTTCATAGGGTCACAGAATGTCCTGAGCTGGATGGACCCACAAGGGTCATGGAGTCCAGCTCCTGGGCCTGCCCAGGACACTCCAACAATCCCACCCAGTGTCTGGGAGCATTGTCCAAACTCTTCTGGATCTTTGGCAGCCTCGGGCCATGCCCATTCCCATTCCCTGAGGAGCCTGTTCAGTGCCCCAGCACCTTCTGGGGGAAGAACCTTCTCCTGGTATCCAACCTAAACTCCCCTGGCACTGCTCCAGCCATTCCCTGGGGTCCTGTCCCTGGTCAGCAGAGGGAAGTGAAGCTGCAAGGCTGATGTTGTACCTTCCATCCAGCTTGGTCACCCTGAGCCCAGCTGGGACAGATGCTCTGGCCCTGGGGAAGGCTCTGGCTGTTAAGGGCTGCTCTGGGCAGCTCTGACAACTTTTGTCCTTGAAGTTCATCATTTTGAGTGTCTCTCCCCTGAGGAAAGGTGATTTTAATCCCTGTAGTCCATGAGTAGAAGGGAGGAGGAGGAAGGGGAGGAAAACTGGAGTTCTGTGGTGGTTGAGATCAGCAGGAAGACTTAGCTGTCCCCCAGACCTGCAATACACAAACTTCCCTCAAACTGAGCACTTAATGTGCAGGGAGAGAGGTGACTGATAACAGAGATTACCCTAATGAATAAACAAATGTTTTAAAAGACGACTCCTCGTGCAATGTGTGCAATGCATGCAATGCGTTATTTTTAACTTAGTGGCAATTTGCATGTGAGTCAATTTGCATACATTAAATACATCTCCCCTTCTGCACCGACTCCCCCTCCCCTTCAGTACAACATCTCATTATGGGGCTGATGGGACTGGGGAGCTGGTGGCTCTGGAGGGGATATTAATTTACCCAACACATGCTGTGTAGGTTTTTATCACTTGCTGCACATTGGACCTGGTGTCTTTGAAGTCACCAGTGCCTTCTGCTTGAGGTGGTTGAAATGGAAAAAGAAAGGGAAGGGAGGGGGAACCACCAGGAGAAGAAATGCATGGGGAAGAAAGGAGATTGTTCAGCTGGTGTTAACTTGACGGAAAATGAGCGATGCAGAACCTTCTCCCCTCTGCCAGAGAGCCTGGGCGTTGTGAGTGGGGGTTGTTTGGTTTGCTTTTTGTTTGAGGTGGAATTTGCCATCTTCCAGTGAAACACAGAGGAGGAGGAGGAGGAATGGGCTAGTGAGAGCCCCAAGAGGAAGCTATGGGGTGGAGGCACAGATGGTCTCACCAGCTCTGTGTTGTGGCTGTGGGGGGATGTGGATGTTTGTGTGTGGTAGAACCGCCCTGCCACGGTTTAGGACATGGGGATCCCCACAGGAGCTTGGGAGGTGGCGGATTTCTGCCTCCAGGAAAGGTTTAGGCTGGATATTAGGAAAAAGTTCTTCACTGAAAGAGCAGTCAGGCACTGGAACAAGGTCCTCAGGGAGGTGGTGGAGCCACCATTCCTGGAAATGTTCGAAAAATGAGGAGATGTGACTCTTTGTGGTGTGGCTTAGTGGCCAAAGTGGAATTCAGTCAAAGATTGGACTTGATGGTCTTGTAAGTCTTCTCCAACCTGAATAATTCAATGATTCCATGCTGTGGGAGCTACTGCCACCTCATGCCTCAGTTTCCCTGAGAAAAAGAGAGAATTAATGATGCCAACTGCTCTCAGAAGGCTTCAGGACATGCTCAGAGCATGTGGTGATGGAGAATTGGTGGGGGGAACTATTCTCCATGACCTGGATGTCGGTCTGAGGGGTGTTGTGATGAAAACACACAGGTGTCATGACATCCCTGTGTCTTTGATAGACAGAGAAGTCACTTTGCTGCCCTAAGATCAGCTCAGAGGATTTTGAAATGCTGATGATGCAGTGGAAAAAGCTTTTGCTGTTGTACAGCGGAGCCCAGGGGGATTTTTCACAGTTCCAAGTACTGACCAGAAGCCCTGGAAATATTTTGAGGAAGGAATGAAAAAGAAAATTTCTTTCAATTAGTTCAGCATTTTTCAGCCAGTTCTGGTTGCAATCAAGAACATTGTACTGAGCTCAAGTGTTTCTTTGAAAGAGATTTAAAAAAATCATCCAGGGAAATGAATAAAGGAAGTGACCCAAATCTAATCTGGACTGATAGACTGTAGAAGACTTATCTTCACCAAGTAACAAGGTCCCTTCTCTCTTCCCATGTAACACAAGTCTTAGCCAAAGCTCCTTCAATGTGGCAATTCAGGAATAAATGTCAGCAGCTCCTCCGTGCAAGGAATATTTGGATGTCAGCAGCAAGAGGCAAAGTTTCTGATAAACTGATGCAAATGGGATGCTGGGATCAGGGCTGGGGAGCTCTGATCTCATGCAATTTCCATGCTTTAAGGGTACCCAGCTCCCACAGAGCAAAGGGTCTTGGGCAGGTAATGGGCAGCCTACCCCGTCGTCCTAGTGGTTCCCTTCAGGGAATCACTTGTTTTGGTCCACAAAAACACAAACCAAGGGAATGAACAGCATGGCTTGTGGGTTTTGCTAATTAGAGAGGGTGGGGAAATCCATATCCTGCTGCAGCAGCCTTTGTGCTGTGTGTGCAGCAAAGGAGAGCTCCCGCCCTTCTGAGGGTAGGGCAGGGAGGTGACAAAGGTGAGTGAAACATCTCACCTGGGATAGCCAGCATGGCTGGCCAGGAAAAAAAATACTTGGTGGAGGAGGATCTGTTCCATTCAGGCTGGGCACCGTGAGCCCAGTGCAGCTTTATTCCAGGTCCCTTGGACAAAAGGGAAGCGTGAAACTGAAGGAGAGGTGCCTGTGGAAAGGCTGATCTCTGCCTGGAGCTGTGCAAGGCAGCTGCTCCCAACCTGGGCTGCATTCCAGTGGGGCATGATGGAGCGGGGTGGATGCAGGGTTGGAAGGGTGTGGTCAGAGGTGTTCTTTTGGGTGTGTTGTGATGGACTCTGGGTCACTTCCCTGTCTCCAGAGTGTCCCGCTGCCCGCCAGGCAGTGCCTGGATGTCTCCACAGAGGGAAGCCACCTCCAGCCCCAACAGACCTCAGTGAGCAGCCTGGGCTTGTCCCCCTTGGTCGGAGCCAGCTCACCCTGCCCTCCTGAGCGCTGCTTTGCAGAGGGGACATCACAAATCGTGTCCCCCGGAGGCTGCCCTGCCATACAGGATGTCACAAGAACTGCCGAGTGAAGTATCCGGCCCCGCTCCCTCCTGGCTGGCCCCACTGCCGGGATTGTTTCCACGGCGAGAGAACAATACCTCTCCTCCCATCCAAGAAACATTTATTACATGATCCGTTTCAGATGTCTCTTCGGGGAGGAGGGGAGAGCGGAGGAGAAATAGATCTCTTTTTTACGGCAGCACGGCAGGATCCATCCCGTAATGGATTAATTATCCCCGTGCGCAGGCGGGCTGGGGGGATGCTCGGAGCAAGCGCCAGGGTTGCCTTCCAAGAGGAGCAGACGTGGATATTTCTAGCCTCCTTTTTCACAAACTAAAAGGAGTAATTAATTAATCTGGAAGCTTTCACGTTCGTTATAATTCCCTCCCTCTCCTCGTTTTGTTTCTCCCCTTCGACTGTACGAAACAAGGAGAAAGGTAAAGAGTTTAGGGGCCTATTATGCTGCTCCTTCCTGAGCCCCTGTCAATCTTCCTGCTTGCTTTCATACCTCTGCCTCCTTTTCTCTCCCTTTAAAGCCCTCAGAGGTCAGAAACATTTCCTGGTTTTCCTTTGCATGCCCTGAAGGAAACGGTCTGGGCTGGATTATCTGTCGGTATAAACCAGCACTGATGCACAGGCTCTGTCAACAGAGTATTCCACACTTCTGGAAGCTCCTTCCATCCATCACATGGGCTAGGGAGGAGAATCATCCCTTGGGCCTACTCCTCCTCAGCTGGGGAGGAAGGCACAGGATTAATGCTGACAATACAAGCACTACCTAGGTAAAGACAGAGCCTCCAAAGCCCAGGAGGTAAATGCTGTTACAATGCCATTTCTCCGTCCTTTCCCGTTTTTTATTTCCACCCAGCCAAGCTGCAACTCGAGCAAGAAGCATAAATTCTGCTGTCCCTCGACTCTATCTGCTCACAGAGCTAAAGAGATATAAAGGATGTAGCCAGAGTGAGCCAGTCCATTAAGGAGTGTTCTGGAGAGGCAGAGCCAGGGATTAGAGGACATCCAGGAGCAATTGCAGTCCCTTTGAACTAAGCATGACTTCCCCAAGACACCTAACAAAAACTAACTTGCCAGGGATGGAGAACGGGAAAAATCTAATTTCAGGCTGTAGAAGCCAATTATTTCAACTCTGTGAGGCCAGAGATGGACTGGTGGGAGGCATTTTCACATCTCCCAGGAGGTGAGGAGCCCTCAGCCAAAGGTCTGGGTGCTTGCTGGAGGAATGGTTCTGTTCCATGCCTGGCTGACAACCCAGCTTTCTGAAGGAAAGCTTCTGGACAGCCCAGCCTAAAGAAACTCAGTGGTTCTTGAAGCAAGGTTGCTGGTGCTTTGTCTCCCCTTGAGGCAAGAAAAGAAGATGGATTTGCATCCAAAAGTGAGCCCGGGCTGTGGAGCTCTGAGTGAAAGCCCCAATGCCTCATCTCATCTTTCCCCTTACCCTGTGCTGTGAACATTTGCCATGGTTGATCTAAAGGTTAAAAAAATCAGAACAAGCCCCCAAAATTGCCCTTCCAGAGACACCACCTCGTGCCCTTTTTTGGTTTTTCTGGATGTGAAAAATATCCCAATGGTAAGGGAAGGAACTCCTGATGTCTCTGAAAGACTGTTTGATTCTCTTTGTCTGCCTGCTCGGTGTACTCATGTGTCATTTGCTGCTCTTGGCAGTGAGTGGGAATCCGTGGAATGAGAATATGAAATTCTTCCCTCTTCCACAGGGGTACACAGCTTAGAAGGATGGGTTGCCCTGGCTGCATCCCTCCGAGTGGCAGAATAAATAATTGGGATATGAAGAGCTGCTGTCCAACTCAATGTTGTGTTCAAAGGCTCCTGGATGACGGCAGAGCAGGACAGGCTGTTCCAGTAATGGGTTGTCTGTTGTTCCTCTGCCCAAAACCAGGTTTAATGAAGCATTTGTTCTTTTACTGCCCTCTTCTTAACTGAGTTTTTAAAGCTTTCCCTCAGAGAAAGTGACAAAAGCAAAATTGTGTCCTGATGTGTTTGTTTGAATTCTTAAGTGAATTTGCTTGGGCGGTATTCCCAACCTTTCCCTGGTGACTTTCCAAGAACATTCAAGCAATGAGATTTTCACTGGCAGAAAACAAAATGAAACAAAAAAAAACCAACAAAAAAAGCAAATTTCAAAGTCACATTTGCAGGTTTTTTTAGCACTATGATACCTGCAGTGCTAAAATATCCTGACATGGTCTTAAAACAGATTGGTGAAGATGTTGATGAATAATGAATTGTGATTTCTTTTTATTTGCCTTCTGGTTCTGGTTGAACTCTTCAAGTTCTTGAGTTATTCTTTGTAATCATGAGACCTGGAAACTGATTTTCCCTAGGTCTGAAATGATGAGTCTTTGTAGCTGAGTTTGCTGAAATGCAGATGTTTGCTCCTCAGCATTTCTTCAAGTGTTGGTTCTGGTCCAGTTTGGACCAAAACTGGATGTTATTATTATGTCCCCCCAAACCTTGCTATAAACAGGCAATCCTAGAACTAAACCTGAGCCAAGGTATGATGTTACATCCCTCCAACTCTGCGTAACCCTCATTTTTGTTAACTTGATCTGTACTTGTACAGGATTTCCCAGGATCACAGACTGGAATAATTTGGGTGAAAAGGGACTCAGGAAGTCTTTTGTCCAACATCTTGCACCAGGGTTAGTTTTGGGATCAGATCAGGGTTTGAAAGCCTCCAAGGACGGGGGCTGCACAGGCTCTCTGGGCAACCTGTACCATCCTTGCCCATCTGCTGTTATATCCAGGGTTTATAGCTGCTTGTTTCAGTTTAGGCCTGATGTCTCCCATCTCCCTCTTCCTGGAAAACCCCTGGCTCCAGCTTCTTGCTAACTCCAGGTCTGAGTAAGACTGTGAAGTGTCCCTAAGCCCAGCTCCTTTGGCCTCCTTTTGGGGCAAAAAAATGTCTGGGACACCCTTTTCTCTGGATCCCTTACGTGGCAGTGCTTGTCACAGAACTGCTCCAGCTCAAAGAAGGTCAGCCAAGCCCCAGTTTCCCAGTTTTCAGCTGGAGATGTGGAGCTGACAGGTGACTGACACCAACGCAGGGCTGCAGCCTGGGGCAACAACCCACAGGGATTTCTGAGAGCTGGACTTGCCAGGCAACCTTTGCTCAGCTGTTGGAAGTCATTTGACTGTGGGGTGTTTCTGATGAAATGTGTTTGCTTCAATGGGTTATTGCTTCCCAGGAAAACTCAATTTCAGTGGGAGACAACTGACCAGCTCCTTTTCTAATAAGCACCACCAAATCATCTGGTTTTATCAGCAACAGAATGAGAACTGGCAAAAAATTTAATTTGAAATGCAGAAATAACTAATACTGGGGGGAAATCTAACTTTCCTGCTCCACTGGGGACTAGTGCAGTGCCAGGGGATTCACTAAACAGCACAGTTCATATTTTAAATATTTGCTAAGTGAATGTAGAGGCAATTGTTTGGGGAAGTATTTGTCAAATAAACTCAAACAACAAATGCATTTGAGGAAATTGGATTTGTCCACCTGATATTGCAGGAACAGGAGAAGAGGCTAAATTCATCAGATAAACTGTTCAGCTGAACTGTTTGTTCTCCTCTATCCACCCTCCAATCATTATTTTAGAGAGACTACAACTGTTGTAGGCACTGTGCAGAAAATTTATAGGAAACAGATCTCTGGCTGCTGAAGCCCAGAGCCTGCATGATGGACGTGGCTGATAGGGGAAGATTTAGCATCCAGCACTCTGGGGAAGGAGGTGAGCCCATCTCTGTGCCCAGAGTGGTGAATTCTCTCCCTGTGCCCATATCAGACTCTCACTGGGTTTGTTTTGTTTCATCCAGCTGCAGCGTGGTGGTGGGAGCTGCCCCTGGGATCAGCACGGTGTGGATCCTTCCTTCAGCTGGTTCCATCCTCAGCCCCAAAACAGCAGCTGGGAAGGCAGGTCAGGACTTCTGGGATGTGAGCACAGACTGGGAAATGTGGGGCACCAGTAGCTGGGACAAACTCCATCTCCTGGCTTCCTCCCAGCACCTGAAATGAGGAGGCAATTGCTCCAGGGCCGCCCAGCTGTGGTGATTCATGGCTGAGGGGAAATGGCTTCTGTGCAGGTGCTGCCCATCTCCATCAGGTATATAAGGCAAACCCTTGGCTGAGTGCTTAAGGCAGGATGGAGAGACGTGGTTCACTTTATTTTGCAGGTAGAGACTATAGAAATCAATTTTATAGCTGCCCTGACTTCTAGGAGTGCTGAGCTCAGAGAGCAGGAAGGGGATCCTCAAGGTAAACTGCTGGGATTTGAGGATGTGAGCGGAGCACAAGGGGTAGACACAGTCCCTGCAGCAGTCTGGAGTAGTTGTTGAGGGAAGGAAGCAGGAAAAGAAGAAGGAATTTGAATTCCAGGAGAGCAAATTCAGGGGAGTAACTCAAAGATAAATTCAGAAAAGCAAAAGGTGCAAAGCTGCTGTTGTCAGAGCCCAGACTAGTTCCCAAATGGCTTGGGAAGCTGAGATCAGGACAGGAGGTGACTGTAGTTTGGAGATGCAAGATGTAAGGTCAGGAGCCAAATCTCTGAGCTGCAGAAAAATGAAGCTGTGTTTTAGGCTTGGAGAAAGGCAGGGAAGTGATGGAAGAACACATGGCAGTGAGAGAGCAGCCTCCTCCTGGCTGCTTGAGCTTGGCCATGGCAGAGCTCTGGGGTGGTGGTGGGGAAGTTTGGGAATGGCTTTGTGTGCTGGTGGGCACATGGGCTCCTGGGCAGTGGTGGCCAAAGCCAGGGCGGGCTGTGCTCAGAAGTTCTGTGGGATCAGGATTTGGCTCTGTTAGGAGAGTAGGAAGGATTTGTTTCCTTCACTCTGAAAATTCAGGTTAGTGGGCTTGGCTGCTTTCTCTCTGTGTTCAGCTTCAGCAGAGGGATTAAATTTCCAAGGAACTGAACTCTCAGAATTAGAAGTTGAGCCTTGGATTTGATTGAAAAAATCTCGACCAGGAATCTCAAGCATGAATTTCTTGTTCCTCAAGTTCCCCTTGTTATTCCATGAGGGGCACCCCAGAGGTGCAAGCACTCCAGCTCTGCCCCCTTGGCTTTCCATAGGGGGCAGGAGGGACTCCCAGAGGGGAAATCCTCCCCGGGCAGTTGCTGAGATCCAAACCAAGCCCACCTGTTGGGGCTCTGTGCTGCAATGATGCAGAGCAGATGTGTGTTTGGGCAGGTGTGGGCTGGGCTGGCTGCCAGCCCTGGCTGCACGTGTTCCCAGGATGGAGAGACCCTCCAAAGATAAGTCTGCAGTTCCGATGAGGGGATATTGAGTTTTGTGCTGCAGGGCAAATGCTGTCCACTCTGTAAGGCAGCTGCTGCTGAAGTCATGTCCTTGTTCCAGGCAACACTGGAAAAAGGCAGATCCAGCCTTTTCCTCTCCAGTAACATACTGGCTTACCTGTTTGCATTCTGGGCTCACCTGTTTTCATTCTGTTTTCACTCAGCCTGGATTAGGACCTTTGTCTGGTCATGCTGATTGCAAGTATCCTGTGTGCTGGGAAGTTTTCCATATCCAATTTCCATTCTCCATTTCTATATTCAATTTCTCTCTGTCACTGTTGGTGGAGGTGTGCTCTGCAGCAGTCTCTGAGAAGGTTTGATTGTCCTCCTTGCCCTCTGTGTTTTGTTCTCTTTGTGGGCTTATCTGAAGGGAAAACCCCCACGTGTCTGACTCTGCACCCGGAGGCCCAGATCTGGTGCTCAGAAACCTCCCCTGGTCCCCAAGCAGGCACGTACAAGGTGGGACTTGCCCTAAGCTGTCAATTCCCCTGTGTGGCAGGGCCACCCTCCCCCTACAGGGGTGACAGAGGGTCTCACCTGCATGGCCTCATGGCACCTCAAATTTTCACCTGTTTAACTTGCTCTCGTGCAAAATAATCTTAGCAGGACTCTGTTGAGCTCAGGAGGAGGGCAGGAGCTGATCTATGGTGGCACAATTCACATCTCCAGTGTATGAATTCCCCTCGGGTCTCTTGATTGTCTGGGGTGGAAGCCAAGGGATGAGGGAGGAGGATGGAGCCTGGTCTCTGTGCTGGCAGCATCTCCTTTGACACCTGCACTGGAATCCTGGGCCAGCTGTCTCGTACCACTTCAGTCCCTGGCCCAGCTCTCTTAGAAGCAGCACTAATCAGCCTTTAAATGCTGGGGACATCAGGAGAATTGTCTCCATATTTTACAGCCTTCCTGTGAGGGTGCTGCTGCACAGGAGCTGCTGGGCTGTGGGAATGACCCACGGAGCCAGGGACTCTGCTTGGCTTTGGGTGACATCCTCAGGTCTGTCCCAGATCCCTGCCTCGTGCCAGGGCAGGAATGCTGAGGGCTCTCCAAGCCCAGATGGGTGTGTACAGCCCTTGTTGTGTGTGGGCTGCCTGTTGGAATAAAAGGGCAGGGAAATTTCCTTGCAGGAGCAGGCTGGTGAAGCAGCTTGCTCCCCACACCCCTGAGGACACAGAGCCATTCAGTGCCTTTGTGGAGTGGCCCTGCTGCTCCATCTGTACACACACTGTACATTGCTGGTTTATTTAGAACTCATTTCGTGCTAAAAAAGTCAAGAACAGAAAAAGAGCCACTCAAACAGAGCAGAGCCATCCCTCCCTGGACTTGCCAGTGACACTGGAGCTTCTGGAAATGTGTTTGATGGTAATCACAGGATGGCTGGGGTTGGAAGGGACCTTAAAGATCTCCTGGTTTCAACTCCCCTGCAGGGATAGGGTTGGATGGGGATGGGCAGGGACAACTTTCATTAGGCAAGGTTGCTCAAAGTCCCATCCATGCTGGCCTTGAATCCTTCCCCTTGTACTGTCAGGTTGTTTCCACAAGTGTTTTCTCCCCATTTCCCTGTGTGAACAAAGTCAGGGTTGGTTTTTCTGCAGTTGCCACTCTCAGCAGTGGCTGGGCCCTGATCTAAGAGTCTCTGCTGCCACACAGTCTCCAGCAGAGCAGGAAATAAATCAGGGCTGACAGTTCCCTCATGTTCCTGGGGACTGTACTGGGCCTTTTGTGGGGGTAAGGATGCTTTTTGGTTAAGGATGGAAACCAGACCAAGATATGACCCAAAGCTGTCTGTCCTGGGATGAACACGGGGAGCCCTGAGCTCCCTGTCTTGGCTCTTCCCAAAGTGCTGTGAGCCTGTTCAACCTGACTGCATCCCAAGGGCTCAGCAGGATGCTTAGGCACAGGAGTGGTTTCCATGTGCCACTTGTCACGGGCTGCAGTGGGATTTGCTGTGTGAGAGAGTATTTAAACAACTTCTCCCCCTGTCCCAGCCTCCCTGCCCACAGGGCTGAGTGGGTTTTCCCTTCCTGAGCGTGGATGTGATGAGATTGCTCAGGGCTGTGTTCACACTTCCTGCTGGACATGCTAGGCAGTCAGCCTGGGAGATCCAGGACATGGGGAACACAATACTGGGTAGAAACCTGCCTCCCTACCTGGCCAGCAGCTTCAGCTTGGGTTGGTTTTTTTTCATCCTCCTGAAAAATGTTTTTCTTTAGAAGAAAGGGCTTGGCTTTCCCCACTTTTTTTTTTTTTTTTTTTCAAAAGAGAAAAAATTTCCTTTAAAACCAAGAGCAGGAAAAAGAAAATTGGAAGATTTTTCATAAAGTTAGCTTTTGTCAAGGCCTCATTTTCCTTTGAGAAGTGAAGAGAGGAAACAAGGGAGAAGCCTCTAACTCATGTCAGGTACCTGTGTGCACGAGCATGATTTGTGTGCTCTTTCCTTTTGCTTCCTTCTTCCCTCGCCACATTCCCTCTGACAGAATATCCCTTCCAGGGCTTCAAATGTTCTTAAAATTGATTTCTCTGTAGCACTGCCTATTGGGTCATTGTATTCCAAGCTCTGTCTCACTCAGCTGAAGGTCTCTGAACTTCTGTGTGGACTCTTGCAGTCCCAGGACTGCTTGTATGGCCGGTGATGCTGACAGGGATGAGCTGATCCTGCTCCTGTTCCTTCTGGCTGTGCCACCCTCAGCACAAATCTTCATTTACAGAGGGATTTTCTTGGCTTTTCTCTCTCAATTCCTGGCTCCTCTGCTCATATCCGAAGCGGTGGTTTAGCAGAACTTGTTTTGACAAAAGCAAAAGGATATTCACAGCCAATTAAAAATATGGTAATGGAAAGATGGGGAAGGAATGTGGCACTTCCTCTGCTTGAGGGGGTTGTTGGGAGCTGTCACTGTGCTTAGAGGGATTAACAGTGCGTGCTGCAGGTCCATGTCAGATTGAATGTTAAGCTCCCGGGCTACAACCATGCTCCTGGGAGCAGGGAAAAAATCATTCATTACTGTGGGGATGGGAGGATTACTTCTGTAATTTTCTCATTGTCTTGTGCTCTCTCTCATGCAGGCACACACATGTAAGTATTCACAACACTCACGTTATGAGGGTCTCATGCTGCAGGTGATGGAAATTTAGGGTTGTTGGGGTAACTTTCACTGCCTGAGATGCCTTGGGGTGAGAAGGACAGGCCAGATGAGGAAGGCCAGAGGTATTGGAAGATGTGAACTTGCATCTCGCCTCTTAGGACCTGTACTTATATGTGGGTTTCTCTCTGGGCTGTGCCATGGGTGATGCTCATCATCCTCTTCCTATTTGGGTGCCTAAGGTTATGTGAGCACCCCAGGCAGGCAGTGTGAGTGCAGATCAGAGTTTGTGCCTCTGTCCACTGCCTGTGAAGAGCTCTGCATGCAATTCCTCCTGTGGTGTGGGGGTAGGTGGTGGCTGAAGTCATGTAAATCCGTGAAGGAGTAAAAATGGATGTGTTGGTCTCTTGCAGAGTTTGCTTTCAGCTGTGTGCAGGGTGTGCCAGGGCTGCCAGGAGTCTGTGTCCTGGGTTTCTGCAGTGGATTAGCAGGCACAGCTGACAAGTGATGGATTACCTTTGAGGTGACACCTCTGGCTGTTTTCAGAGATGTCATCCAGCAGAAAAGGAGCATATGGAATAGAAGATGTGGCAAGAAACTAGAGCCACATCCATCCTCTTGCTCCAGGAGTGATGGAGAGACAGGCTCTCTGATCTCTGCCTTTTTCTCTTTGCTCCCTTTGTGCTCCTCATCTGCTGCTATTTTGTCCCCCCTTCTGGTTTCTCTCTTACCTCTCCTCAAGGGGTTCAAGTCCCTGGGTTAAGCTAGAGTTGTCAGTACCATGGGAGGTATCCTGCTCGATGGACATGGTGAAAACAGTTCAAAGGTGTCTGACAGTCGTTGTGGTCCCACTTCCAGCTTTGATGTGCCTTCTGAGAAGCCCCCATGCTCCTGATTTCCCTTCCACATTGTGACTGGGAAAGTGCAAGGGGAGAATTTGCCTTAATCCCTGTTTGTGAGGCCCTGGCATCTCCTCTAAGATAAGCTACTCCCCCAGGAGCAAAATCTCTGCAGGCTGATGTGCAGAAGAGTAAAAGCTGAGCTGCTTTCTGGCAGGCAGCTGGAGCAGCCTGTAAAGGGTTACCTCAGACAGCAAGAAAAGCCAGACTCTACAGCGCTGCTGTGTTTTTTCAACAGGCAGCCCAGACTTGTAATATCAGCACTTACTGAATTAATTTACTGTGTAGCACCAGTAAAGCTCTAAGTTCTTTCAGTGAATTCTAGTTTTGAGAAAAATCAAGAAAGCAATTACTCGGTTTGGTCATTAATTACTGACTACTGGACATTTTCGAAGGCGTCGCATGAGAAACCTGAGGCAGCCATTAAGAGCAGCTCTAATGCTATTGATCTACTTGTGCTTATCGTGGAACTTCTCTGCTTTTATGATGTTTTATTGAGCTGGGGGATGCAGGTGTGTGCAGCCAGGGAGTGTGAGCTGCTCCTTCCCCGTGCTGGGGTTGCCCTCTTGGTGGGGAGTGGTGGCTTCTCAGAGCATTCCTCAGGGGATAGTCCCTCAGGATGGTGGGCACTGGGAATTCTGACCATTACACACCCTGGACTGTGCTTGGCATGAGGAGGATCCCTGTGTAGGGCCGTGCTGTTAAGAAGGTGAATCCACCATGGGAGGGAAGGGACAATTGGAGCCTGTGGACTTGCAGAAGGGCAGTGACAAAAGATGTCCAGGCAGAACCACAGAATCACTGAGGATGGAAAAGACCTCCAGGGTCATCATGTCCAGCCTTTGATCTCCACCTTGTCACCAGCCCAGAGCACTGAGTGCCACTTCCAGGCATTCCTTGGACACCTCCAGGGCTGGGGGCTCCAAACCTACCTGAGCAGCCCCTTCCAAGCCTGACCACCCTTTCCAGGAAGAAATTCCTCCTGATGTCCAACCTGAGCCTTCCCTGGAACACCTTGAGGCCATTCCCTCTTATCCTGTCCCTGGCTCCTGGGGAGTAGAGCCTGACCCTGCCCTGGCTGCACCCTGCAGTCAGGGACTTGTGAAGACCTCCTGGTATCCAGATCTGCTCTGTTCTTGAAAGGTCACCTCTGTCTTAAATCTCTTTCACTGGCACTTCCCCTTCCTGCAAACAGCTCCTTCCCTCCATTTATGCCTCTTTCCTTGTGGTTCAATATCACCATGGCCATTTACTGACATCAAGCCTTTGGAACTGGACATAATCTGCAGAAAAATGTTACCTACCAAGAAGTTAGGGGTCAGGAGTGGCAGGCAGAGCTCTCCTGGGCAGGGGAACACGCTGCTTTGTTTCCTTCCTCTACAGCCTCTGGGATGATCCTTTCCTGTTCCCTCAAACCAGAGCAGCCCAGCTGCCACCCTGGAATACAGTGACAGGGAGCTGAGATTATTCCTGCTGGCAAGTGAGAAAGGTGTAAGCCCACAGCAGCAAGAGCATTTTCTGGTGAGCTGGGAATGCAGTAGGGAACGGTGACAGCTCCTGGAAAAGGGCAGGGTTGTCATTTGGCTTCCAGGGGCTTTCTCAAGGTGGACCAGGGTCTCCCAAGGTTGGTGTTGGTTGAATCAGGATTTGTTCTGGCTTCATTCCCAGTAGCGAAAGGTGCAGTTTTTCCATGTACAAACTGAGACAGAAAATGCCACTGTGCCATTATTCTGTTTTCCCCCCCTGCACCTTGAGGAACAGGAAAAGGCAACACACATTTAACAGTGCCAAGGGGATGTGGCTGTTCTGCCTGTGCCTCCTGGCCTTTCTCCTTCTCCCATCACATTTGGCATGCAAAATTGAATCATACCCTTCTCACCCGCTTCCCACTGGGGGAAAGGTGGCCTTTAAATCATAATATGATTGCAGACAATGTTGCAGAAGGGGAAAATGAGATGAACTTTAAACTCCCCTTTGCTTTACAAATTTGTTCACGTCTTCCCTCACAGCTGCTTAGTCATGCCCATTAGATTTACCATTTTCTGGGAAGCAAAAAGGGAAGTGAATTTTATTATCTATTCAGCATCTGACTTGGTGCCTTTCTCCCCTCTTTTGTCTGGTTTAATCAGAAATTTGCAGAGGTTTTGATTGGACTCCTTTGATCAGAGCACAGAATCCCCCAGGTAAGGGATCGTTAGTTCTCATTAGCAGAAGAAACATTTTTCCGTGACGCTGCACATCCTTGTCCAGCTAATTGAAGAGTCATCACAGTGACTTTCCTGCCCCATTAGTTTTCATGGATACCTCAGATGCCTCCAACAACTGACCAGGCTGAAAAGGAGGGGGCTGGAAAACAGCCCACGGAAGGGACCAGGCGGTGAATTAATTAGGAACTGCTAAAAGAAACACTTTGCATCTTTCTGTGCAACTTCAGTGCTGCTGGATGGAATTAAGAAAATGAAATCAAGATCTTGGCAAGTTTTATAAGGAGGCTGGGTTGGTATTTGCATATCAAAAGTAGCCAGAATTTTTGGAACAGTAACATACATTTTGAAAGAGATTTTGGTCTTTGTGTTTGAAGAGTTAAATCAGTTTTGGGCTATTAAAAACTGCAGAAGGAGCCCTGATTTGCATATGTGCTGTCGGTAGGAATCTTATCCTTCAGCCTGGCACATCCCCAAATTGGACACTGGACAAGAAGTCCGTGTGCCTGTCAGTTCCCCTGGTCCTGCACTTGTGGTGCCAGAGCAGAGGAAATGGGGAGGAACGGGAGAACATTTAGTGGGAAGCAGGAACATCTCTGCAGTGGGCTGGGAGCCAGCAGGGCTGCACCAGCCACGTGGGAGCCTTGCTCGAGGTGGGTCATGGGGCTGTATCCCAGCCCTGGCACTCCTGCAGCCATTCCAACTCATGGCACTGCTCAAGGCAGAGCCTGGGGCTGGAAAATCTGCACCACTGTGGAATGTGATAGTGCTGTGCCCCGGGCTGGGTCCCTGGGAAATTTTGGAATAGGCAGTGCTGCTGCCTGGAGTGTGGAAGCTGAGAGAAGAACCTGACACCTGAGGGCTCCTGTCTGGTGGTGTCAGAATGGGACCCACTCATTCATGGTGAAGATAAGAGACTTTTGTGGGGCTTTTCCTTCTTTACATATTTCCTCTTTTTCTTTGCCTTTGCAGAAGTCCCTGGCTGCTGGAATGGATAAGCAGGAGATGCAATCAGTTTTGCCCTGCCATTCTTGAGGTGCTGGGTACCTCTGCACAAGGTATGGTCCCTCACATGTCATTGGTTTTCCATGGAGGGCATTTTGCCAGGAACTGGTTTGATAGACCAGAGAGAAGCATGAGACCCTCCTGGCCTTAAAATCAAGAGGTGACCTCAGCAGTGGGCCCCTTACCACGTGTTTTGTCCCAGACCCTGTTCCAGTCAACAATGGGGACTGGATTTTCAAGCTGTACCCCGTGTCAGTGGCCCAGCCTGAGCCTGGTGTGGTCTAGCCCTTCCTGCCATGTTTGCAGAATTCCAGAGTGGTTTGGATTGGAATGGAATTTAAAGATTATCCAGTCCCGCCCCACCCCCTGCCATGGACAGGGACACCACCCACCTAGGGCAGGTTGCTCAGGGCCCCATCCAACCAGGCCTTGAACACTTCCAGGAGGGAATTATCAGACTGATATTCCTCAGTCTCTGTCCTGGGGATGTGTGATCTTCCTGCAGTGTCAAACACAGGTGGCTTTTGGCAGTGGAACAGTGCTGAATAAGCACCCCCTCCTATTTATCATCCCATTTTCCATGTGTGGTGGGAGAGCAAGGTGAGGAGGAGGGAAAGGCACTCCTGAGCCATAGCTCAGTACAGAGAGACTCTGGCACAGCAGCCAGGCACGCACATCCCCCAGCCTCCCAACCACTTTATTGTATTACAGCTGACATTCCTTCCTCCACTAATATGTTATTTTTGGTCTGACAGCTTTATGAAGGAGAAAAGAGAAATAGAGAGAGAGAGAAACACGTACCCGGACAGACACAGACAGTATTCATTCCTTATCAGCAAGGAATGGGTTTGCCTCAGACACCAGAGATCTGCTGATTGAAACATCTTGCTCTCTCCAGCAGCTCACTCTCTGTCATGGGAGGCAGATTCCCAGAGCCTGCAGATTCCAGTGAAAGGGGCAAGATTAGGTGGGGAGGATTAGGAGGTTCCAGGGATCGTGCCTTCCTGGCTTGAGGTACTCCCTGAACTCTACTGGGATGTGTAATTAGTGGGAGAAATCAGTCTGCTGTCTGTGTTGGGATGCTGCCAACATGGCAGGAGGGCAGCTGTGGGGTTGATTCCCTTTTAGTGCCCTCCCTTGTGTTGGGGGGGCTCCCCAGACAGGTGTGGCTCCAGGAGAGCTGTCCTGTCCGTGCTGGCAGGAGAGCAATGACATCCCCATGGGATCCTGGCGCTGTTTCACTTTGGAGAGAGAGAGGGGAACTGAAAAAATGTGTGTGGGAAATGCCACTGGTCATTGTGCTTCGGCCAAAGGCCAATGGGCAGAAGGAAGCGTGTGTGGGAAATGGGAGAGGCAGGAACAAAACCTTAAAACTTCAGGGGTCTGATTATGAAAGCGGAAAAAAGGAATGTGAAACAAGCTGGGTTTTACTCGAGCTGGATGTTTGCTGGCAAAACCTGAAAGGGAATAGAAAAAATACCATGAATGAAAGTGAGGGGAAAAATGTTCCTAAATGAAAATAATGCTGAGGTTTGCTCTGCATCCCATGATTCATCAAGTGACCTGGAAAATTCACAATGTTGACTCTCATTGCAGGAGAGGTGGTTTGGAGTCATGGAAGAGCCAGCCTGGACAGCAGGCCCCTCCTAGTGCAGATGGATCCTGGGTGGCTGGCTAGGCAGGGATCAGCTGGAAAAAGAAGCAAAAGGCCAACTAAGCATCCCATACATCCACGTGCTCCTCTGCCTTTGGCCCATACTCTATTCCCAGGATGTTTGACCTCCCTGGACACCCTCTGCAGCAAAATCTGCATCAGGCACCTCGTGCTGTCCCCAAAACAGCCCCTCCTGCTCTCTGCGTGCTGGCTGCCAGGAGAAACAGCTCCAACCCTCTCCATTCCCACATTGCAGCAAAGCCATTCCATTCCCAAGCATGATGGGAGAAAGGCCGATCAAACAGAGCAATTAATTCAACAAACAGTACAATTAAGCTGCGATCCCAGTGTAGTTTCCACCCTGAAACAGAATAAACAGCCTTCCCAGCACGGATAAATAAACTCACAGATGGAGGCTTTTGTGAGTGGTGGAGTTTTCCCTCCGCAGCCCTTCTTGAGAGCACATAAAAATCGCAGAGTACATAAATCTCTGGCTCTCCATTCTGCTGGATCGGGAGGAAGGGATGGTGCTCCTGCTGTGGGGCAGATGTGTGCTGGCTCGGGAGCGAGGGAAGGGAGCTGTGGTGCACAAAGGCTGCGGCAGCCGCCTCCTCCACGTCCCCAAGGCCAGCCCTTGTCACGGTGCTGACACGAAACACATGGTGTGAAAAGCTGGGAAGGAGGACTGTGGCCTGCTTCATACTGGCTGGACTCGCTTGTTGCTTCAGGAACTGATGGAAAATCCCCCTTTTTGTGCAGGGTTTCAAAATAATCTGAGCTAGCAGTGGAAAAAATCCTCTGCAGAGCTCTTGGGTACAGAGAATAGAGCAGAGGCCTTTACCCAAGGAAAAGGGAGGTAAATATTTCCAGGGATGATGCCGACTGCATGGAGGTGGTGGGATCTAGGCTGGCTGCTCTGACCCTTTCCAAAATCAGCTGGAGACTGTTCTGGGAAAGGCTTTTCCATTACCAGCTGATCTCCATCCCGAGTTATTGGAGTTGGTGAAATGTTACCTCCCTTGAGGGCTGGCTGACTGCAGGAACACCAGAGGAGCGTGGGGAAGGAGGATGTGGGAGTTTGAGCTGGATTTGTGTGGGAAGAGCAGCTGGAGTGGAGGTGTTCTGCTGGCATCAGGGATGGAAAGGATGGAAAGGGCAGGCTCAGGTTATATTGCAGCTTGCACGGGATTTGGGGTCATTTCTTTGAGAAGCAGCCAAGTCGGAAGCAGGAGGGAATTGTGCACTTTAAGAGGTGTGAAAAGCCTGTGTGATGTGACCCTGTGGATGTTGTGGGCAGAGAAAGGAAAGGGTTTTTTTCTAAGAAAAGCTTATATGGTGCTGTGTGACCGAGGGAGAGGCTGGCTGGAGGCCAGGGAGGAGATGGGTGCTCCAAGTGAGTGTCACTCTGTGGCCACCCCTCTGCTCAGCCCTGTGAGCAGGCATGGTGGGGAGCTGGGGAAAGTGTGTGGAGGTCACTTAGCCAGCTAAACTCCTCCCAGAAAGAGATGAAGCTGAATTCTTTCCTTTTTCCTGCTAGATATTTATGTTCCTCTTCTTTCCCTTCTCTCCTGGATGGATTGCTCAGGATCTCCTGAGCATTCAAAAGGTTTGATTTAGCATCCAGGATCCCCAGGTGGTGAACCTGGCTGCTGTGCTAATGGTCAAAGGAGCTGGGGAAACCATTTCCAGCCTCAAACTGGGTCAGTCCAAACAGTGGGAAGACTTGTGCTGGAGTGGTTCAAGCTTAGGGATGTTCTGTGCATGGCACAGGCAGTTCAGCACCTGGAGTTTAGGGCAGAAGACACCTGGGTCAGCAGGCAGCTTTCTAGTGCTATGAAAGTTGTACAGAAACATGGTATTTGGCTCTGATGCTCACAGGAAGGAGGCCCTTTTGTACCAAAAGTCACATTCCTCCGTCTTTATGGAGTTGCTTCAAATACAGCTGGTGGACTCTCAAGCCCAAATCCTGCAGATACACTCCTTAACCCCAAGCCTTGTGACTTGGATGGGGCTCTGAGCTGCCTCCTCTAGTGAGAGGAGTCTCTGCCCTGGTTGGAATGAGATGATTGTTAAGGTCCCTTCTAACCCATTGTGTGACTCGGTGGCAAGGCTGTGAGTGCTATCACCTGGCCAGGAGTTTCCCAGAGATGTTTTCTTGGATCATTGTCTTCTGGGACTTACCCCACTGCAGCTTCACTTTCATTGTTGCCTTGGTGTTGCTGTTACCTGTCAACCAGCAGATCTGATGGTTGCAGAGCAGACTTTCTGAGGCTCCATATATCCTGGGCTGGGTTTGGACTTGGATGAAGAAGGAAAACATTCCTTTTGTCCTGACTGGTGACATGACATCATGAGATCAGAGCTCTTGCACTTCCAAATAGGAAACAGCTGCCATTGTGCTTGTTCTCCAGGAGCTCCCAGGACTGGCCACCCTCCAGCTTCCTGCAGAAACACCCTTGTGCTAGCAGGGAACCAGAGGTGAGCCAGCTGCCGTGACCCTGCCCTGTCCCCTGCCCAGCTGTGGTGCTGACACAGCCAAATCCCAGGATGCAGGACAGGACACTCCGTGTCACCAGGCCAGGGTGCAAAGCACAGCCGGCTCGGGCAGCTCAGCAAGGGAATGGCCACGTCAGGCTGTGAAGGCAGATGTTTGCCTGTGCTCTGAGCTGGCCTCAAAAAGGTCATTGTGGCTGTAGTCCTCTGGTGCTGAGCTAAGGAGTTCCACTGAGGAGCAAAGTTCTTGGCTTGGAGCTCCTCTAGTTTTCCTGCATGACTTCTGGTCATCTGAAATGAGCTCAGACCTGCCCGTGAAAAGTCATATGGCTGAGCTGTGTCCCACAGGCCTCTTCACCAGCATCGTGAGTATTAACTTCATTGTCATCAGAAATCTCCCTAAACTGCAGCTCTTGATTTTTTAGGACAAGAGTCTTACTCAGTGGGAACTCTGCTCCACACAGAGAGGCTCTCACAGAGTGCAGACAAACAGGCACCAAACCTGCTCCTCACTGGCTTGGGTTCATTTCTTGCAACGTGGCAGGAAGGGGATGCCACTGCTGCTGCCCAGCCCTGTCGTGGTGGCCCTTGGACAAGCTGCCAAGGGCCTGACTGAGGAAGCAGCTGTTCTGGCCACTCTGTGGACAGTGGTTTGTTTGGCTGGCACTTTGGCAGCCTCTGGTGAGTCTTAAAAGCTGTAATTTTTCTTGGAATGTCCTAGGCAGCACCAGGAGTTGGACTCTGCTCCTCGTGGAGGTTCTTCTGTGATCCTTGGCAAGGCTTTAGCATTAAGGGATGGTGTCCTGGATGGTATTTGGACAGAAATCCTGCTGGATCATGGCACAGGTCTGCACCTGAATCACCTCGGTGTCCCGTGTGCACTTGTGTGCAGGTGCTGCCTTTGTCAGCACCATCTCCTTGAGCTGAGCCAGTCTGAAGGCAGGGCAGGGATGGGACCTGGCTCTGGTCCAGCCTGGAGCAGGATCCCACATCACAAACCCAGGGATGTTGCTTTGCCCCTCTTTGACAAGTCAGCCATGGCTTCTGTTGTCATTTACAAATCTGGGGCCCTCTCAGTAAGTGCTGTCACTGCTCCATGACAAAGCGTGTTTCCCTTGCTGGCATCCCTTTGCAGAGATCTCTTAGACAGAATGTTTGTACTCATTGACATGGAACAAGCTCAATGGGAATGAAATCATTTATAAAAGTCACGAGAGCCTTTGGATATTGGCGCTTCATTTCCTGCCACGTTCGCCGAGCCGCAATTAACTCCGACCAGAAATATTGCACAGGGCTATTTGTCCCGGCTGTCCTCTTTCATCCCTCCCTTCCTTTTTTCCTTCCTCATTTCCTTCCCTTCTGAGCTGGACAAATGTCTCCATTTTGACCTGTTTTTTTCCTCTTTTCACTCACTTTGTTCTCAGTTTCACTCTCTTCTCTTTGTGATTTCTTTTTTGCCTCTTTGCTTCTGTCATCTCTTGTATTCTTCTCTTCCCCTTGCTTTATTCTCCATCTATATTTAAACCCAGGCAAAAAGCAAATTATTTATGAAGGACTGTAATTTATGATGCATTCTTAATGTCTTGGAAGACACAGATAATTTATTTAATGAGTAAAGACACAATAATTCACAGATGATGATTCCAGTCAGAAAATTAGTTTCATTAATTTGTTGTAAATTTGCTGCCTTGATTTAGTGCACAAGGAGTTTCTGAAACCCCAGGAAAATCTTTGCCACGGTGTTTTTTTGTCATCACTGGACCAATGTGGAAGTGTGCTGGCTTTCCCACCCCTTGCTGCCTCTGTCACACTCCTGCTTGTGCCCTCCTAACAGTGAGCAGAGATAGCTAAAGCCTTTCTTTTTCACTGTATGTGTGTAAGAGGCTGAGGAGGAACAGGGATGGAGGGGGAAATCCCATTCCAGGAGGTGATAAAACAGGCAGCAGCCTCAAAATGTTTGTTTTGCAAAGCCACATGCTGTTCCCCGAGCTTTTGCCTGGGAAGTTCGGCTCTGCGAGAGAATAAAAAAGTCAGTTTGCTTTTTTTAATAGAGTATAAAAGGTACTTTTTCAAATAAATTTCAGCACAGACAATTTTACAGGAGATTCTTGCTGATAACTGCAGTCTATATAAATATTATAGAAAACCTATAGAAGTGATTAATGGTGTACTATTGATCTAATCTGATTTAACTAAGTGTTTGCATCATGCCTTATTAATCACAAATAATGGGGCTCCAAGGACACCTTGCAGAATCAGGGCTTTGCTCTTCACAGCTCTCAGTGTCCACAGATTCTGGCTGCATCCTGCTGGGACTGCTGCAGTCCATGGAGATTCCTCAGGGACGAGTTCCATATTGTATTTCATGGTTTTATTTTAAAACAGGTCTGCCAACAGTGCTCTAACCCACCTTTTAAGGGACACTGTTCTGCTGCCTATTTGATCTCAGGTCAGGGAAGCTTCCAGATTTTACTGGAAGGAAAACTTGCAGTGCAGATCAGTGTTTGTGGTGGGGTGGGGAGGTGTGTCCTGCCTGTGGGGCCGAGCTGTGAGCACACGAACCACAGGAATTCCACGTGCTGGGAGCCCACCCGTGTGCTCAGGGAGATGAGCTGCTCTGCCTGGAGCAGGAGCCTGATGTGGTAGAAGAGGAGGAACCTGTGCAAGTGCCCTCAGCAAGGTCAGATCAACCAACCCCTCCCACCAAGAGCTGCATGAAGATTAATGAGAGACAGCAGCAAGTTGTGATCAGCTGTACATCCATAAATTGACCTGGCTGGATGGGATTCATCCCAGAGCGCTGAAGGAGCTGGAGCATGTCCTCTACAAAGGCCTTGGGAGTCTGGGGAGGCCCCAGGTGACTGGAAGCCAGCCAGAATTATTCCAGTTTACAAGGAGGGCATTAGGGAAGATCCAGGAGCCCACAGCCCTGTTAGTCCAAGCTCGGTGCCCAGGAAAAATAATGGAGAGGATCACACCGGTCACTATTAAAGGCATTTAAAGGACAGTGAAATCATTAGGTGCACACAGCATGGATTCACATTCCTGCCTAGTTCTGTTCAATATTTTTATCAGTGATCTGGATACAGGAACTGAATGTAACATGAGTGAGTTTGCTGATGATAATAAGCTGGTAGGTGCTGTTGACTGTCATGAGGGGCAAGAGAACTGGCAGTTCCAACAATAAACTGGGATGGGAATGGCTGGAGAGCAGCCTTGCAAGAAAGGTTTGGGGGGGCTGTGTGGCAGCAGCTCCACAGGAGCCGGTGGGGCCGTGAGGCAAACCACATCCTGGACAGGGAAAACACAGATGGTCAAAAGAGGTGGGTATCCCTCTGTGTTTAGAGGTGCTGCTCGAGTGCTGTGTCCAGTTCTGGACTCCACCATCAGAAAAGGATGTTCACAGGCATGGATATGGGTGGTCAAGCACTGGAACAACCTTTCTGTGTTTGGAAGAACCTTCCTGGGGAAGTGCCTACTGCTCCAAGCCTGTCAGTGTTTAAGAGACATTTGGGCAATGCCCTGAATAACATATTTTAAGTTTTGGGCAGCCCTGAAATGGCTTTTGGATGAGATGGTGGTTGTAGGTTCCTTCCAGCTGAGCTGTTCTTAGTTCCACCTCAGAAAGAAGAGTCTGGTGAGGATGGGGTTTTGCTGGAGGATAATTCTGCTGGCACTGGTGGTAGTGCAAGGAACAGAAATCTGAGCACAGGGTGGATCCTGTTTGCTCATTATAGGTGGGAATGAGCTGTTTCTGGGATTCATGTTTTGAGTATCTAATCTCTGCGGACTGTAAGATTCCCCAGAGAAACTGTGCCTGCTATGTGCACTCATTGGTTTCCCAGCTAATTCCCATTTAATGTATTTCCCCTTAATTTTGCCTGGTGCCTTGTGTATTTTACCACAGTTGAGTTAATATAAGCAGGGCTTGAAAAGATGTTTTAGAAAGTCATAAATGGGCATCAGAATGGGTGATCCTGCCCCTTCTTGCTTGCTATCTACAAAATCCTATACAAAGGGTAGCACAGGGCTGTGCTTGGCTTGTGGCAGGTGGAAATGTCCCTTTCTGCTGGGGCATTATAGTGAAAGCCTCCAGAAATTTGGGAAAGTGCTTGAAAATGGCGTGAGTGTCAAAAATGTCATTATATGTCCAAAATCTTTTGAAAAATAAGTGATGTTGGATGAGATTTGATTGAGCCACTCTTCCAGGTCCTCTGAGGAGCACAATCAGTGGGAGCACTCAGCAGGAGCTGATGGAGAGGAGCAGAGGATGATTCCTATCAAGACAAGGTCCTGGAGGTCTGTCACTAATTTGATGCCTTGATTCTTGATCTTGTGAACACCCTTTTCTTGCTTGTATCATGGAAGCCAGCCCCTTGCCCCCCTCGAGGGTGGCTTCTCATAGATTCTTGTACCATGCAAGCCACGACAGCAGTTGTGGTGCTGTTTAGCAGAGGCTCTGCTGGAATGAGGGGTGTGCAGGTCAAGGACTTTGTTACCCATGGTAGCCTCATGCTTGAACCTTCTTTTGGTGGAAGTCTGAGCCCCAGTGGTTCAGCTTTGGCCTGGCAGAGCCTTGCATAACTTGCAGTTGCTTCTCAGGACTGTGTGTACCTGTGGCTGACCCTATTGTGCTTCTTAGATGCTCAAAAGCAGCCTGGTGTGAGCAGAGAGCTGGATGAATGTCCATGCTCCAACCTTGCCTGCTGCCTTGGGAACAGGAGACTTCACCTCTTGACACATCCTCACTCCCCCACCTCACAGCTCGAGGTTGTTTTCTAGCAGGAGAGTAATCTTCCCATCTTTTCAAACCTGCTTCCTTTGGGAACAGAGGGGGCCTTCCCTGTGCCAGAGGACCCTTGTGTGGAAGGGTTGTGCATCCTGTGCTGAGCTGCAGTGAGGGATGGGATGCAAGAAACTGCCCTGCATTTCCACTGCATGGCTTGTGAACCCAAACCTGCCCTTTGTGTAAGGGACCTGTGTGCTGGGTTTGGGATTTGCTTGTTTGAAATTCCAGTCTTGAGAAGGGCAGGGCTAAGTGGTGGGAGCGAATGGTGAGGGCCATCACTGTCTGGTGATGGCTGTGGGTTCAAAACCTGCTCACAGCCCAGGAGAGAATAATTTTCATGCTCTTGGCTCTGCTGCTGGTCATGGATCACTCACTCTTCCTTACTAAGTCAACACAATGTGAGTAAATTGCATTGGTTGTTAGAGGAGCAGGAACAAGTTCTTGGCAAAGCTTGTCTTGCATGGGATGAGTCCTCCCCAGGTGCTGTCTCAAGCATACAGGGAGTGTTCCAAACCTCTGCTTGGAGTCTGACACACGAGGAATGACTATCCCAGGCTAAAACTTCTCTTCCCTGGAAGTGGTTTAGCAGCACGGTGGGAGCAGCTGAGCAAACACAGGAGCAGCTGCTCACATGTTCCTTGGCCCTTCTCCTTCCCAGAATGTTCCCTCCATCCCTGGACGTCTCTGAGCCTCTAAAATGGCACCAACTTTGACCTCAGGGCCAAGCAGCCTTTGCCTCTGGCCAGGGGTGTCCAGCTGGGGGGACTGTCCCTGCCAGAGGCTGCCACTGCCCACCCTGCTGTAGGGGCAGAGGGGCAGCCAGCCCTGGTGCCCGTGACTTCTGCTCAGCCCTCGTCCCTCCAGATCCTCAATGCACGACTTGGATACTTGGAGCTGGTAACAGGCCAGCCCCTCCTCTCCACAGGGGTCAGCAGAGGATCTGGGTTTGAGTTTTCTGTGGAAAACGGGATGAAGTACTTTCCCCCCTGCACCTGCCAGTGATGTGGCGTGTTTGCCTCAGCCAAAAGCAGCAGGTTTTGTCTGACTGCTGCCTAATGTCACATTCCACTGCTCTTGCCTAGACAAGGGCTCTGTCCCTTTTCCTGAACTGATAATAGGGAGCTGTTTCATTCCTGGAGGAGTGCTTGTCCTTCAGTTTGTTTATACTGTTCTTGGTCTAATTTGAGTTGTGGAATAAAATCACTGTTTTCTTAACACCAGGACAACTCCATCCTGACCCTTCCCTGAGCATCTCTTTGTCCCCTGTCCCTGTGTGCCACTCTGGCATCCCAGGAGTTGTTTTTGCCGAGCTGCCTACAAGGGCACATAGGCAGCTCCCGAAGAATTGCAGTGATTAATTATTTTAAATTATTATTTTCCTTTCTCCAGCTATTTTAGAATCTCCTTTCTCAAGGTGGCACAGCATAGGCTTTGGTGGTTGTGCCAGTGTCCTCAGTACTTCCCTGAGGTTCTTCCATTTGGACCAGTTTACCCTTTTCCCCACAGATCCTGCTGCACCTGCCTCCCTGCAGAAGCATCCTGTCACACCAGCCAGGTACAGTGGCCTCTTCCTTTGGGTAGCTTTTACTTTTCCAACTGGCATAGCAGAAACTGCCAAGAAGGCACTGAAATTGCTTTTCCTTCCCTGTAGCTGCTGGGATCTGCTGTTCCTCCTGGGAACTCCAGCTTTGCTGGAGTCTCTTGCCTGGAAGAAGGGCCCACCACCTCCCAGAGACATCGGGCTGCACTGGGAGCTGGAGACAGAGTCCTGCCTGTGGCTGTCCTTGTCCCAAACAGAGCAGATGACCAGTCAGACTCCCTGGGAAAGGTGTTGGCTTGCCTGGAGCCCAAGTGGAGAGGAAACAGCAGCCCCCTGGAGCTGCTCAGGCTCCCTGCTGAATGCGAGTTCAGGTCCTGAGACCTTTTGCAAAGCATGAAGAGGAAAATCTGCCTGGGGCCGTGGGGAAGCAGTGAGTCCACAAAGCAATCTGGTTGTTAATCTCTCACAGCACAGCATAATCGAGCTCAGCCCCAGCAAAGTGCTGGGCAAATATTGGTGTCTTTTTTTTAAAAACTTGTTACAGAAGCTGGAGCTTATCGTGCTCTCTGAGCTACACTGTCTGCTCCTGTGGGACAGCTGGAAGGAGCCTGGCTTTCTTCCTGAGGACACAATGCCTCTGGTAAATGGGAATGCCCAGCGTTATTTGAATTTTGCACTCTTTTCCCTGCTCTTACTGGATAGCCCTATCAAAGGCTGTCCTGGTTAACTGCTCCCCACACCTTCCACCCATAAAAATCCCAGTGAGAGACTCCCAGGGGTGACCTGGTGGGGTTACAGCAGGGCTGCCCTCTGCAAACACTGGGATCTGGCAGCTGCCAGGCTGTTCCTTCCCGTTGTGCAATGAGGGAAAATGGAAATAGCGGCCGGGGAGCTCATAAAGGCGAGAGCACTTTTAATTATGAGCTTGTTCCAATTATGCCCAGGCTTTGTTTCCTCCCACGGAGCGGGCCAACCCTCTGAGGTCAGGATGAACTTTGGCTACAGAACTTTTGGCACTCGCAGTTAGGAAAGCTGGAGAGTTTCCCCCTGCTGAAGCCAGGCACCTGCAATGTGTGATGTATGGCTCCCCCAAGGCCAGTTCTCCTGGCCATAACGCTGCTGAAAGCAGAACAAACACATTTGTTTCTGGACACAAAATAAACTTTCTGTTTCCCCCGGCTCTGCAGTGCCCCAGGAGCCCCCTGTTCTCCTCCCAGCTGGGAGCTGGAAGGGGCTGATGGGGCCTTTTGGTAAAGCTCCTCATCCTAGGCTTGGAGTTGAGATTTCTTTAGCTAGACTCTCCCCTTGCAGCCTGAACTTGAGCTGACTTGAAAATGAACTCTGAGCCCTCTCTGGAAAGGGAAAGGAGGGCTCGTAAGGAGAGGTTCAAGCTGGAGACCCCTTTCAGTTCCCCTCTCCTGCTGACTCTGTGTGGAAAACGACAGCTCAGGTGCCAGGAGCCTTGGACAAGGCGTCTGGACCAGAACAGTGAGGGAAAAATTAATTTTATTCTGGCTTGGAGCAGGATTATTGTGGAGTCTTTCAGGGTACTGCATCTCTGTCTCAGCACTGTTGCCCTCTGTTTGCTGGATGCCAGTACAGCTGTAATGGTTATGGCCAATTAATTAGAACCACTTCCCCTTGTTTTCCCCTTATAAATCACTTCCTCTTTAGTCAGCCTGCGGAGAAAACAAGGGGAGAGTGAAACAAGTCTGAAGTAAAATATGACGCTCCCTTTTATTCCATATTTCAGACAAAGGCAGGCTGTGGGACAGGCAGGGAATGGGCTTTCTGAGCCAGTGCTCTGTGAATTCACACTCTCTTTATGAGCCTCTTCAGTGCGTGAAGTGAAGTTTTTAATGGCCGTGGCTGCTCACTTTGAATGGCTGTGAAGTCTGGGTCACGGCAGAGCAGCGTAAATTCCCTTCCTCTTCGCTGCCATCGGAATTAGCTTTTTCCAAAGTGCAAAGCCTGATGAGGGTGGGTCAGCTCGGAGCTTGGCCATGATGAGGATCTTAATCAGGGCTTCAGCCACAGCTTTCATCCTGATTGTGAAGGAAGAACAGGGTGCTGCTTTTGTGTGTGTTTGGCTTTGTTTGAAGCCTTTCTAGAAGTTACCTTTGGCCAGCTCTCCCACTGCTTGGAGGTGTCACCTCCAATGTCCATGGAAAATGGACCAGACTTGGTGTAGCTGAAACCGGCTGGGATACGTCAGGATTTTCATATTTAGCTGCTTGGTTTTGTGTGATCTTGGCTTGGGCTCTTTCCTGTCCCACCTGAGGGGTCTCATCCGTAGATCTATCCCTATAAAAGGTCCCAGGAATGAATGTGATTTTGTCTGTAAAGATTTCAGGGTGAGATGGGTGTGGATTTCCCTCACGGGCAGCTGGGTGGGCAGGTGTGATCCACAACACTGAGTGGGCAAAGGGGAAAGAACCAGCCCAACTCTGCTTTCCAAATATCTGTGGATAGGTCAGCTCAGAGAGCCTGGCCAGCACTGCCTCGAGGTGTGAAAAGATCCCAGAGGCCCCTGATCCACCCAGGCAATGACACCATCCTTGGTTATTGTGGGATGCAAGCGCTGGGAAAAGTGGAAGGGGCTTCAAGCTGCGCCATGGGAGGTTCAGGTTGGATATTGGGGGAAATTTCTTCACTGAAAGGGTGGTCAGGCACTGGAACAGGCTGTCTGGAGATGTTCAAAAATGAAGTAGATGTGGTGCTTGGAAATATGGGCATGGTGGGATTTGGTTGAAGGTTGGATTCGATGAGCTCGAAGGTTTTTCCAACCTTAATGATCCAATGATTCTCAGGCAGAGCTTTTCCCAGCTCTTTCACACTGCCGCTGTGCTGTTTTGTTTTCCAGAAGTTGTTCTTTCCACCCTTTCTTGGCTTCCCAGATACCTTTGCAAGCCTCCTCCAGCTAAGGCTGAGCCGTGCAGCCGTTCCTACTTTCCAAACCTTTCATCAAAGTGAAGTCTGGGCACTGTGTAAACTGCACTGTTTCTCTTTTATCCCAAATTCAGAAACCTTAAACAAAATAGCCCCTTGGCATTGTTCCTAGGAAACCACTCAGCAGGCAGTTGGAAATAATCATACAGATAATTTACTTGAACACTGCCCATAGGCACATTTTAGTCTTCTCCTCTATTTCTAAAGAAATTGGAAAGAGGGGCAGTGTTACTGTCTTTTGAGAAATAATAGAGGCCCAGGGTTGCACAGGCAGCAGTTCTGGAATTTCTTTTGTAGCATTAAGGGAAAATTAAGAAGAAAAGAAAAAAAAAAAAAAAAAAAAAAAAAAAAGAAGAAGAAAAAAAAGAACAACCAAAACCTCAACCTGCAAGTAGTGGTAAGCAAGTGAATTATGTCCTTTTTTCAGACAGAAAAAAGTTCATTGGCAAGTTTTTTCTTTGATACAAGTATCCAGAGGCTATTTTGAGTGCTAGTGAGAGATCTTATTAGGCTCTTGTTTTGAAGAAGGATTAACAAAAGTTTGGGAAGGAAGTAGATTTTGGCTGACATGGTCATATTGTTGCAGTCTTCCCCCACTTCCAAAGTTTTCATCTTCCAAAACTACAGATTTTAATTAAAAAAAACAGGGGGGGAAAATTCTCGGCCTTTCAGCTCTGCAGCACATACAGACAAATAAATTAAAAAGTGGGAGAAGTGGAACTAACCCAATAATCCGTGAAAACCTAATTTCCCTCACAAGCGTCGCTGACGCAAACGTCTCCCCTCTCCCTTCCCCTTCTCCAGTTCAGGGGCAGTGATTGGAGAAATTGGCTAACAAGATCAGAAATTTAATTACCGTTCTGCCTCCCCTTCCCAAGAAATTGGATGTCACACTTCCTTGTAGCCTGTTTTGAAGACGTGCTGGGGCTGGTGTTCACATGACTTGAACCTGACTCCCTACCCTCTCCCTCCACTTTCCTCCCCCTATTCCACACAGGAATATCCACCCAGGGCAGCTGATCCTTGGATTAGCTGACATGGGAGAGGCCATGGGTGTACTGAAGGCCATGGTAAGACTTTGCTGGGCCTACATGGAGCCAGTCTGGGTTCCTGGTGTTGGAGGAAGTATCAGGAGTTGGGATGTGCCAGGGAGCAACATCTCCAGGTGCTTCCCATGTCTCATTTTCATGCTGGAACAGGCAAATGGAGAGGACAGGGTCAGAGATGGCTCTGGGTTTGCTCTGGTATTTCTTCACTGCTTTTATGCCTGGGCCACAGACAGCACAGCCTGTCTCTGCCTGGCTGTGGTGGGGGGCTGGCAGGGTAGAGATGAATGAGGAACAGAAGAGAGGAAACATGTTTGGCTTTGTAGTGTCACTTCTATCTCCAGGAGGGATCTGAGATGTGTAATTAGCTGAAAAGGAGGCTGTTCTACATGACACAGGCCTGTTGTCCCCAGCCCAGCAGGCCTGGTGACCCAGCCTTTGGTCTCCTGGCTGGCAATGTCACCACAGTCCCCTGGCAGCACAGCAGCCTCGCTGGAGACAGATGCTCTGTTTATTTTTCCATTTGTATTCCCAGCGTGTCCCACACCGTGCTAACTGTAAGCCTGGCTTAGAAATTCCCTGCAAGCACCTTATCAGATAATGAATAATGATTTATTGAACATATGGGTAAACAGCACAGATAAGATATAAATACACTTCAGAAGAGCAGTTGCATTTGTAAGGATCTGTACCAAACCTGCCCTGTGGATTCTGGCTCTGCTTCCAGCTGCCACAAAGGCACCTGCTGCTTGGGGCTGCTGTGCATCCCTGCAGGTCCCCAGCAATGGGGGAAAAACAAGGGGGAAGGGGCGAGGGCAAAGTCACCTGCCAGGAGATCCTCACAAGGATGTGGGCATTAATTGACTCTGACTCTAGGAGCCAGGCTGGAGCATAAACAGGCTGCACTACCGGAGCCAAAATTTAAATTTTGATTTGATTTTAAACAAGATTGAAGATTCGTTCACCCACTTGAAACAAAGCAAGGCTGTGGAAGCAGTGTTGCTTACACAGTAAACTAGGATGGAGACAAGAGTCACAGCTGCTCTGTGAACATGGACTGGGACTCCAAACCTATGGGAGGGGTGGTGTAGGCTTCTGGAAAATGGGTTCCTGGCACTGAACCCTCCCAGGTGCACAAACCAGCCTGCTGGTGTGCTTGGCCATGCTCTGCCTCCCTGTCAATGGATTTTGTACAGCCTGCAAAGAGTAAAATCAGCTCTGTTAGCAGATGGGTACCTGATTTTTGTGCTGTGGCTGCCTCTGGAGGGAGATGGAAGGCAGGATCCAACTGTAAACTCAGGGATATGATATGAATGTGGTGACAAATGCTGTTTATGCTGCCCTGGGGTGAAAAGACTCACTTACCTTCCCTTTTGGAGTAACTCATTCCCAGCAAACACCATCTCAGAGGCCATCCTCAGTGCAATGAATGGCTGCCCGTGTGCCCTCGTTGAGTCTCCCACATCTTTGCTGCCGAGTTTGCTGGTGGAAAGCCCCTTGGACACCCAGCACTGCTGTTTTCAGAGTTGTCCAGGAGCTGTGGTAACTCTCCACCCCTGCTCATCCTCTGTGCTTCATCTCCCATGTGGCTGCCTCAGGTGATCTCTCCCACCTGCCAGGTGTGTGCAGCTCCTCTCTGCAGCAGAGTGGGGAGAGCTGTCAGCTTGGCCTCTGCATTTATTCTCCCTGCTGCCCTTGAGAGCCACTCCTCCACTCTGTGGCCAGGGAACCTGCCATCAGCCAGCCAGCGTTATTTGCAGCCCTTCCAAGGTCGTGGATAAATGATAGCTGTGCTTTTCTCTCTGTTTAATCATCAGTCACCAAAGGCAGGGATGTTCAGATCCTTTAAAGCAGAGGAAAATCAAACCTTGCTGGGTGGGCTGTTAGGATGTGAAGGGTTGTGAAAGACCTGGCTGACCTTCAGATATTTTAACTCAGCCTGGCATTTTGGGGGTTGTGATGTCCACCTGGACAAGTGGATAGAGACAATTCTGCATTGTTCAAGCTAACATGGGATAACCCCATGAGATGCAGAGTGGGGACAGTTCAAGAGTCCTCTGAGATCATCTTTTGGGTGCAGGAGGTTGGTGCAATTGATGAGTGTGGGAATACTGTCAGTTTGGGGTTTCCATCTTTGATCCTGCCACTGGTGAGTGCAAAGATGTTTTTCCTTTCTAATACTCTGCAATAGTGATTGGGGCCTTGCTTTCCTCAAGGCTTTTATGGGGGCTTGGGGTATCATTTCCTTTTTTCATTTGGAGATTTTTCAGTGATTCAACATTCCTCTTGCTCCCTCCCAGCTGTGCTCATCACCCTCTTGCTTTATCCCAGCAGGCCTGGCTCACCATCATGTGACTTCTGGGCTAAAAGATAAACGACAAAAGCCCAGGGACTGGAGCCTGATAAAGCTTTGTGATCCAATCTCTTGGTGAGTACAGCCATGGAGAGAATTCAATTTGCATACATTTCCTACCCGGAATTCCTCTGCAGCTATTGGGAGTCACCATAGCTAACACAGGCTCTGAGCTTTGGGGTTTATGTGCATGCAGAAACTACCCCCACTTTCTTTCTTGGAAAGAGATTTACTGGAGCGTTTTTTGTCTTATTGTCCACCTCCCTCCTCCTTTCCTTGCCCATTGGGGGATTTCGTGCTGCTGTGGAGACTCTTTGATCTGAGTTAATTCTTTGACGAAGCTTCACAAGACAATGGGAAAGCAGAGCACTGCTCTGGGGAGAATCCTTCCTGCTCAAAAATAAAAAGGTGGGAATCATGCTGCCTTGGTGAGTCAGTGCAGCCCAAAGGCAAAGAGTCTCCATTGCTGCTCCTGGGGCTGTACTTCAGTGGTGGACACCAGGATGCAGATTCTGTTCTGAGCTGGGGGGAAATGTGGGAAAGGCTGGATGCCAGAGGGTTATTTGGATCAGCAAGGGAGGAATCAGGGTGAATAATCATCAAAGAGTGTGTGGGGAGTTGCCTGGTGGAGGAACATGGGCCCCATGGTCTTTCCTTGCTCCAGGAAGAAGTTTAGGGATCACTGGTGGGGGACAACCCTGTGGCCTCGGACGATTTGGAGTGCGGCCCTCGTGTCTCAGCCAGAGCCAGGGCTGCTGTTAGAGGCATGTCTGGAAGTTTTTAAGCCCAGCTCTTCTTTCCCAAGGCTCGTTGGCTTTCCCATACAACTTGGAGTGGATGTAGCCATGGATCTGGCTCCTGCCACATCAGACTCCTGTAGCTGATCCTCACCTTGGAGGAGCACCCGCCAAACGGAGCTATGCGTGCCAGGGACCGCCTGGAAACGCGGGATCAGCTCCCGTGGGAAAGTCACCGAGCTGCCTCTCGTTGGCCGTGGTGTCCCCTCCTTCCCCTTCCTGTGGCTGCTGCCCCGTTAATTGATTACTGCCCTGTTTCAGCCGTTGCTTGTGGAGCTGAATGCGCCGAGTTAAAGCGCGAGAGCGGAGAAAGGGAGCAGTGATTCCAAGCGCTGGGCTCGCATCTGAAAGATTACAGCACGATCTAATGAGCTCATTAATTTCATTTCATTAACCAAACACTGCTTGTGGAGAACGGCAAATATTTAAAGAAGCGCAGCAGGGTCAGAAACACATTTAATTAATGTTGTCACGTGGTGCTGAGAACAGGAGGGGGGAATAAATCCCGATGCCATACATTAACATCCATAGTGACTTCTCTTTTATATTTAATGTGCTGCTTGGGTGAAAGGCCTGCCTGGCTCCTGTGAGCACAGTGCCTGAGCTGCTGATGTGTTTCCCCTTCCTCCCAGGGTCCATGGAAGCCAGGCAGTGCTGTTATCCCATTTAGAAGGGAATGCTACAGACAAGAGGAGGGGGCTCCACCATGGAGTCCATGGGGGATGATGCTGGTTTCCCTGTGGTCCTTTTCCTTGCTAGGCCATGCCTACTGTGATTATCAGACTGAACTAGTGATACCCTGAGCTTATCAGCTTCCTGTTCAGCCAGCTGGGCACCGTGGGTGCGTCAGTGGGAGCGAAATCCAAAGTGCAAAAAAATGATAAGGAAGAGGCCGTCGAGTCCTCTCTCAACCCCTTTGAAGTTTGGTGGACTTGGCTGTTTGTAGGGACTGGTATCAGTCACAAAGGTTACAAAGTGGGTTCTCCTTCCCTTTTCTCCCATCTCTAAGGGAATTTGGATCTGGGGTTTTTTTGGGCACAAACTGTCTGCATATTTATTAATCTGTTGTGGAGGTGGGCTTTGCTAAAATCTCATTTTGATGTGGGGGAGGACATCTCATTTGTGGTTCTTCCGTTAGGGCTGCTGTGAGGCATCCAAGGAAAGCTACAGATTGCTTTTCTGATTGTCCTGGTACACTCTGCTTCTTCGGGAAAATTGAATTAGGATGGATACCTGGATTGCACCTGAAGGTCTGGGTTTCTCACTGGCAAATTATTTCTGTGGTTCCAGTTCAAGGAGCATCCCAGCTAAAACAATCTTGGAGGGAGTGGAGCTGGATTTTTACCCCAGAGTCTGGCAGCGCTCTCGTGTTTCTGCGTGTACTTTGTGACATATTGGGATACTGTTAGCTCTGCTAAAGGGCCCTGCTGTTGAGAGGGCCAGGAGATGGCCCTAATTTAGGGTAAGTGGTCAGCTGAGCTTGCCTGGGATCTTAGTAGGGCCAAGAGTGTGGTACCGCAAAAATCTGCTTGGCCAAGGAACTGTAAAACCAAACCTGCCTTGAGTGAACCCTTCATCCTGCCAGCAAATCTCAGGGCTTCACCCTTTCCTTTGCAAGCCTCTCCTCAGAGCAGAGCTGTGTCTGTGTGGGCAGGACCACTTTTCCCTTGTGATAAAAGTAAATGCCCTGTGCTTGGCAATATTCCTTGGTGACAATTCCAGCAAGTACTGGTAATGCAGTATGGGTGGTGGGGGGACCTCAAAGCAGGGCTGCAGCCTGGCTGGGCAGGTGGAGAGCAGGCAGGGCCATGTGAAGGTCTCATTAATTCTATAGAAGGAGGAAGCTGCTGTGCTCAAAGGCTGAGCATAAATTGTCCATGATTTAGTTCTTCAGTGACATCTTTCTCCTCGGCGTCTGACACTTCCACAGGCAATTCCAAGCAGTAGGTGAAGGCAAAGAGCAGGAGGAGCTGGTGTCCTTTGGCTCTGCTCTGTGGCAGCTCTCCCATTACCCCATCGCTCACCCCTCGCCTTGTCATTACTTGATTCCTCTTGATTGCAATAATATGAAGCCATGTGAGTTCATCCTCCAGCACGCAGCACTAGCCCGGGTGGCTCGAGGCCAGGTGCTTCTGACAGGCTCAGCTGCTGGGAGCAGCTCTGGGGAAAACCTGCTGCTGGGATGGAGGGGAGGGTGGCTGCCTGGGGCCCAGCGGTCTCAGCACCACTCTGGAAGCCCTCACACCCTTGTGTGCCAACAGAATGAGGGATTTGGGGACCCAGCAGTGCAGGCGGCCCAGAATGAGGGATTTGTGCCCCTGTGCTGGGGACCCACCAGTGCAGGCAGCCCAGAATGAGGGATTTGTCCCCCTGTGCTGGGGACCCAGCAGTGCTGGTGGCCCAGAATGAGGGATTTGTCCCCCTGTGCTGAGGACCCAGCTGAATCCCAGTGGAATCCCTTGGGGAATGCCAGGGGTCGGCTGCTGTTACTGCTCCCTAGGGAAGGGCCCACAGTGGCCATTGCTGCACTGAGGCTGGAGAGAGGCAGACACATCTGATGTGAGTTCCTGGTGGTTGTTTGGTTCCAGCCTTCCAGCTCTCCTCGAGGGAGAGCTATGGATGAGTGGAGTCTGTGTCCTTGGCTGGCAGCTGATGGCCCAGGGAGCCCTGGGCTCTGTGCTGGATGAGCATGATTGGTGCCCTGGAGGCAGAGAGTGACAATTTCCATGGTGAGTGGGTTGGAATGTCCTTCCCATTCCTGACATATGGCTCCTGGGTGAGCCCAGCTTGTGCTTTCTGCTTGGGTGGATGGTCCCAATATCCAGCTCAGCATGGGAAGAAGCAAAGTCCCTGGCTTTTCCTTGGGAAGAGCAGTAGTCCAGCGTGACCTGGGGAAAGGTCCCTGCAGGTCCAGCCCAGCCACAGGACAATGGTTGAAGTCAGGGGCTGGAGCAGGCAGTGAGAACTGTGGGGAACCTGGCAGGACTCAGCCAGGTTTGGGCAGCCTTGCCAAGCCTTGGAACCAGGAGGCTGGAAGTGTTTCTGTGCTCTTGGTGACTCTCATTGCTCTTTCCTAGGAGGATCTGTCTTTGTCCTGGCTTTGAAGCCATGAGCAAGATGCCCACTGCATCCTGCTGAACCTCTTCTCATGCCTGAGAAGAAAACCCCTTCTCCTGCCTGGAATCACTGGGATAAAACTTCAGGTGGCTGAGGAAGGAGCTCTGCCCTTCAGCCACTGCCTTGAGGGCCTGGCTTTGCTGCTCTGCCCTTTGCAGGGATTAAAGCAGCACTTCCCTGTGGCTTCCTGGCTCCTGGAAAAGCCAGGTCACACCAGGGATGTGACAGATTGGCCACTGACCTGGAAGGATATCAAATGGAAGGATTTAGCTTCTGGAAGGAGCTTGTCCAAGGAACTCATGGGTGCAGAACCAAAAAAGCTTTCCAAATACCAATGCTGTCTGTTCTGCTGCTCCTCAGAAGGAAGAACTGGAGTGAAAGAGCACCTGACAGCAAAATACTCCATGGACCACAACTATTTCCCAGCATTCCCATTCCCAGCCTCTTTGAGGAAGTGTTTGACCATCTTTGAAGATGTTTTCTAGTTCACTGGTGTCATCTGTGAACAGATTTTTCTTGCCCTATGCTCTGAGACTTGGCCCGTGACCAGAAGTTTGCTTACCCCTTTTATACTCCAGATCCTTGAATCCTTGACAACTGGCCAGCTCAGGGAAGTGGAAAAATCTTTTCTTTTAAACCTTTCCAGCAATATTGACAAATCAGAATGTTAATGGGACTGGGAAAAAACAGTTTTACCAGTAGGAAACCAAAAGGTAGAATGTCAAACCAAAAATATGAAATTTGACAGAACTTAAAATAATATTTTTATGTAGTTATTGTTTTTCTTTTCAGGGTGAGAAAGATTACCTGCTTATGAGCTGAAAGGTGAAGATTTTTTCCCAGCTCTGGTAGCACCTTCTGCTGTCAGAATTGATGGTTCAGATTATCAAGATATTTCAGGCTTCAATACTTATGCTCCCTTAATTGAGGTATTACAGATACTATGGATTTTTTTTTAGTACATCCTTTGCTTTTTGTTGTTTTCCATGGTCCAGTGGTTGCTTCTGTGGGTGAACTTAGAGTTCTACCCAGAAGGTAAACAGAAATCCTTAAATAAATAAAAAAATAAAAAGGAAGAAAGTGAATCTAAATATAAACCTGTCAAAATCAGACTCCTCTTTCTCTGCAGCAGCATTGAAAGGAAACTATCGATTGCCAGGATCTGCATCCAGAGAGGGAAGCAAGGGAGCCAGGGGGAATATCCTCCTCGTGCTGTCAGGGTGGGATCCAGCAGCCCTGGGTGTCCAGCAAGGCTGTGGAGACAGATCCATGGACTGAGGGGAAAAAACACATGGAGGAAGTCAAGACTCTGCTGAACTCCTGAATAAAAATCCAACAAATTTCCATGGATTTCATCCTTGATGGCGGGGGGAAATGAAAAAGGAATGTTCTTTTTTGCTGTTTGGCCCAAGCCTTTACTTGTCCTCCAAGTCAACCTAGTGAAGATGCCCTCAGAAGATCCAGTTTCTCTGCTCCTGGGAGATGTGCACCTAAAGGCACAGACAGCTTTTGGAATTCTTATCCCTGCTGGAAGTCACAGAAACTGGATTTCCAACAAAAACTTGGCTCATTTTTGGTGGTCACTCAGTCCATAAAACACTGTGCTTCCCTTCTCCAGCTCTTCCCTTGCAAGTCTTCCCTTGTTTCCTCTTCTCTGTGGGCACTCTGGCAGTCATTCCAATTCATGGAAAGTTGGGCTGTGGCTGAAGTATTTAAATCTTTTTTACCAAGGAAGGAAAAAAAAAATCTTTTTGTTTCTTTTGGAGAAGTTGAGACAAAAAATGGTTTTCATTAGAAATTCCCACGGGGAAAGAATAGCAGACGGAATCCTGTTCTCTGACTAACTCTTGTTTCAAACACTGAGGCAGAGTGAATCTTTTATAAGCTGTTTTAAAGGAGGGATTGTAAACAGAATTGTCCATGAAAATGGAGAATGTCTTGCACATCCTAAAAAGTGCTGGGCTGTTGTTGTGCAGGAGCTGCTCCTGCTCCACCTCCTCTGATTAAACACCAACACACTGTGCTTAAGCAAAGCCTCCAGGCAGCTTTCCATATTCATAAGACAAGGGCTTTACCAGGAAAGGCGGCTTTTTGGGGGAATGTCAATATGAATATTACAGTCTCTCTGCTCTTTGTATTGTCCCCTAAATCGTCAGAGTGAAATTGTAGGAGATAATGTACAATTATGCTGTCACTAAAGTGTGTGAAGCTGTTTGCAGGAGCTTTGGAGAGAGATCCTTCCAGGGAAGGCAGGGCTGCGTGCTCCCACCTCTGCTGGGCTCCAAAGATGGGCTGAATGCTGCATTTCACTCTGTGTGTGTGAGATACAGTCCGAGCCTCAGGAGTGATGTATTCTTGTTCTCTTCAGCCGTGGAAGCATGGCAGGTGTTGGGAGTGGGGCTTCCAGAGGAGCAAGAAGAGGAAATGTTAATAACTTTCAGGAACGACTCAGGATGACTCAGAGATATTTTGTGCCATCCTAAGGACATGGAAACTAATCTCCTGCTCCTCTCGCTGGTATGGATTGGTTTTGTGTGGGTGGACAGCTTGGGGAGCCCATCTTGACTGGTTCCTCCTTGCACAAGGACCAGATCTGGGGTGCAGTTTTGGGTGAAGGAGCTTTTAGGCGTGCGACTGAGGGTTTGCACACTGCTGAGGTTTTGGAGAGGGAACTCTTCTCTCATCACCTGCTGTGTTTCTTGGTTTAAGTCACAGGTAAGTTCTGTGAAGGACTCTGTGGTGACGAAGTGGAGGTGAGGCTGTGACATTTTGCAGCCCTGGGGACAGGCTCCTCTCTTTCCTCTTTTGTTTTGTGAGTGATGTCCCCACTCAGGGGTAAACATTATTTTTCTTTCTATTTATTATTAGTTTCTCTGATGTAGTATTTAAACGTGCTCAATAATTACATCCCATGCTCCAGAACTGCCAGAGCTGGGGGAGCTGCTGGGCCTTGGGCAGCATTGATAAGAGTGGGAGAACACAATGGTTTAACTGCCCTGTTGGTGCTGGGATGGGCCAACCTCCTCCTTGCCACTGGGAATTGCAGGAGTCTGTCCTCTGAGCTGTTCCATCGGGAGCAAACATGGATCTAGGGTGGCATTTGTTTGGGATCCCTATGGAGTTGCAGTAGGTGTCACTTGCAGGGATTGCTGACCCACAAGGTCTCTTTCACCTCTTTATTCCCTTGCTCTGAGAAGATAAAATCCACTTATGATAGACAGGCCCATTTGTATGACAGCCTGGAGCCAGGCTAGTGCCTGCTGGGGTTGGGATCACACAAGTTTGGGATGAAGCCCCTTCTCAGCTGTGCGGTGCCAGAGGCTTGGGAAGCCCTTGCAGAGAGGGGCTCCTCTGCTCCGTGCCAGGCGTGGTCAGGGTGCCTGGGGCTCGGTTGAACCTCGTTCTCTCCTTCTCCCAGGGCAGGGAGCTGATTTGCTCACTTGTGAGGTGCTGGGGGGAAGGCTGGGCTCCAAACCCTGGCTCCTGGTGAGCCAAGACGAAGGAGCACAGAAGAGCGGTGGATAAGAAAAGCCTCCTGTTGCCAAGCAGAGCAGTTTTATTGCAAGTCTCAACGGTATTTATTGTGCTTTCCAAGAGCCCCAGAGCCAGATTTCGTGTAATTCAGCTGTCACTAAAAGGCAAATGTACAGTTCTGGCCCTCCTGGCCTTGTTGACATCCTGGAAAATGAGATTCCTGAGCGGCAAAGAGCCAGCAGGCAAATACCCCTCCCCAAGGCGTGCTGTCTTCAGACCCCAGAGCAAAACCTGGCACTGGGGAAGCTGTGCTTGGGTTCATTGGTACTGATCATTTGTCCAAATTCTTCCTCACTTGTTCAGGCTGCCTCTGAGACCCACAAGGCTTGGCCTGAAAATCTCTTATTCAATGGCATTGATCTCGTGGTAGTGAGCTGCTTCATTTAATTGTTCTCTCTTTGTTTCCCTAGGAGTTTTCACTGCTTCCCTCACATGAAGGGCTGTCCTTGCTGGTCAGACTATCCCCAGGTGGGGTCTCCTGGCTGGCAGGGCTGGATGTGGCTGGGGAGCATCTCCGGGAAGGGCATGAGGAGAGGAGCATCCCCCAGTCAGCCCTGCGGGCGGTGTTTCACAGAGCACTCTTTGTGCTCACAGGAGAAGAATAGTGGGACTGCAAGTCTGGCTTTTTCCCAAGGGATGTGGGACCAGGAGATGTCCAGGGAGCAGGCACAGAGGATCTGGAGAAGCCTTTGCCTTTGCCTAACAAAAAGTGTCTGCTTCTGTCTTCTGCTTTTTTTTTTTAAACCCCAATTCCCATCAAGATAATTAAATCAGAGGTTATGATTGCGGCTGGGGAAGCAGAAGTGTCAGACCGCCGTCCCTGGGTGGGGTCGTCGCACCTTCCTTCCTCCCACAAATGCCACCTCTGAGCAGGCATCCGGCCTCGCTCCCCTTTTTGTTTAATTTATGAATAAATAATTGCAGCAGCGGAGAATAAATCAAGCGGCTCTGGCTGCGCTGCCGCTTTGAGGCAGCTCGGTGCCGTCCGTCCATCCCGCCCCGAGCGGTGCCCGGCACAGGGCGCAGCATCCCCGCAGCATCCCCGCAGCATCCCC
>VYXF01000776.1:0-60673 GCA_013397295.1 Polioptila caerulea | reverse complement strand
GCATTTGTTATTCTCTACAGACTCGGGCCACTTCACCCTTTGGGGGATGATTTCTCTGGGATGGTTTTGTGGTTTTCCTGCCAGTGCTGTGGTATTGAAAGGTGTTGGGAGCGCGGGGTGGGGGTATGTGTGTGTGGGGATGCTCTGTAGGGCATGACAGGCTTTGGAGCAATCAGGTGTAGATTTATGGCCCTTTTCCCCTCAGAGCCAACAGGTATTGGTAAGAAAAGATTGCCTGGTTCATATGAGTTAAAATCAGTGGCTGAGGCTGTTGTTCTGTTGTTTGGGCATGTAGTGGTGTAGAGATGCTTTTTTCAATGCAGACAGGGCTTCTGACAGAATTAGTCCTCACAACAAGGAACAAAACTTTTTCCTGACCCCCAGCTACAGAGCTGAGGGGGTGGATCTGAGGGTATCAGGAACAGCCAGGGATGCTGGAGGCCCCCTCAGGGATTTGTTGTGTTTCTCAGCCTGCCATTGATCTCTATTTTACCCCAAGCAGAGCTTGTCAGTGCCCAGCATCCCTCACACAGTGCCTTAGAAAGCATGGAATAAGCTGCCAGCAGGGCCAGTCCAGGTGTTAATCCTTTGCCAGCTGGATTTTCCCAAGGCCTGTTGGATGTGACCATTCAGTGCAGGTGCCACTTCTTTATGGCAGCTGGGAGGGGTGTGAGGCTGTGCAGCCCACAGCAGAGGCTGTTTGCATCCTGCTCCCTTTCCACTGGCACTTCCCCACCCCAGCTGCTATCCCAGCTTCTGGTCTGCCCTGTACTATCCCATGCTGTGCTGCTCATGCTTTAAATGCTTCTTCTGTAGCTGTTGGATGGGAGGCAGAGCAGGAGAGAAGGGTGGCTGTTCCCTATGGAATGGAGGCAAATGGGGATTTTTGTGTTGGCAGCTTCCCAGGGTGTTGCTGCTCATGCTGGGGTCATACGTGGTGTTACTGTAGCACCAAATGCATGGGAGAAATAAATAGGATTGGGAGATTTGTCCAAGAGAGCTGGAGAGGGACTTTTGGCAAGGATATGAAGTGGCAGGTCAAGGAGGGATGGCTTAATGTTGAAAAGGGCAGGTTTGGATGGGATACTGTCAAGGAATTCTTCCCTGTGTGGGTGAGGTGGGCCTGGCACAGGTTGCCTAGAGAAGCTCTGGCTGCCCCTGGATCCCTGGAAGTGTCCAAGGCCAGGTTGGATGGGGCATGGAGCAATCTGGGATAGCTGAAGGTCCTTAAGGCCCCTTCCAACCCAAACCATTCTCAAATTCTATGATTTGGGAGCTGAAAAGGGATTGTGATTGTGTAAGGCCATGTGGCACTCAGCCAGATGTGTGCTGCTGGCTGCCCTTCCTAGGGACCATCCAGGCCCCCGTGGAGCATCCTTTAATGGACTGGTGATTGCTCCAAGTGCTGTAGAATGTATGGAACAGAGCCAGGAAAAGAGCCATGGGGCAGGGGAAAGGGCACATGGAGGCTTTTGCACCGATACTGATCCACCCCAGCTGAGGGATATTCAGATATTGGAGGAGAGGTCACAACAGCAAGAGAAATTATCGCTCAGGGGACATTTCTGCTCGTGAGTAGGAGCCAATCCCAGCAAGGAGCTGGTCTCTCCGAAACCAGGACATGCTCCTACAGCTGGGCCCAGCCACCTGCCAGGCTGGAATGGCAGGCTGGGGATTCTGGGATCTGACAGTGGGTTTGTGGCTCCAACCCTCCTGGGACCTCAACAGAGCAGCTTGCTGCACTTCTCCCAGGAGAAGGAGAGAAATCCTTGTCTCTAATCTCTAATTCTACTCCAGGGCTTTAAATCTAATTTTGCAGTTCTGTATAAAATTTGATATTGCTGGATGGCGTTCTCTGGGAGTTGCATCTAAATCTAGAAACACTCTGTAAAAACACTCTGCATACATTTCTTTCTTTTAATTTTTTTTTTAATCCTGAGCCAATCAGTTTTGAGTGAAGTTCTGGACCACATTAGACTTCAGCTTCAGGAAACAGAAGAAATGCATGATGTCATCAATTGTGTGCCGTCACATGCTCTTGAAATGCCATCAGACTTGCTAAATATTCAGTGTATATTTTCTGTCTCAACAGACTGTGTTGGCTGAAACTGCTTATGCAAATGAAAAGCTGTACCTCTTCAATAGATTGTTAGGAGCTGATCCTGAATAATTGGGGTTGAACGAAGCAGTAGGTGGGAGAAGTCAGCAGAGGCAATAATTAATCAAGTGGCTTCTTGTCTGGGCCGGCTGTGGATCCCAGAAAAGCCTCTGTGAAGACAGGACAGGCTCCGTGGAGCCTGATGTTCCTTTCCAACCATTGCAAATGCTTTGCAGGAGCCTGAGTTATGCAAAAACCCTTTTTTAGGTTTTGCCCAGCAACTCCCAAGGGAAGTCTGTTAGAAAGTCTCAGCATGTGTTTCTAAACTCCAGCTTATATTCATTCCCAGCTGCTTTGTTCATTGACTGGAATGGCTCTTTCCCCCCCCTATTTTCCTCCCTCCCTTTTTCCTTCTCCAGCCCTCCATGTATTTCCAGACCCCAGCCATGTCCCTACTTGGCTTTTGTTTTGCTGGACCAAGTGAGCCGAGCTCTTTTCATCACCCCTCAAAAGGCAAAGCTGTTTCTTGTATCACCCTCTATATTTGCAGGTCTTTTTGATCTGGAGTGGACCCAGTCTCCCAAATCAGAGCTTTGAAAGATGACAGCTCCCTTTCCATGGAGATGTTGGATGCTGGGATGGGGGGTGCCAGAGCAAGGAGCCCACATTCCAACCACAAGCCCAGAGGGAAGCATGGCACTGCCAGAAACAAGAAGCACAGAACTCATTTCACACTCAGGCAAGTCCCTGTTAAAGGAAGAATTTTTCATGTTGTAAAATGGGATATATGCAAAAAAAAAAAGTAGAATTGATTCATCTGGGTGAGTGTTAAGAGTTAATCGATAAAATAACAGTTTCCACCTTTTTATGAGAAATTAACTGATTAGAAACTTGATTAATGGGATGATTTTTCATGAGTGTAATTAAAGCACTGCATGGCTTCTCGTGTAATTGATATTTAATGCCTACATGGAAAGCTGCTTTTCTATAAGGAACAGTGTTGGGTTGTAATTTTTTTTTCAATTAGGCACTTGTGGGTTGGGCAAGGGAGAGTCCAAGGGGCTCATCAACAATGTGGAAGGAGAGAGAAGAGAATGGGATGCAACTGGTCAGGACATTCCTAGAGAAAAGGGAAAATTTCCATGTTTCAGAGCCATGCATGGGATAAGACAGATGGGTTGGAGTCTACAAGCAGGAGAGATGGTGGGTTTTCTTCTGAGAACAGAGGTCTGAGGAGTCTAAGCCTCAAAGAACCAACAGAAAATCCAGAAACAGCATCCCAGCTTCTCTTGGAGGATGAAAGGAGAGCAGGGAGTCATCCCTCCAGTATCTCTCCAACACTTAGTGAGAAGTTCAAGGAAACTTGGTAAAAGTGTGGTGGTGCTTCTTCTCCTGTTGTTCTGTTCCAGGTCTGGCACTGAGGAGGAATCCTCAGCCAGGGGTGGTACCTTTGTGTGTACTTGTCTGGGAGGAACTTCCCTTATGGGCTTTGTCTGTGAAATCTTGGATTGTTTCCCAACAGAGACAGCAAAGCCTTGGCAAAGCTGGATTATTTTTCTGGAAGATTTGCTCCAGCCCAATGGGAAAGAGTATCTATCTTGTGTTCCCAGAGCATCAGAATCCATAATTTCTGTGGTCTTTCCTGGCCTTGAGGTCCCTTAACTCTCCAGCGAAAATAAATGTGTTGGATGTCACAGAATTCCAGAATGGGTGAGGCTGGAAGGGACTACAGTGGGTCCTGTGGACCTGGAATATCCTCAGTGAGGGGGACTCCCCACTCTCTCTGCACAGGAAAAGTTCTTCCTCCTCTTCATCTGGAGNCTTGGATTGTTTCCCAACAGAGACAGCAAAGCCTTGGCAAAGCTGGATTATTTTTCTGGAAGATCTGCTCCAGCCCAATGGGAAAGAGTATCTATCTTGTGTTCCCAGAGCATCAGAATCCATAATTTCTGTGGTCTTTCCTGGCCTTGAGGTCCCTTAACTCTCCAGCGAAAATAAATGTGTTGGATGTCACAGAATTCCAGAATGGGTGAGGCTGGAAGGGACTACAGTGGGTCCTGTGGACCTGGAATATCCTCAGTGAGGGGGACTCCCCACTCTCTCTGCACAGGAAAAGTTNCTTGGATTGTTTCCCAACAGAGACAGCAAAGCCTTGGCAAAGCTGGATTATTTTTCTGGAAGATTTGCTCCAGCCCAATGGGAAAGAGTATCTATCTTGTGTTCCCAGAGCATCAGAATCCATAATTTCTGTGGTCTTTCCTGGCCTTGAGGTCCCTTAACTCTCCAGCGAAAATAAATGTGTTGGATGTCACAGAATTCCAGAATGGGTGAGGCTGGAAGGGACTACAGTGGGTCCTGTGGACCTGGAATATCCTCAGTGAGGGGAACTCCCCTCTCTCTCTGGACAATCTGTTCAGTGCTCAGTCACTGCACAGGAAAAGTTCTTCCTCCTCTTCATCTGGAGCTTCCTGGGCATCAGTTTGTGCCCATTGCCTCTTGTCCTTGTGTCCAGGTCCCTTTGCCTTGCGGCTTCTCTGGCAGTGCTTGTGGCCTGTGCTCATGTGAAAAAGACCTGGTCCAACACCTGGGACAGGCTCTGTGCCAATTTTAGCAGTTTTTTGGCAACAATGAAGGGTGTGAAGAGATACAATGGAGGTACAGAGTGTTGCTAAGTGTCCACACACACAATTTTAGGCTGTAGCCCATAGTGAGTTATTTGATCTTCGATTACTGAGGCAATCCAATACCTGAAGGAGCTGACAAGAAAAATGAAGAGAGACTGTTTACAAGAGTCTGGAGTACCAGGACATGGGGAATGGCTTCCCACTGCCAGAGAGTATGTTTAGAGTGGATGTTGGGAAGAAATTCTTCCCTGTGAGGGTGGGGAGGCCCTGGCACAGGTTGCCCAGAGCAGCTGTGGCTGCCACATCCCTGGATGTGTTCCAGGCCAGGCTGGACAGGGCTTGGAGCAACCTGGGATAGTGGGAGGTGTCCCAGCCCATGGCAGGGGGTGGAACTGAATGGGCTTTAATTGCCCTTCCAATCCAGGCCATTCCATGATCCTCTGACATCCTGTATGCATCTCCTCCACTAAAGAGATGTTTGGTCCTGCCCACCATGTCCTCTGTCCCTTTTGAGTAGCAGCATTAATCCAGACTTCCTTCTCTGACAGAGGTTTCCAGCCCTCTCTGCAGGGAAGCTGTGAGGGATCACAGCAGTGGATGAGCCTGAGGCTCACTCCTCTGGAAAAGCAACCCCAAATCTCCTCCCATCCCAGATTTTGTCTGTGTGTTGGGCAGCACGGGTGGCAGCTGTGCCGTGAGATCGGGAACCTGCCACTGATGCATTATAAACATTTTGTTTTGTTTCCCTTTTCCTTGGAGCGAGAGTAGTTGGAAGGTGGAAAGATGGTGCTAAATTGTGTTTCTTGCAAGTCTGTTGAATTACAACATGTCTGAGTGACCTCCCCGAAGAGTCAGACAAGCCTTGGCACAACATCATAACTCTCAGGCACTCAGAAATGCACACAAACACTCTGGTGCACCGGCAGGAATTCCAGACCTCACATGCTGGGTGATGGATGCTGCTGGGGGGCCCAGCAGCTGCCCACATCCACAGGAGAAGGCCTCTCCTCTTTTGTCCGGGAGCAAAATGTTAATGAATTCCTCTGGAATGGCAGAGGAATCAGCGGTGGGTTTTAAAGCTGCTAGCCCTGACTGCTGCTGAGAGAGATGCTCTGGAAATCCTTGATGGCCCAGGCCAATCTGCGGCCTCGTTTTGCCTTGCAGTCAGGCAAACAGCAAGAAAGCTTCAGCACAGAAAAAGTTTGCTTGTCAGCTTTATTCTAAAGCAATGGAATGTGTGGGATATGCCAAATTCACTCTGTTAAGATTCCATTAAATCCTCTTTTTTTTCTTATTTTAAACTGAGTGTGCATACAAATCTTTATTTTCTCTAATTGTAGATGAAATGTTTTTACTCTGGCTTCAGATGACATTCTCTAAAAAGTAAACTCCACGAAACAAACACTTTTATCCTGAAGCATCATCTCTGACTGCTGACTTCTTGTTTTGGTAGAAAATATTTCCTTGTCTCACTGCAAGCTTGGAGATGGCAGAATTTTTGAGGGTTGTGGTGTATGATTCAAATCCCAAAATGTCTGTTTCTGGGAAAGGGTGGAGCCTCCTGGTATTCCTGCAGCTCTTTCCATGGGCAACCTGGGGAGGCAAGCTTTAATTGTAATTGTGTTGTGCTGTTAACCCTGGTGTGAACACAGTGAAAGATCCCAGGGAGAAAGAGTCCCTTTGGACTGAAATTTGGTCTCATCAAAGAGTATGAATTAAAACTGTGGCAAATTTAGTCTGGGCATAACTGCAATTATTTGGTTCTATCCACCATCCCTCCCTGGCTGGCATTGCTACAAGAGCTCACTGTTACTGGCAGAGAGGCCATTTCCACATCCCAGAGTTTGCTCCTTAATCTCATTTGGGGAGCTGGCAGATGGACAGGCTGTCACTGCCTCTCTGCATGGCTGACATGGAAGAGTCTCAGTGCTCCTTACTGCAGAGTTTGTGCTCAGAGCAGGCTTTGAGGTGGGTGGGAATCCCACAGTTTGTTTTCCAAAGCTCGGCTTGGGATGGCTGCTTTGCAAGGGAGAGGCTGGGCTGAAATGGCCACGAGTGAACCCCCAGTTGTGTGGAAATGTCACCTGCAGAGCAGCCTGTGGCAGTGTGTGTGCAGCTGGCAGGATGTGGGCACAGAGCTGTCCGTGGGGGCTCGTGTCCGGCTGCCAGCTGTGCTGGGAGGAGCCCTCGCTGTGGAAAGTGTGACTGAAACGAGCCCTCACCAGTTATCCATCAATTGCTGCTGAGAAACCGGTTCAGTGATCCCCCTGAGACAATTCCTGAGGGCCTGTGTCTCCCACAGAAACTGGGGATGGTACAGGCGGGCTGTGCCTCACCAGATGTGGGATGAGGAGGCTGAGCTGGCTGTCTCAGCTGCTGCTCCTCTTATTTATTGATGTGGTGTCCTTGGGAACGTGGGTCTCCTTGGGAATGTGGCTCTCCTTGCTGCTGGAGGACAGGGAGTCATTAAAGTATTTTGAAGGAGAGCAGGAGAAACCTGAGAGCTCATGGAGCTGGGCTCAGAATTGATCTCCAAGATGTGGTTTACAATCCTTGCAGTGAGCTCCCGTGTCTGTTGCTTACCTTGATTGAAATCTTCCAGGGTTTTTCCTCTCCTTTTTGGGTTCAGTCCATGGACAGGAGCATTCTGATCCAAAGTCCAGATGTTGGAGAGCAAATGTGTTGCACCAAGATGGCCCAGAGGGCTCATCCAGGTGCTTGAATTACTGCTCTGTGATTAATTGCCATGAGCTCCTCTGTGCATCTCTTCCTATTTCCATGGCAAGGTTATTCCATAGGAGGCTGTTTGGCTCCGTTGGCTCATGTGTGGTGATGGCTGAGCTGTGGGGGCCTTTGATGCAGTAAAACCTCTGTGTGTTTGCTCTGCTACCATTTTTCGAGGGCCAGCTCAGAACAATTTGGGCACATCTCGAGTTTTCCTTGGGGGAATGGGGCAGGGACAGGACAGGCTGCCCAGCCCCACACTTCCAGCACAGCCACGCTCCCCCATGCTTTGGCACTGAGCAGGGAATTTCTCACTGATCACAACGCAACGAGAGGGAAGAATAAATTAATTATAAAGATTAAAAAAAGAAGTCCAACTACTTTTCATTTCCCAAAATGCCCATTTTCTTAACTATTCCTCCAAATAATCATCTCGGATTTCTTGTTTCCTCAGTGCTGTTGTTGTTCTGTGGATTCCACGTCACTCAGCAAATGTCTCCCCTCTCCTTCCAGCCAACTTGCACAATACATTACAATTACACAATTATGCTGTTGTAATCAAATAATTAAGTTGCACATTAAACACGCATTAGAACTCACAAAGGAAGGAGCTTCAGACATGGGCATGGAATGGGAGGGAGTGAGCCAGGCAGAATTGGTGCTAATTGCATCTTGCTTTCAATGACTCAAGGACTCCAGGTTTTTGGTCTCAGGTGGCAAAATGGCAGTGGACTGAGGCTGCTGAGGTTTAAATAAGCAGGCAGGTTTAGTGAGTGACTTCCCTGTGGAGAGAAACAAGACTCAGTGACCAAACACACCCAGAAAGAAAAATGGAATAATTTGGAAGCCTGTTGGATTCCAGTCTATTGAAATCCACTTTAATTGAAGCTCAGGATCAGCTCTCCCAGGAACAGGACACCTGTCCCTCACCAGGGTGGGACTCAGCTGGTCTGTAAAGGCTGTAAAGTCTTTGGGATGTCATTATTGTAGCAGTGGGGTTGGGATGTCTTTGGGATGGCATCATTTTAGCTCTGGTAGGGGAGGAGTGAATGAGTTGGTGGGTAAGTCATAGATGTGGGTGTTTTCTCCTTTTTTTTGTTTGTTGATAGAGAAAAAAATAACACCCAACAGACCCAGATCAGTGTTCTGGCCTGATCCTGACTCTAATTTGATCTCGCTCAGAGCCTCGTGGCTGGGGGCAGTTGGGATTCTCCATTCAGGGTAGATCCAAGAGGCAAAAGCTGTGGTGCCACTGCTCTTAAATCAAACCCTTCAGGATGAGGTCTAGAACAAAAGAGAGCCCTGGGCTGGTCATGCCATGACTAAACAACAGAAATCTGCTTTTTTCACACAGTTTTGGGGGAATTTTTCAAAGGATTCTGTGTGAGTATTGGACAAAACCCCTCTTTTGATGTCGATCAGAGCTGGGAAGTGACAGAAGGAGCTGAGGTGGCACGGTTGCTTTCCCATCAGGTTTCAGAAGTGGGTTGGAGAAATGTAGACTTCAGCTGCATTTCTGCAGAAGTGACTGCAGTCTAGGGAAACCAGAGATCAAATCTGAGCAGAAATTGTAGGTCTGGAGGAAGGACTCTGGAGAAGAATGAGAGCAAATGTGCACCCAGTTTGACATGCCAGGTTAAAGGCATCTATGTGGTTGGTCTTTGCAAGTAGGATCACAGTCCCTTCCTAAAAACTTTGGTTATCAAGCTTCTAAGAACTTCATTTTTTAATGGGAACTTTATTCTTGTAATTAAAAGCCAATGTTTGTGCTCAGTAATTGCACAAAGGGGAGAAGGAACATTCTCTGCTGCCTGAATCAGCACCAGAAGGGGAACGGTGTTTATAAATCAGGAACCAGCAAGTTGCAGCAGCCTGGAAGGCTTCCTCCTTCCATTGACCTCTGGGATGATGTGTCTTTGGCCTCTCAGGACATCCCAGTGGCTGAGGGCAGCAGGAGCTGGCGGGGAAATGAGGAGATCAGTTGAAGTCCATCAGGCTCTTGTCACTCTGGTGCTGCTCCCATTGCTCTACACCAGCTGCTCAGGGAATGTGGGGCATGGGCAGAGCTTTCCTGGGATTCCCACCACGCCACTGTTGTGTCCTGTTGCCTGTTCCAGAGTCCTGCTGCAGCTGTGGTCTCTCTCCTTGCTCAGAGCTGTTGTGCCCCCACACAAACTGTGCCTATCCCAGGTAATCACCTGGAAAAGGTGACAGCAGCATCTCCACTCTGGGGGTTGGGCAGTGGAGAGGAAGATGTGGTGCAGGAACACAGAAACTCCAGCCACAATTCAGCACCACAGTTTTCCCTAAAAATGAGAAAAAACTCAGTCCTGCAGAATTTTTGCAAATCCCTGCTTTGAGCATACATATTCACGCTTAAATAACAAAAAAAAATTATTGCTGAGCTTTAGAAAAAAAAAGCTCTTTGATGTATTAAATCTGATTGACTGGGTTCCTGGAGCATGTATAGACTTCACACAATGCAAATGGTGCTGATTAGATAAGATGGTGTTTAAAAGGAAAAAAGCCCAGCCATAGAAAGAAGATGCAATTAGATTAGCAGATCCAAGGCTGTAAGTGCAGATCGAATGGGCTATAAACAATTTAAGGCTTGGGAGAAGGCCAGTGTTCATTTATAGTCCAGTGTGCTGGCTCTCTAATCCAAGAGAAGAAAGCAAGGAAGAAAAGGAAAAAATTCTGGGAAGGGTGATTTTTCACACTGAGACCTCATCAGTCATCTTCAAAGATTTCTGAGCATCCACCTAATATTGTAAATGTACTTTAAAAAATAGACATAGCTCTATATAGCCACTGAAACCCCAGAGCTGTGTGTTTATTCAGCCCTCCTACCTCTCTTGGCTGTTTGTGTGAGCATCTGTTCTTGTCTAAATCTTGTTCTTGTGTCCATACCCAGGTGAATTGCAGGAGATCCCCAAGTGAACCACCAGGGCACCTCTTGCTCTTACACCTTTGAATGTGGCTTTAAAAACAACACTCCCCATCACTCCTCACTGGGGTTTTCTTTTGCATGCAGACCGTGGAGTCTCCTTAAGAATTCTTCTGGATACATGGATTCATTGCTTTGGTCCTTTGAGCTTTGCTGGCTGGAGAGGGATGCTGGAGGCTCATGTGAGTATTCCTGTTTTCCTACAGAAGTGCTTCTGGGAGTCGAGTGTTTATGTAACTCCTATTAAAGAAAAAAGGGATTCTGAGGAGACAGGAAGAAGAAAAGCCTGGGAGCTGAAGTTGGATGTACTCTGAGGTTATGAAATCAGACCAAGTGCCCATCCCCAGGCTTTTTGGATAGTAAATGGTGGGACTGAATTCCCATGGAGTGACTGTGGAGATGTACATGGGGGCAGATCTTCATGTCCTTGCTGTCTGAAATATTCATGAACTTCCTTTCAGAGAGAAAAATCCCCAGCAAACAGTAAATAATTGTCTGATACACTGAACCAGGGACACTCACTTTCTTCTGGGGATGCTTTTGGCTTTTGTTTAACAGCAACTACAAATCTGAAATACCAGAACCTTTTGCAGAGGGAATTTCTGGTTCCCTGAATGGTTTTGATCCCGTCTGTAAATCTGTGTGGAGAGGTGTTTTTCTCACTGTTCTTTATTTCCTACCCTGATTTCTAACCCGTCTTCTCATTTGTTTTATGTCCCTGTCCTTCACTGCAGGATGGCATCACCTCCTAATATAGCGGGCTCTGCCAATTCTGTTATTTGCTCTTTACTTCTTTTTCCAGCTCGTTAATGAAGAGGTGACAACAGATGGGGCTGGGAGTGATCTGTGCTGAGCCCACCAGGCACATCTCCCCTTCCTGACATGCTGCTGTTTGTCACTTTGCCTGGTTTATGGTTCCTTTCTCCTTTCCCAAAGCACACGCCTTTTCTCATGTCCAAGTCAATTTGAACAGAGCATCCGAGTGATCTTTCCTGGGATGCTGGCTCAGATGTGCTTCTAAAGCTGAAATACAGTTTTCTGCTTCAGCTGGATGAAAGAATGGAACATGTTGGACCAGGTAGGGGCTGAAAAATCAGTGCTCTGATTATTTCAGGCCACGTTTGTTGTTGAGGATGGCTCAGCCTTGGGAACCCTCTCTGGCACGTGTCCCCATCCTGGTGGTCTCTGCTCTCAGTAGGGGCAATGGCTGCAGCTCTTGGCCACAAGCAGCTGGTGAGGTTTGACAGGGACACCAGCCCTGCTCCACAGTGTCCCTCTTTCAGGGAGTGGCTGTCCCAGGGGAGTGGCAGCCAAGGAACCTGTGTGTCCTACAGATACAGGCTACAACAGGGAGGAACTGAAGGTCTTGGAGCCAACAAAGCTAAAAGGAAATGTTCTAACACAGTTCATCTCCCCACCATATCCCAGCTGAGAACTTCACCCCATGAAGGACTGGTCTGTGACCTCCCTTGCGTTGAGAGGCCCCTTTGGGATGTGGTTGCCACCAGCGAGGTGAGAACATGGCAATAAATTTCATATGACAGGTCTCAAATAGAATTGTGGCTTGGCTTTCCACCCCTCCCTTGTCTGGGACAAAGCTTGGGCACAGGGAGGAAGCCTTTGTCTGTCCCTCCTCGGAGCCAGCAGGATGTCCCAGAGTGGCTGTGCTCTGGAACAGCCTCTCCTTGGACTCTGGCAGAGCCAGGATTTACCTTATGGCATCTGATGATTTTCCCTCCTCCCTAATTGGTTCCGTTAATTTATTGTGGACAGGAGCTTGTTCTGCCAAGTGCTAATTGCAAAGGTTATTGTTTTTGCCCTTTTCAGAGCACAGCAGGAAACCCTTCAATTCCATCACATGAAAAACAAGACAAAAAAAGCCAAAAGTTTTTGGGCTGGATGTGCACCCATCATCCCATGCGGTGTTTGTGTCACTGAGCATGGGCTGCCATTTCCTTCCCTTTGCAGGGGGAAGCCTCCTGTCCATGGGATGGAGGCTTGTGTTTCTCCTCACCATGATGAAGGTGCCTGTGCCCTGGATCACAGGTGTCCTTCATCCTCCGACCTGTTTGGGCCTGGATTTGGGAGGTAGGATGGGTGCAAATTCCAAAGGCTGGAATGATGCCATTGCCTGTGGCGGAATTCTTCCTGTCTCTGGGCACGTCTAGCATCATATTTCCAAGGAGTAAGCCTGGGCTGGCACAAGGTGGTGGCACCTTGTCCCTCACTGTGGTTTCTTGTGGTGTCTGATGCTGCCTTCTCCACCCGGTGGGTGAATCACTGCTGTTCCCAGGTTATCTGAGCTGGCTGTAGCCCATCCTTCCCCTGGTGAAGGGAGCCAGGTACCCTGGAATCTGGAGGGTTTTCCTGGCTACAGAAGTTGGGTATCTTGAGTGAAGTGGAATGTCTCAAAGCCAAGCTTTTTCCTAGCATGGGAAAGGAGGAACAGTTACTGCTCAGCCATTTGCTGCCAGGGCTTCAGCATCTGCCTGGATTAATCTGGATTTCATGGTGGACAGCAGCCATTTACCCCAAGTGCCTGGCATTACAATTCTGGTGGATTTTGGAGGTGAGAAGCCCAGAGTCTTTCAGGGGGGTTTCTGCCAAGCTGTAAAGCTCATCCTGGTTCTCCACGCTGCTGAAAACCTGGTGGAGCTCTTCGTCCTTCGTGGGGCCATAGGTGTTCCTGCCACTCCTGCAAGCATCCTTTCCCTGTGCTTCCCTCAGCCTCTGTCCCCTGGGGCTCTGTATTTACTCTCCCAGGCTTTGTTCCCACTGCAGGGTTTACTCTGGCTCGTTTCCTCTTTATCTCATATCATGGCTGGTGTTTGTTTTTGCTCAGCAGCTCAGAAGCTTTTGGAAGTGAGTGTTTATAAACAGAGGGATGTTTGGGACCATATTTGGATCCAGCAGCAGACTCCAGGGGTATTTAATACAGATTATGGGGATGACTTTGTGCTGTTTCCTCCCTGCCCTCTGGTCCAGTATCCTTCTCATTTAGTCTTTTCCACAAAGCTCAAGCTTTTCCCTCCTCTTCAGCTCTCTCTGGTCTCACTCCCAGCAGGTACCCAAGGCAAACCACCCTTCTCTGGGCAGACATGCACAGACTAACAGATTCATGACACATATTCTGTTCCAGTCTAGTCTAATGAAACATGATAAATGTTTTACCCTAAGTTTTACCAGCATTCTGTTTCCCTGATAGAGAAAGTCTGGCTGGCACCTGTGGGCAGCACTTGCATGTGAGAAAAGCAGGGAAGGAGTGCATATATCAAATTTAAAGGCACTTTTGAGCTTAAGATATAAAGGCAAATTACATTTTATAGTGTGACTTTAATAGCTGAGGAGCTCTGCAGGCAGCGAGGTGGCTGGTGGCAGCTCAGGCAGGATGTAGGACACCGTGCCAGCCATATGTGTCGCCATATCTCACACGCAGCCTTGCAAGTCATTGCTTTTTATTGAAGGCAGGAACTTGCCAGGATGTCAAGGCTGTCTTCTGCACTTTTGAAGAAGTGCCATGCTGTCTGTAATCCCCAAAGGCTGGTGACAGGAGGGCAGCAGGCACAGCCCCAACAGGTATCTCCTGTTCTCTGTGCCCTGTGTGGGGGAGCTGAGGCTGGGCTCCACTTCAGCACGTGCCCTTTTCTCTCCATAACCAAGAGTCACTTTTTATTCCTGTGTGCCAGGCTTCTTTCCTTCTGCCTTCTTCCTCATGCTTTCCATCTGTCCTTCTGCCTAGCCATCCTTCCTCACAAATTCACATATCTTTTCTTCCCAAATTTTGGCTGAGCCTCTCTGTCTTTGTGTTGGGTGCTTTGTGAAGGCTTGTACTAATACCTGGCCAGGATGAAAGCCTGACCTCTCACAGGACCAAATGATGCAGCGTTTTTTTTACATTATTGGCCAGAGGACAGACTCCACGATGTGTATCTCCCAGATATTCCAGGGCTTTTCCTGGAGCTCAGTGTGTGCTCTGAAAGCTGCTTGTAGGAGAAAGACAGCTCCATTTGGTGCATTAAATGGGTGTTGTTTCACATGCCTCAAACTGAGCAAGAATGCTGGTAGTGAAAAAGTCCAATCACAAAGGAATCTTTCTTGGTTATTCAATTTGTGCAATATCTTATTAGAGGGGAAAACCAACTGTTATCTGCCTGGGAAAGGTTAATATAATAATAAGCAGATACTGACTTCTATTGAGATGAACATGATGATTTATTGACCCGAGAGGCAAATAAGCAGTGAAGCAAAGCCAGGGTCAATATTCACCAGGAGGAGAATAAATTCTTGCATTTTCTACAATGGTGAGACCACACACATTGGTGTCACCAAAGCACATTGGTGTTGGTAGTTGCTTCTTCAGTGAGACAACTAAATATGGTAGGCTTCTAACAGGTACTTCACCATGTTTCTTTAGAGAAAAATGTCAATTTAGAAACGTTCCCTTTGGATGTTTTTGTCCTTCAAAACACTTTATGAAGTATTTAAAAGTACTTTCATAAAAACCAACCAAACAATAAAAGCAACTCCCAAGGGTTGCAGTAGTTTTGGATTGCCAGATGTATTTCTTGAATAAATGATATAATTTTATTGCATTTTATTTTGCTTTATTACAGAAATGCTTGGCTTTCAGCTTCTAAGCCTGGCAACTCCCAGTCCGATCAGAGATGTTTCTGCACACGTTTTCATTTTGATTGCAAGCCCGTTTGTCATTTCTGAAATGCCTCAACTCAGAAATGTCAAGCATCTCTTGTAGTCAGCATGGAGAAAGGCAGCTCAGAATGCTGGCACCTGCTGCAGGGAGCAGCATCCTGCTGTGCTGGACCACACAGCCATGGACATGGGGGATTTTTTGGGAGCAGCACGTGGGGATAAACCTGTGCTTGGTTGGGCTGTGGTGGGTATCACCCTCTACAAGAAGTGTTTGGTGAGTTCTCTGCTCTGCCAGAGCTGGTGGTGCCCAGAACCTGGTCCTGGGAGATGGTCCCTGCCAGCTGCTCCTCCCGGATGAGAACACACATCCCTGTCTTGTAACCTGCCAAGGGCTCGTTCCATGGGGATGGGCTGGCAGGAATTGTAAACATCCCTGGTGGGAGGAGGGAGAGGAATTGCACTCCTCAACTTGAGCAAAGTGACTTGAACAGGGATATTATTTTAGAAAGTTTATCTCTTTTGTATCTATGGTGACAAGATCTTTATCGGGGTAAGACAGACTCCCGGGCTGTCTGCTCCTTGTTATCTCAGGGTGGGATGACAGTCTAAGTGTCACGTCTAGAAATGTTATCTCTCCTTTATTATTTCACTTGTGAGGGGCTAACTGGAGTGTTATCAGGGTGTTTACAATCAAAACACGTGCAGCTCAAGTGATAAAAGGGAGAACAGACATCTGATCTCCAAGGATATGAAGACAATGCAGCCTTGAGCAGGAGGAGATGGATCTTATTATTGAAAATGGTTTGGCAGACTGGGAATGGACAAACAAATTCAGATCATAAGCTTGAGAGATGGGCTGAGGGAGAGGCTCACACTCAAACTCCGGCAGAAAATGGAAAAGTGATTGTATCAACAGCAGTCTTGGCTAAAAGAGAAATATTTTCCAATAAAACTTTTATGACTTTTTCTCTTTCTGTACTCTCTTCTCCCTTGGAATGTGATATGGAAAGCTGTCAGGACCAGCGAGTGGAGCAGAGTTGCTTTAAGCCAGTCAGGATCTGAGGAAGCTTAGCCAGGCTTGGAGGCAGGAGAGCAGAGAACTGCCAAGGCCACTGCTCAGGGAGTTCATTTCAATTAATTCCTTATCTTGCCTGGGTCAGTGCTGTGTTAATTTAGAGAGTGCACAGACACAGGGTTAGTGGTGACCATAAACCTTATCCGTGATCCCTTTAGGGACAGGGAAGCTAAATCCCTAAAGGGCTTAGGAATCTGACCAGCTTCTGCCACTGGTAATTGAGAGGAGTTCAAAGATGTCCCAGACATCAGATCCTCATTAACCTACAGAGGGAGCAAACCAGGTGCCAAATGGTGTCAGGTTGTTTATCTAACATGAATAATCCTCAGTAATTAAAAATGGGGCTGTGCAATGCTCCATCCAAATCCAGGCCTGACTCCTGGATGTTGTGCTCTTGGCCAGAATGGGCTGCCTGGGTTTCTCTGGTGTTGTAGAGGATAAGGCAGGCACATTCCATGTCTTCCTTCCCCTCGATGCCAACACTCTCCGAGCCAAGCTTTGTGGCTCCTATCCCACATAAAGAGCTGATTTTCCATCCTCTTTCCTCGCTTGTCTGTCTGTCCTGTGAGGTGATGGCACACAGAGGTTCCTGCCCTCATATGGAGAACGAGCAGAGGGTCTGTGGGGGCCTCTGAGCCAGGAGGGGACCCAAGCTGGAGCACAAATTCCAGCACCAAGGCTCCCTCTCTCCTTCAGGAAGGGGATGGGGAGGGTAGAGGGAATGTAGATGTGGGCTGGCCATTGTTAGGGCTGGTGGAAGATGAAAACAGTGGGCACATGGTGACATCCGAGAATCTCTGTTGGCCTGGCTAAAAATGGGAAGGGAATTCCTACCGAGTACATTCCTGGTAAGGGATGGGAATGAACATGAACCTGTGGGCATGGGCCTGTCTGCTTAACTCCATATTCCTCTTGCTTTCAGGACCTCCTAAATCAACCTGTTTTCAACCTGAGTGACTCTCACATCCCTCTAAGGACTGACACCACAGGGAGCTCTTCCTCACCCTGGGGGGGAAACAAGGCAGCAGCTCCTCTGCCTTGTTTATGAGAAATAGTCTCTGGTGGTGGTTTTCTTGTGTGAAACCCCAGCTTTGGAGGGCCCCTGGGGCCACTTTGTACAGTGACAGTGACCCACTGCTCCCTCCTGCCCTTCATCTCTCACACCTTTAATTGCACTTATGTTTCTGGAGCGGACGGAATTCATTATCCAGCAAACAATATCCTTTGCAACATCAGCCTTAATTAACTGCTCCCCTCTGTATTTTCCTGCTCTTATCCTCTCCAAATCTCCGTACTGAGCCAAGCTGACGGCCCCCCACATGCATCAGTGCCAGCCAGTGAGCCATGACCAGATAAGAAGAAATGGAATTCCTTATCTCTTTTTTACAAATACATACACATGCACACACAAACACACAAACCTGGAAAAGGTCAAGGTTACTGGGAAGGGAGAAGGCCCTTCAAGACAACAAAACCCCTTCTCTTTTAAAGTCTCCATAGCAACTGGATGGAGCATCATGGGATGTCGAGATGAGAGAGGCCTATTCTTCCCCTACAACACTCTTTCCACTTCATTAGACTCTTTATCAAGTATCTCTGCACTGGGCTGAGTATATTTTTTTGTGTCGGGGAGCAGTGCAGAGGACTCAAAAGCATCCTGACCTTTTCAGTGGGACTTTGGGAGTTCCTTGTGGGAGTTGCATCCTCTTCCCCTGCCTTCCTCCCCCACAGCCCCCTTGTCTCTAGTTCACATGACCTTCTCATCAAAAACCCTGTGCCTGGTGAGGTATGAAGGGTTTCTTTAAAAGGAAAAAGGAGCAGGGAAAAAGAAGAGAAGAGTATGAGAATGTCCTTCGCTGGCTCTGGAGGTGTCAAGACCCCGGCTGTCAGAGCTGTGCATCTGCAGGGAAGATTAATGAGTCTGCTTAGAGGAAATCCAAATAAAATAGAGCAGAATAAATACCAAGTGACTGTGTGGGTGATGAGGGGAAGGGTGAGGAAGGAGCAAGGGAGTGTGACAGGGCAGAAGTAGATATTCCTCAGTCTGGTAAGTGTTTGAATTCCCCGTGGAGGAGCGAGTTAGCACAGGAAAGATCTTTGGATTTAGTCCTGTGGTCCTCAAGTGCCAGGGCTGTGTATGGGTCTGTGAGAGCTTATAAAGCACTGGTTGTACTGAGGCACAAACACCGGGTATTTTTATCTCCCCTTTCCCAGGAAAGCATTCACCACGGAGAAGAATTTTATGTTCAGCTTCTCAACCCTTGGCCTGCATTGTCTCGAGGTGCTTTGAACTGCTCTGCAACTGGAAGCCCTGGTTGTTCTTAGGAAACATCAGTGCCTGGTTTGTGTTGGGCAGTGGCTTGGACTGTGGGGATGAAGGGATTTAAACCTTCCTATGGATCCAAAGCATTGTGGGCAGCAGGAAAGGGGGGATCCTGCTCCTCCTCCCTGCTCAGGTGAGACCCCACCTGCAGAGCTGCCCCAGCACAGGGAGGACCTGGAGCTGCTGGAGAGAGCCCAGAGGAGGCACCAGGATGGGCAGAGGGATGGAGCAGCTGTGCTGGGAGGAAAGGCTGGGAGAGTTGGGGCTGTTCAGCCTGGAGAAGAGAAGCTCTGGGGTGACCGCATTGTGGCCTTCCAGTGCCTGAAGGTGCAAGAAAGATGGAGACTATTTCCTAGGGCCTGGAGTGACAGGATGAGGGGAAATGGCTGCCAGAGAATAGGTTTAGATTAAATGTTAGTGAGGTGACTTTTTTGGTTTTATTTAATTTTTATTTTTATTTATTTTAGGATTAGGATTAAAAGTGTGAGAGATACAATTTTTATGTGGATTTGGATGTGTATTATTTTTATTTTATTTTATAGTTTTATTGATTGTGAGTGTTTTTATATGTTAACAGTAGAAATGGAGTATAGAGTTATGCCTTCAAGGTCTTTTTAAGCCTAAATTACCCAATTATGAGATGCCAACTAACTTCTTTATAATTTTAACTCAATAACAAATCACTCATGTTCTGCATGCAGATTTTTTAGCCAATCACACAAACCACTCAAACTTGTGAAGAAGAAGGAGAAGAAGAAGAAGACTATGCTCTAAAACTTCCTGACAGCAAAGTCAGGTATGCTTCAGGGTTAATCAGGATTAATCATAATTCATAATGAGAAATGTTATGTCTAGATCACAGAAAAAATAATTCCCTATCAACATAAAACCCCTAAAATCTCTATGTCCAAAGTTCCAACATGTTAGAAAGCAATTCTTCCCTGTGAGGGTGGGCAGGCCCTGGCACAGGTTGCTCAGAGCATCTGTGGCTGCCCCTGGATCCCTGGAAGTGTCCAAGGCCAGGCTGGACAGGGCTTGGAGCAGCCTGGGACAGTGGGAGGTGTCCCTGCCCATGGCAGGTGGATGGAATTGGATGGTCTGTCAGGTCCCTTCCAACCCAGGCTATCCTGTAATTCCATGATTCAGTGGTGGTATCCCACAGGAGAAACTGGACCTTGGAGCTGACCTCCCTGGGGGAACTGGGACATTGTTTCTATGTTCAGCTTTTAATCCTCTGGATTTGCACTTCTTTCAGGGAGCCATTGTGTGATGGTCTTGCAGGTGAATTTGAGTAGAATTCACACCCAGCTGAGCATCTTTCCCCACTGGCTCAGGGTCTGCAAGTCTGAATGTTTGAATCTATATGAATCAGACAAGGAGGGGGGCTTCTTACCATGAGTCAATTCAAAAAGTATTTGTAAAAAGCATTGAGGCTGGACATGCTTGGACTGTGTGCTCCTGAGCTGTAAGATTTACATGGGTGTTTTAGGGAAAAAAAAAATTAAAAAATATATATAAAAAAATAATGCTCTGCACTTTCAGTAGAAGTCGGGCTGTGAATATCCCAGTCCCACTGCTTCAATCCTCATGGGAGTAATTTTCAAGTGGGAAATCCCATTAAGTCATAAAGAACTCTTAAGTAGTTCCTTCTGATAAATTTGTGGCACTCTGCAAGTCCCATAATTCCCAATATCCAGATGAGGAAACTGAGGTTAAGTGACTTAGCCAAGGTCACGTAGCAGATCAATAACCACTCCATCCCCTCTCCTGTTCACTCCATGTGTCTCTGCTGTCAGCAAAGGGGATCAATCCTCCCCACCACTGTCCCAGCCCCAGCAAGGGGCACCCAGGCTTTGAAATATTGGATTATGTGGAAAAAAAGAGACTCATCTTCATTCAGAGAGCTGGGCTGGGGGAGCAGTCATGGGGCTCCTTCACCCTCCTTGCACCCACAGCCCCCTGAGTGGAGACATCCCCTGATTTCTGCTCCTCCCTGGAAGGAGTTGGGCTTTCCACTGCTGGTACAAACTTTATATCGTGAAGTCTGGAGTTTGGGACAGGAGCATCTTTGGTGTGAGGACAGAAAATTGCCCCATGTAAGAGCTGTTGGGTGTGACAAAGGTGAGAGTCTCTGCCAGCCTCTGTGGGAGATTCTTCTTCCTCTTTCCCACTGCTCAACTCTCCCCTTCCATGTTTCAGCTTCCTCTACTCATTTCTTGATCTCGTGGAGGGGAATGTACCAAGAGTTTGGGGGTATTCCAGGAGTGGGGATGTGTGTATTCACTCTAAGCTTCCTATGGATGGCTGGCCCAAAGAAAAAGGGTTGTTTTTCCTGGGTTCAGGCAGACCATAATTCTGGGACTCTTGGGTTTCTTATTCCAGTTCACCTGTTTGTTGTCTTTATCAAGGAATCCTAGAATGGTTTGGATTGGGAGGGACTGTAAAACCCATCCAGTTTCACCTTCAGGGACACCTTCCACTATCCCAGGTTGCATCAAGCCCTGTCCAGCCTGGCCTTGGACACTTCCAGGGATCCAGGGGCAGCCACAGCTGCTCTGGGCACCCTGTGCCAGGGCCTCTTCACTCTCACAGGGAAGGATTTCTCCTGTTTATCTAATCTCAATCTATTGTCTCTTCGGTTTTAGGCCATTACCCCTTTATCTGTTGTTCCCAGCACAGCAGGGAACAAAGGGCAGCCACTGGCCAAGGCAACAGCCTCTCTGCTCCCTGGAACAGTTCCATGCCCAAAGTTTGTAAGGATGGGAAGTGCTAATTGCCACTTCATGATCCTCCACCAGGGATGGCCATGGCAAAGTCTCTTTCAAGGTCTGTTTGCTGCTTGAAATCCTTTCACCCAGCCAGGTCAGCTCCAGATTTTGAAGCATCTGCAGACAACTGCTGTAACCTGCTTAAAGTCTTTTGAGGTCAAATTTTGGGTGCAGAAGGATTAAGGCGGCCCAGGTAGGCTGGAGATTTGATGTATCCTACCAGGACATGTGTGAGGCTCTGATGGGTTTGCACTCACAGCTGGAGCTGAGGGAGATGTGGGGATGGGGGAAGGTCAATGGAGCCCTCTGGAGTCACACGGACATAGGAGATGCTGGATGAAGGCATCTTCCATTTCCCAAGCAGGGGTTTGTCCCCCTGACAGTGCCTTGCTTCCCTGTTCTTCTCCTTCAGCTTTTCTGTAGCTAATTCAGAGCTGTTGAATTCCTGGTTCTGCTCTTGCTGCCGTGGTAGCTGGTGCTTGGCTGCCTGGCTCTGTTCCCTCTCCCAGCTAAAAGGTACAAAAGCACAAAAGGGAGTGAACACAACTGGAATTTTGGGATGACCCATTGACCCCTGGCTTCCCTGTGATTCCTGGGGTGCCTCCCACAGCCCTGCTGGATGCTTCTCTGAGAGGCTGGGCCTGAGAGGTTAATGAGAAGTTGTTCTCCATGCCAGGTTCCTTCCTACTTTGCTGTGAGGTGTCTGAAGGGTGGCATGTCCTTCGTTTATGTCTCCTTCTTCCTCCTGATCAGCACTTCTCCAGGTGCTGGCACTTGGCAGACCTCTGGCATCCCTACTCCTGCCCAGCTTAACCTGCAGGGAAGGCGCTTTTGGGAATACTGCAAGTGGAATGGTCAGGAGGAAGGTCAGCACCCTCCTGCACTATCTCTCATGGATTTACAGCTTTCCAGCTCCTCCAGGAAGGAGGAGGAGAAGAAGGAGAGAAGGCTGCCCTGACCTAATCCAGAGAGCTGCTCTGTGTCACGGCCCCGGTGCGGAGCTGGCAGTGCCGGCGCCTTTCCCTGCAGGGGAGGGCAGCCTGGCACTGGCACTGGGATGATGGATGGGAGCACCTGCAGAGGAGAGCCTGGTCCTGGAGCTCCTGGAGGCTCTCCAAGCCCGGCTCTGCAGTTGGCCAAGTGTTTCACTTGTTTTGATGCTTTTCAAACTGTCTTTGGGCAGTTTGCTGTGTTGATTTTGGGGGGAAGGTCAGCACTCCCAGCTGATGCTCTGGGAGAGAAGCATCCCTGGAGACAGCCCTCTGTTCAGCAGCACATGGCAAAGCTCTGAGAATTCCCGTTCAGTGGGAGGCACAGGAGATATTTTGGACTGTAAGCTGTGGCTTTAAAAAAACCCACCCAGTCGTGATTTGAGGTTTTCTTCTTGAAGCCTTCCTGACTTTGAACATAAATTGCATCTGTTTGGGTAGCAGGCTCCCAGCAAGCCAGACCTTTTCCTGGGATTACTGTGACCACAGGTATAGATGTTTCTTTTCCAATTGGGGTGACTTAGGCCCCTGTTCTCTGCTGTTGTGTGTTGGATTTTACCTTCCTCCACGTTGTGGCATTTTGGAAAGAGCTGCTTGTTTTACAGAGCAGCTGTGTTGTCTTAATGCAGCTGTAAAGTGTGTTTGTCTAAGGGCACAGCAGGACTAAGGAAGAGGTTTTATTAGATCATTCCCAAGTCCCAATAATCTCTGAGTCTCTCTCAGATCTGTGGCTGTCAGCTGTGCTGCTCTCGCTCCGTGGGACGGGGTTGGAAGCTGAAGATAGGAAATCACTTGCGTGTGATCCTTTATCTGCTTCATCTCAGAGTTACCACTCCCCTCCTGGCTGTTTGTAGCAGCCAGAGAGGGCTTAATTCTTGTATCCCACACCTTAAACCACAGCCTCACAGCCTCCAAGGGATCCTCCCTGCCTGGGGTGTTGTTTGTGGGACTGCTGGTGGCTCTGCAGCCTGGATCCCAAGGAGCGTTCCCATCCCATCACCACTGACTGCCAGCATCGGGATCACGGTAAGGCTGCTGCTTCCCTGCCACTCGAGTGTGTTCTGTGTGTGTCCTGCTGCCAGAGCTGGAGTTTGCTGCTTGCTTTTCCTCTTCCCAAGGGAATTAGAGTCTCCTCGTTCCCCTGGGTTTGGATGTGTGCTCTCTGACTGGGGTGAATTCCCTTGGTGCTAGCAAATGTTTTATTTTATTGCTGCACTCCCCTGCCTTGCACCTCATCCTATGATGGCCACATTTCTGGATCAGAGATGTCTGTTGCTCTCGGAATGGTTTCCTTTTCCTGCAGTGCATTCCCAGTATATATTGCTACTGTCACATATTGCTGTACTGCTCTCCGGTCACCCAGCGCTGCCGTGTGCTTGAGAGGCTCCTTAAACACCATTTGAGGTTTTCTCTGGCAGAGATAAGGTGGGGATCATGCAGGTCACTCCCTCTTTCAATTCCTTGTGTGTATCAGCTGTGTATTCATCTCCTGCAGCTTTTGCACCGTGGCTCCACGAATGAAGTTGTATTTTAGCCTTGTGTAGCATCTCCTGTGCTGACTGTACCACTTCTATTTCAGTCTGGGCTTTCCCTTGACATACAGCTTAGAACTCCCATTGTCCTCGTGCTGTTGTGACTGGTGGAGTCCTTTTAATTTGTCTGTATTTTGCTGCATCTTTGTTTCCTTCCTCTCAGAGCATCAGGGAGGTCTTTGTTGTCCAGCTGCTATGTGTCACCATGCCTTTGCTTGCTTGTTTGGGAGCTGCTGGTTTCCTAAAACTCAGCCTGGAAAGGGATGCAAATCACATCCTTGGGCTGCTCTGATCCATGTTCTCAGTAAATGTGCATTACTGTGTTGTCCCAGCAGCTTCTTGTCCCTTTGTTCAGCTGCTTTTAGCAATTCTTACAGAGTTTAGGGGAATACACAGGGATTTCTTCCTTCATCAGTTCTTTCATAGAAGTCTCTATTCAGGGAATTTTCTGCTGCTTTTTACTTAATTGTGTTTTTTCCTGTTGTTCCCAAAGGCCACCCAGGGAGCTGGACATCATGGAGCTGGACACATGCCAGGGTAGGTAATGGATGTGACCCCCAAAATTGGAAAAGCCACCGTGAAAACTCTGACACAGTCTGAAGGCTCTGGACTAGAGGAGGGAGACTTTCTCAATCAGGGACAAACCAGGCAAGCTATATTTTCTGATTCATCCCAGGGAGCTGCCCCTGGCCTGGCTCGGATCAGTGTCCTGAGTTTTGTTTCTCACTCTTGCCAGCCATGTCTCTGTTCTCACACAGGACCCTCGAGTGCTTTCCCTGAGCTGCTGCCTGAGCCAGCTTTGCCCAGCTCAGACTTCAGCAGATCCTGCATCTTGGTGGCATTTCCTGGGGCTTTGGCATCTTTTGTGCCTGGAACAGGCAAAGCAAAGGGTCCCTCTTTGGGGCTCATTGTCCTGTTTAGCAGCAGCAAGGAGCGTTTTACCCCAGGTCTGCAGGGACAGAGAGGGGTACCTTTAGTATTTGATATTCCTGTGTCAGAAATATCTTTGTGGAGGGTATCAGTGGGTTTTCCTCAGCTTGCTGCTGCTGTGCTGTGCTGAGCTGCTCTTGGAACATGACACAGGCTTCCCCCAGCAGCGTTTGCTGGTGCTTTGTTCTCTCCCTTACCCACCCCTTGGGTAATTGCCCAGTTTCCCCACAGTGAGCTAAAGAGCCTCTTATTGCTGAGCACAGCCCCTTTCATTGCTGCTGCTCAGGGCCAGGCTTTGGGGTTCATCCCCACTGATGCCTCCCCCTGTTTCTTTGGGTTTCTTCCTCGCCACGTTCACACCTTTCCACTTTCATGTACCTGCAGGAACCGACTTGCTTCTGACACTGAGTTCAGTCTCCAAACATAAAAGAAGAGAAAGCCAGGACAGAAAGGCATTGGAGCTTTCTTCTTCCTCCACACCTGCTGTTCCCGGTCGTCAGGCACTTCCAAAGAGGAGAGTTCTCCAAGTTCCCAGTCATTACCCTTTACATAAGCATAATATAGTGCTCCACTTCCTACAGGGAAGCTATCTATTGTAGCAATCTGTAAAACAAAAGCTGGATTGCTCCTTCTCCCATTGCTCCCAGAATCAAAAAGCTGCCTGCTGTTCCTCAAATGGGAAGGCTGAAAGCCTTCATCAGAGGGTAGTTCATTTTTACATGACATTTTTACACTCAAGCAAAACTGAAAGCAAGGCATAATTTGAAACAGCCACGCTCACCGTTAGAGCAGAACCACACAAATAAAAAGCCTGGGATGATGGAGTTGAATATGTTGCAGTCAGAAAAATGACAGTTTGGAGGGAACAAGGAAAACTAGATGGATGAATGGGAATTAGTGAGGAGCAGACTTCCAAGGCAGACAAATCAAATTGAGAGCGTGGATCATTAGATTCAAAGGAAGCAGGTAAGGAGTGCACTAAATTGTGCCTTAAACAACAAACCAAGGGCCTCAGCCTCCAGGGAGAGTAGATGGAACAGAGCCTTGGGATATGGGAGTGGCTTCCAGGTGTGTCCTGGCCACTGGGCATTGTGACCTCGCCCAGGTCACCGTGTGTCCTTTGCATCAGCTTCTGTGCTGTGGGGCATGGCAGGCACTGGACATAAAGGATGCTTTGAAGATTTGCAGATGTGCCCAGCTCCAGAGGAGACAGCTGAAGGCTTCCTGGATGGCCTGTCCTGGCACCTGGCACCTTCCAGGGCTATCTCTGATATCTATTGTATGGAGGTGTTTTGTTTTTTTTCCCAGAACGTGAAAGGATATACAAGAGGAGAAATTAATGAGTTGTTGAATTTTTAAAAATTAACTGTTCATGATTATACCCAAGGAAGTGGGGTGGAAGAAATACTATTCACATACAGCAGCTCTTTGTAGTTATGAGAAAATGTGGCATGGTTTGGACCTGCTTGGGAACAGCTGAGCTGGGGAATTTGTGTATTTTAAAAATGAAGCTCATGTTTTTCTTGGACAAACTTTCAGGTCACTGTAACACAGAACTGAAGGTCACAATTCTTAAGAAGATAACAAAATGCCCCAGATGCTCAGCGTGATAGTCTAGACAAGGCAGCCGAGGGAGAGATGCAGAAGGAAGTTCCTTGGATTGGTACAGGAAAGAAAATCCCTCAGGATGGACAGCTCCAGACAGAGCTTCCCTCGGTGCTTCTGCCTGGACACTCCTGCAGAGACTGGTCCCAGCTGGGTCCTGCTCAAGGATAAAACTCATGGTCACAGGAGAAACACTCCATTGCAACCCCATCTGGCTGATTGCTCCATTTCAGCTGAGGTGGAAATTTCACTGGATCTCACAGAGATGTATGAACAGAATGATAAGGAAAGTTCTGCAGCAGGAGCTGAAAAGCACCACCCTTGCTGAGGGTATAAGACAACACGTGCTTTACAACAAGCAAAATTGATCTGATCATTGCCATAAGAACCCCAGAATCATAAAATCATGGACTGGTTTGGGTTGGAAGGAACCTTAAAGCCCATCCAGTCCCACCCCCTCCCATGGACAGGGGCACCTCCCACTATCCCAGGGTGCCCCGAGCCCTGTCCAACCTGGCCTTGGACACTTCCAGTGATCCAGGGGCAGCCACAGCGTCTCTGGGCACCCTGTGCCAGGGCCATATTATAAACCTGATATTAGTGCTGTGTAACTGAGGGAAAGGCATCCCCTGTTGTCCCAGGATATCCATCATTATCCCAGGTTACTCAGCAGCACTGATCTGAACATGGCAGTTGTGAGCATTCTTCTCCCTTTAATTCCTTAATTAATAGTCTCTTTATTTTATCAAAGGCTTTATTGTTGAAGATGTTCAGCATGTCCAGGGATTTCCTGTTCCCTTGGCAGCCTCCCAGATTTCACCCAGCCATCAATCCCATCACAATTTGTTCGCCATGGAAGGCGTTCCCCTGCTGGTTTAGTTGGCCAGCCTGGGATGTGGTTCCTTCCAGCAGCTCTTAAGAAAACCTTTGCACATCCTTCCCTTCATTTTTTTCCCCTTTTTCCTTTTAGCTTTGGTTATTTGCAGCAGGCTCTGTGGCAGCTGTAAATGTTAGTTAAAGCCTTATTGATGCCCGCTGTTTTCCAGCCGCCTGGTTCAGCAGTTTATTTGGGTCTCCAGTGATGTTTAGAGATGCATTTCCTCTCATCTCTCCCAGCTATATTTTACTGTTTGCTCATTTGCTTGATGACAGTTTGCTGCTGGGTTTTGGAAGGGCTTTGCAGTGCATTATCTTGTGAGTTAATCCTGACCTGCTTCCTTGGCTCCAGCAGCTGCCCTGGCACGTCCTGAGCCGGACGCTGCCGCCGTCGGGAATTTTCTGCCAGGTTTTTGCTGTCAATATTTTTGGCCATTGCTCTATGTCATTCATGTCTGGATTAAGCTCCCCTGTGATATCCTGAGGGCAAGATGAGGTGTGTCACTGCACAAGGGATCAGCCTCTGTCCTGTTGGGGAGGTTCCTGAGGGTTGGAGAAGGTCCAACCCACGGGGTTTTTCCGGCACGGTTCTTGTTACAAATCCAAAATTCTGTGATTTTTGAGCTGTCCTAGGAGACTGCTTCACCTTTTTCAGGATGATTTAAGAGGATGTGCTGTTCAGGATTCCCACTCGAGTGTTGTTTATTAGTTTTGTAGTGTCTTGCAGGCTGCTTTCTTCGGTGTAGTGTTGATTCCTCAGGGACAAAGGAAACAAAGGCAGGAAAACGCTCGCAGGAGGGATAAAACAGGAGTCTGACTGATATCTTCTCTCTCTCTCTCTCCACGGTGTTTTTTCACAGATCAAAAATCAATTAAGGGCGAATTTCACTGGGAACTCTTTAAACAATGTGATATTTCATTAGAGATTATTGCAGGCTCTTTAACATTTGCAGTCCAGGTGTGAATTACAAAATTAGCTGGATTCCTTTAACGACTTCCTCCGAGGTAACATTCCTCCGAGCACCCCGTGCCTGGAGCAAGCTGTGCAGCTGCTGCTGGAGAAGGGGTGTTTATTGCCTCCCTCCACATCCTGATGGAGACACAAGACTGCAGGAATGGTTCTGATTGTGACAGCAACCTGGCTGGGCACAGGGCTGTGGCCTGGAAGATGAGAACTGGAGGAAATAAGAGTGGATTGCTGTAGGAGAGGTAGAGAGGGGCTTGGAGATGAGCAGATTTGGGGTTTTTTCCCAATCCCTTCTTGAGCTGTTACTTGCACAAGCTTGTGCCTTTGTGAGGCTTCCCTGCAGCTTTCCAGCTCCTTCCCTTGTTCCTGGGTCTGTCCCTGCTGCCATCTAAACCCTGTAACACCGAGACAGAAGCACCCTGGAGATGCCAGTGAGTTTTCATTGGCATCTGGATTCCTTGGGACACATCACTCCTTCCAAACCCTTCGCCTCCTGAAGGCACAAAGAGCTGAGCCGTGTGACTTCCTCTGCTCCAGTGCAATTCCCTCTCCATCATTAATCCTGCCTGGAACTTGCCCTTTTCAGTGCCCATTGCCTCCCTCGTCCATCTTGCCTTATTCACAGCCTGGTTATTGATCCTTATTTGGGGCTCATCTGTCTTAGTGAGCTCGGGGAGCCACCCCTGGGAGGGAGAGGAGCACCTTTCATTGCTTTCAGGGTGCTGTAGTTGGGAGGGAGGGAAACAGGTGAGTTTTGGGATGCACCACTGCAGGTTTGATCCAGCAGTTGCGTTTCCTGAGTGCCAACTGCTCTCCCTACCTGAGCACCTGCTTTTCTTGGAGATGATGATTTTCCCTGTAAATTTTCTTTTCTCCTTTTCCTAAAACCATCACAGCTGCAACAGCCCCATTACAGCAGCTCAGCCTCTCCTCCCTCTCCCTTGAAGTCAGTAGGACCAGGATTAGTCCTCAGGGCTGCCTGTAGAACCAGGTACATCTGTGTTTGTCCTACTCTGCCCCTCTTTTCCCATTTCTTGTCCCCTCACCTCAGTTTTCCCTGCATTGTTCTCTCTCTGCACAGCTCTGCCCTGCCCCAGGAGAGCATGGAGGGTTCCTTTGCTCACTGCTGTGAGGAAAGGCAGCTGATAAAACCCCACCCTCTGCCCAGACCCACTGACCATAATTGCTTTCCTGGAGAAGAGGTGGGAGAGGCAAACAGTTCTGATACTTTCCTTGAATACTCTCTTGGGCCCTAATTATTTTCAGTTTAGGATATTTTCTGTGTCAGAGAAGACTCATCTGCTAATAATCCTTGCTGGGTTCCACTTCCTAGTTCTTGCCCAGCCCCGCCTGGAGCCTCATGCAAACTTTCCAACCCCCTTTCCTCATAACCATCTTTGATTTGCTGTGGATCTCTTTGATTGCTTCCCTCTAATTCTCCTCGTTCCGGGGCTGGACAAGGTGGTTAAGGAGCAATTGTGCACCTGAAGGGAGGCTGTGGCAAAGTGAGGTTGGGCTCTGCTCCCAGGCAGTGACAAGAAGAGAGGGAATGGCCTTGAGCTGTGCCAGGTTGGATACCAGGAGGAATTTCCCCATGGAAAAGGTTGTTAAACATTGGAAGGGGCTGCTCAGGGAGATTTGAAGTCCTCATCCCTGGAGGTGTCTGAGGAACTCCTGGACGTGGCACTCAGAGCTCTGGGCTGGGTGACAAGGTGGAGATCCATCACAGCTTGGCCTCAATTGTCTTGGAGGACTTTTCCAACCTCAGTGATCCTGGGATTCTGTGATCCTCCCCCATTCCTCCAGTGACTCAAGATTTTTGAATCCCCCTCACCTGCCTCTTTTCTAGGCTGCAGGATCCCAACCCATTGAGTTGCTCTTCATGGAAAAGCCATTCCAGACCTTATGAAGTCCTTCTGTCCTACCAGGAACCTTTCCTGCTGTATTCCTCGTGCTTTGCACTGCTGGAGCCATGCAGGGACCCATTCACACAGCTCACCAGGAGAGTTTTGGGGTATTTTGTGTTGCTTGAATGAGCTGCATGTTTTGGAGGAGCTGGCCCTTACTTGTGAATGTTTTTATTATGTGAACCTTTTCAGGAAAATGCCAATTATTGTGAATCCTGAAAGAGCACTCTCTGCAGCTTCCAATTACAATCCTGGCTGCATCTGACTTGAATAGTGTTTACTATTTAGGGTGCATTTGAAAATGCATTTTGGGAGGTGTCTTTAATTTCATTTGTAGTGGCTAACATTGACCCTAATGTTGGAAAATGAAGTTAAAAACGCTTCTTGTTTAGAAGCAATGAGTTGAAATAAAAATGTGCTGTGTGCTGGTCGATGGTGGCATCAACAAAATGTCTGGATGTGGTGCCAGGTGCTGCTCTGTGAGTTCAGCTGTGCCCAGAATGACCTGGTGTATCTTTGGTGGCCTTTGAGATGACAGAGCTGAGTGACCCAGCTGGGTCTGCTCTGGAGAATCTCCTGAAACTGCTCAGTACATCCAGTGTTTACACAGATAATTTAGTTCAGATGGGCTGATGAGGTCACGGGGACAGAGCTGGGTCCAGTTCTGGGCTGGGGGGCTGGGGTGAGCCCAGGGAAGGGAACAGAGCTGGGGAAGGGGCTGGAGCCCCAGGAGAGGCTGAGGGAGCTGGAAAGGGGCTCAGCCAGGAGCAAAGGAGGCTCAGGGGGAACCTTCTGGCTCTGCACAACTCCCTGACAGGAGGGGGCAGCCAGGGGTGGGCGGGCTCTGCTCCCAGGGAACAGGGACAGGAGGAGAGGGAACAGCCTCAGGCTGTGCCAGCAAGGTTCAGGTTGGATATCAGGAGGAATTTCTCCATGGAAAAGGTGGTCAGGCCTTGGAATGGACTGCCCAGGGAGGTTTGGATCCCTCCTTGCAGGTGTCCAAGGAATGCCTGGATGTTACACTCAGGCTGGGTGACAAGGTGGGGATTGGGCATGCGTTGGACTTGATGGTCTTGGAGGGCTTTTCCAACCTTAATAATAAAAGGCACATCATGGAATTCTCTTTGCCTCTTGGAAGTCCCACAAAGTGCGAGGGGTAAAGGCTCAGGAGAATTTGGGTTTGGGAGCTGCGGTTTCATGGCTTGGGAATCTCCAGTTAACCCTGTCACAAGCACTGGCTGCAGATCAGCTGCTAGAATGTTGTTCCACCTCTGCTGAATTATCCAGGTCTCATGGAATGGTTTATATTGGCTGAGGAAAAGGAATCAGCCCAACATAAAACCTGTCCTGATGATGTCTGAAAAGGTTTGGGCCAGCAGTGGGAGCCTGAACCAGGCCAGTACCTTGTGTCCCATACAAGGGGCACTGGGACACAATTGACAATTCCATCCATGATGCCTGTCAGTGCTTCCCTGTGCCTGTGTTTGTATTTTCACCTTCCTGACAGGAATGTGCACAAGTAGGTAAAAACCTGCTCTAGTGGATTCCAGCATTAAGTCAAGAGGCTATTGGATTTTTTCAAGGGCTCACACAACTCTCCTAAAAAGCAGGTTGTTATGTGTTAGTTTGGAGCCCTTTTGTTCAGCCTCAGGTGTTTTTATTCCTTCAGGGTATTTACTGAGAGGACAAGAAGAAAATGACTCAAGGTGGCATCATGCAAAAAATTCCGTGTTCAGCTCGAGTGCTACATTTTGGGTTTTCCTCCAGCAGGAGTGGGATACCTTGCCCCTCTTTTGAGCCAAGTGTCAGATTAGAAGAGTAGAAAGTGGAAGAATAACCCCTCTAAATCAAAATCTCACTGAGAGAAAACACTGCAGTGCACAATTGTCCTTCTCTGTGTGAGGGAGAGGTGGTAAGAAGGTACCATGTGTGACCTGTGCTCTTTGATGCTCTCATGGCATCAGTGAGGGTGAAGAGACACAGAAACATGAGCAGAACTTTAAATAATTGCTATAATTGAATACTGTAAATGAAATGAACCCATTTCAGTGGTACCTGTTTATGCAGCAACAGTATTTTCTTTCTTTTTCTGCTTTTTTCCCCTTTCCTTTTATTTTATTTGTTTGGTTTTTTTTTTTGGTTGGAGTGTGTTGTTGTTGTTGTTTTTTGTTTTAAGGTGCATAATTTTAAGGAGTCTAGTAAAGGATTTTAATGAATCTGGGAAATATTCCTAACTTGGTTTGTAATTCTGAATCCTGAAAGCTTCTTGGCTGGGAAACTCCATAAACCCTTATATTTATTTGAAATCTCTATCCTGGAGCCTTGCCTTGGTATGGATGATGCATTTAAGCTGAGGAGAGGCAGAACAAGAAGAGCTGATCTCATGTTTTGCACAATGGATTTTGCAGGCAGAGATTTAATTAGGGGGATTCAATATTTTCTATTCAAGCTACTGTTATTCATATGCTACTTTTCAAAACCTGCATCTTCCTGCAAACATCTTGCTGTGCTTGTAGGCTTGTCTTGAGGTTTGATTTTTGCCTGGAAAGGGAAGGCAGAGTTAAAGTTGTTTATGATGTTTAACTCTGACTGCAGCATCTCATTTGTTGCCTTGACTTGTTCAGGGAGTTTTCAGCACCACCTCATTACTGAATCTTCTGCTTTTCTACTCGTACTGCTCTTCCAAGGGTCTCTTTTAGGCAGACAAAGTCATTTCTGTGGCATTCACTGATAGGCTGGGAGGGCTGGGGGTGCTCAGCCTGGAGAAGGCTCCAAGGAGAACTGAGAGACCATTCCAGTGCCTAAAGGGGCTCCAGGAGAGCTGGAGAGGGACTTGGGACAATGGTCTGGAGTGACAGGGCAAGAGGGAATCACTTCCAGAGAGTAGACTTAGGTGGGATATTGGGAAGGAATTTCTCCCTGTGAGGGAGGTGAGGCCCTGGCACAGGGTGCCCAGAAAAGCTGTGGCTGCCTCATCCCTGGAAGTGTCCCAGGCCAGGCTGGGCAGGGCTTGGAGCACCCTGGGCTAGTGGAAGGTGTCCCTGCCCATGGCAGGGGGTGGGATGGGATGAGTGTAAGGTCCCTTCCAGCCCCAGCCATTCTGGGATTCTGTGTGTATGTGAACCAAAACTCTGCTCCTTTTCATCCCAAAGCAGCCAAGACATCAGAGCTCTGACAAGTGCAGCCATTTGTGGTTGAAACAAGCTGAAAGAGAGTGGTTGTGGATGTGGTTAAAAACATTTAATCAGATACTGCATTTGGCTGCACCATCCCAGTCCTGACCTCCAGACTGGGAGAGGGGAGAGCCTTGGTCTGGTGCTCCCCATGACGGGCTGGGCAATGGGATGTGCAGCCAGCACCAGCATCCAGGGGCTGGAATGCCCTGCTCAGTCCTCAGGGATGCCATTTGTTCCTCTGTTCAGGCCTTGCTTCCCTCGTGCTTGTTTAACTGTGGATAATCTCCCTGGTACAGCGGGTATTTGTTGTTGGACTTAGCCAAAGCTCCTGCAAAGCTCGGGGTGAAGGCAGGAGCAGCTGCTGAGTTGTTCCTCTGATGGATTCACTCAGCCCCTGCTGCCTTGTGCTCTTGTGCCCATTCACCTCTTTATTTTCCTTCCTCTCCCTTCACTGCCATTGCTTTGCTGTCTTTATTCCTTTTACCTTCTCTGTTCCTGGCACCTGCCACCCTGATTGTGCAGCCACAATGGAGAGTGCCCCAGCCCAAACACTGGGGACATCTGGTACTGGGTAAGAGTGGTGCAGCCAACAAAATGCAGGTTTATTTTTATTCCAGGTTTTTGATAGCCAACCTGGATGACTGTCAGGTAGGGCTCTCTGCTCCTCCCTCCCTTCCTTTAGGTGGAGGGGACGAGTGAGGCTCTGGAGAGTATTCTTGGCTTGTCTGGATGTTGTAGGGAGATCCTTGGAGCAATCTCAAGTGAAAGCACATGGCTGATGTGAATCCTGCCCTCTGAGCCCCTCTCTGTGCAGCACCTGAGCAACACAGGCTGCGAGGGAAGAGCTGCAGCAGGAGCCTTCTGGGATGGGGTGCTGCACATTCACACTGATATTCACACCCACTTTTCTCAGCTCTGGTCATGTGAACACGTTAAATATGAACACAGGTGCCTTCCTAAGAGGTTTTGGCACCTCAGACTTTTGCCAGCCATGCAGGTGAGTGAAAGCTTCCCTCCCTCCCCAGCTCTCCATAGGGACCAGCTCCTGCTGCCGGGGTTGCAGCCAGCCCCACGCTAATTGGGGCTGTCATCAAAAGGAAGGAGTTTCCAGGCGAGTGGAGTTCAGGCAGGGCTGGGGCTGCAGTGAACAGCTGCCCCTTTCCTTTTGTCCCCCTTCCCCTCCTGCTTTTCATTTTGCTTCTCTCCCCTCTGCTTCTTTTCCTTTTGGAAAGAAATGCTTTGTTTTGAGGCTATGAATGCAAACGTGCTCCCCTGAGCAGGAGAGATGTCTCCCAAACTCCCAAGTGACTCTGGAGAGGCACACAGGCAGGGCTCTGCTGTTGGAGGGGACAGTGTGACACTGGTGTTGGGAACAGGGGCTAAGGGAAATGTTCCTCAGCATGGAGCACCTCATCTCCACAGCCAGCCCTCCAGGAAAGGCTGGAAGCCTGGTGCAATTCCCAGCTGCTCCAGTCTGTCTCAGCATCCCTTCACATAATCTTTTATTCCTCATTTGAAGGTGGCCTCTGGTGCTGTGCCCAAAACAGGGTGGGTTGTTTTAGTTTGGCCACTGCTATTGGTCCCCCTGTGCATTGATCATTTGTATAATGTGAGAATTTTTTAGCATGGCCTGGGCTTTGCTGGTGCCCTGGAGGGGCCAGGGCTTATTATTCCTTTTTGAGGCTCCCTTCTCAACACAGCCCAAATGGAAATATGTCCTCAGAGCATCCCTGGTTTTGGCAGCACTCCTTACATTCCCTGCTTCTCCTTCCAGGGCTGTAGTGATGGTTGAGATGATGGGATTCTGTGTCCTGCCATAAAACAACTCCTTTCCAGACACCTGTGTCTTCAAGGTTTGTCTGGGACATAGGAAGTATCACTCCCTGATGGTTTTGAGGGTTGAAGTGGATAAAAACTCACCACAGATTTCAGATTTTGGGCTCCAATTCTTCTATCTCTACTGAGATACCTGCCACACCTCTTCGGTGCCAAAGTCGTTGGATTTATCCAGATTTTTGGAATGTACCACGCAGCCACATCAGTTCTGTCAGCACCAGCTGCAGTCTCCAGATCACACAGCTCCAGCTCTGCCCAGAGGGAAGTCATTCCCTATTCCTAATGTCACCTGCCAGTTTGCTTCCCTGAGCTCCTGGGGACCAAGTGTGGTTTCCTGTGCATCCAGCCCAGCACAAAAGGTCGAGGGAGGAAGAGGAATGACACATGGAGAGATGGCTCTGAGCTGGGAGAGAGCCAGCAATTCCTTATTGATCAGCTCCAGAGGTGTTTGGAAGCAGCTTTTGGCCAGGGGGGCTCTGCTCTGGGGCAGGTGCTGAGTGAGCGCTTGCACCAGGAAAATGGGATTTTCTTCAGGAGGAAGACAAGGGCAGATCCCACCCCAGCTTTGCTGTCTCTGAGGAAAAGGGAAGGATTTCACTCAGCCTGGTGCTGACAGCCGTGTTATTGATGGAGTGAGAGGGGGTGAGGGAAGCCTGGGCTCTCTCCCTGCCCCCAAGGCCAGGCTGTGGTGCAGAACGACAGCAGCAGCTCAGAGCTGTAAGGCTGAGCTTATTCTGGGCACTTATCCACTCACTGCACCAAATTTACAGAGGGCTGGGCTGGGGCAAACTGGGACAGTGCTGCCCACCATTGGAAACCACCTCCCAATTCCACAGGGATGCACAGAAAGGCTTTCCCAGCCCGGGGCTGTTCCTTCCAGCCGGCAAAATTCATGGCTGGGGAGGTCAGGGAGCCAAATGCCACCAATGGGCTGCATAAAGGGCTGGCTGATTTTATGGCCAATAATAACATTTGTAGTTATACAAGCCATGCTAAGATAGGGCTAATCAATTCTCATGCTGCAGGTCAGCAGCTGATTGCTGCAGGGGTCAGCAAGGAATTATTTCCTTGCCATTTACAGCTTTATTTAATTGGTCAGATGCATTAAAGGCCTTTTAATTATTTTTTTTCTCTTCTATCCTCTGAAGCATATGGAATTAAGCACTTCCAGGGACAAGGCTCTGCACTGGTAGGGCACCACTGCCTCGACTGGGAGGGCAAACCATGATTCCTTTTAAGGCTGGGATTTTGCTGGAAGTTATCAGGGTGGGTTTTATTCCAGGAGGAGATATTTCAGCTTCCTGGTAACTCAGAGGAAAATTCATTTGGCCCTTCAAAGCCAATCCTGTGAGCAGGATCTACTCTGAGTTTGAGTCCAGAGCAGAATGGGAATTTTCCACTGCTGTGCTCGTTACACAGGCAGAGCAATTTCTGTAATTGTTGATTTTAGCTTCACTTTCAAAACCACAACAAAACCACTGGGAAAAATCCAAATTGAAGAGCTTTGTGTTGAGTTGAATTCTTTGCTTTAAATGAAACTTGCAGTTAGGAGTCAATGCAGCACTGGAGAGTTTCTGCCAGGGCCAGTTTTAGGGAAAAGCCTGGAAATGCTCTGTGCCCTGGCATGGACTGTCCTCTTTGCAGGGATTTGTCCAGAGGCATCATTCCCTTTCATCAGGAAAGAGAACAGATTCCATCCATTTCAGTGAAAAATGTCTTTTCCTCTTAAGAGAGAACCTGCAAAAGAATTTTTCATTTCAGCTGCTTTCCCCTGAAAACCTCCTTTTTTTCCCAGGGAGGATTTTAAAAAATTAATTTCCTCATTTGATTAAAAAAGGGAAAAAAAGAAAAAGGCAGCAAATCTGGGCTGTTTAAAATACTCTCTTTAAATTAGAAGCCCCAGTTGCTCTGTGGCACTTTCTGAGGAGCTGAAGTTTGCCCTGTTTTGGATTGGAGCATCATAATCCTTGGATCAAATTTCTTCTCTATTTGTGTGTGTGTGTGTGTGTGTGTGTGTGTGTGTGTGTGTGTGTGTGTTTGGTTGGTTGGTTTTTTCCTGTTTGATTTTTTAGTGTGTTTTACAAATTTTAGGAATTGCTGACCTTTTGTCTGACTTTTGGCAGGGAAAGACATAAAAACACACCCCCACTCTTGCAGGACAGCAATTCTATTTTAATTACAATCCCTGTTTTAACTGGACACATTTGTTAGGAAGGAAAGCTCTGATAGGGAAAAGGCTGGCACTTCCATGCATGTCCAATCCTGCATTATTTGCTGCAACATCTCTGATTTTTAGCCACTTTTCTCTTTCTGCCTTCTTGAGGCTCTCTGCATATCCAGAAGGATTGTCCCTCTCCTGCTCTCAGGATGAGCTTGATGGTGGGAAAGGCAACCTCACCCCTTCCTTCAAGCAAGCTCATGCTGGAGCAACCATGAGGTGCCTAATGAGGTGATTAGAATGATTAGGATAATGAGGCAGGGATGTGAGATCCTGTGTTATCCCACTGGGACTTCAACCAAGGCACAGGAGACCAGAGGATGTAGCCAGGCAGGAAAGAGGAGGGCGGGAGCCCAGGCTGTGGTGCTGAGGAAGGAAGGCCTTCCCTGGAGCAGGGTTTGGGATCCTCTCCAGGCAGTGCCACCTTGTGCAGGTCACTGCTTTCATTCTGGCTGCAGTGAGAGAAACTCAGTTTATTCCTGCTCCTTCAAATCCTGCCCTGAGAGAGAAGGCTGGGGTCTTGTGGGGAGGCAGAGCCCTCCTGCAGGCTGGGTTAGCTGAGGAGTCTCCATCTCAGATCTGCAACGTGGAAAAATCCATACCCAGGGATGGAAAGGTCCAATGACCCCTGTACAAGCTCCACACTGAGGGCAAAATCGATGTTTATTGCACTTTGTGTCTCTCTGCCCAGGCTTTGCCTTTGGCCAGGATGGGAAGGGTTGCAGGCAGCTCGAAGCAGACAGGATTTTAGCAGGCAGGAGAGCATTCCAAGGGCATTGTCCTGGCTGAAGGCAAGACCCCGCTGGGCTGCTTCGCTCCAGCGCCTCGCAGGGAGATGTGTCCTTCTGTCCCAGCTCCTGTCCCCACGTGTCCCAGCATGTCAGGACTCTCAGGCACTTATTGTCACTTCTTATCTCCGAGGGGGGCTGCTCCTTCCCCCCATGCTCGCAGCAGGGGTTGGATTTGGAAGCAGAATTCCCGGGAAGCGGTGACACTCGCAAGGTCGAGCTGTCACCCTGTGGCTGGCAGAACTGCTGGGCTGTGTCTCCATCCACAGCAGTCACACCTCTCCTTTTTACCTCTTAAAAGGCAGAAATAAATTAATTGAAGATTATTAATTAGATTAATTGTAGAACTTCCATGAGTCACTGCCTTCTATATCCCAGTCTATAATCGTTTGCCTTCCACGACCAATTAGATGGGCCAGTTAAGGTTTTATCCTTTTTCAATATCAAGAAATCACTATTTTCATTGCTCAGACACAGACTGGGCAGACTTGAGCTCGCCTGCTACAACCTGGACTTACGAAAAATGCCCCAGGAAAATGGTTAATGAATTCCTCCAGTTGTGCTTTGCTGAGCATAAGGGGCTTTAGGGCTGCATTTGTTTACTCTCTGGCCAAAATCTCCTGCAAAAAGCTTTGCTGAACCTGTAGGTGGGGGGATCTTGGCTGGGTTTCATCAGTACCCTCAGCTCTGCCCTGATTTTAAATTGAATATTCAAGTTACAGCTAAGTTCAGTAGTGCTGGCTGAATGGGGGAGGAGAGAGGGAGCTCCAAACCTGTTCTCCCAGCTGGGAAAAAAAAAAATCTGAAACTTTAAAAATGCAAGTCAGTTCTTCATTTTGATGCTGCATAACTGTCTGTGTGGATGGGAGAAGCAACAGGGCTGTAATTGCAGACAAAATCTCTATTTCCTCTAATTGTTCCCGTAACTTGATTTACTTTGGAAATACTCAGTGGATGCTTTCCTTATTTACTGTCTCTCCTCACTGCTATCACTTTCCCTGCCTTGACTGATGAAGCACATTCATAATTTCTCTCCATTTGGTGTGGACAGATCCAGTTGAGCTCAGCAGCAGCTTGTGCAGATAAGGAGCTTCTGGCAAAATGGTTAATATCAATCTAGAACTGAATGAGTGATTTATGGGGGAGAGGCCACGTGAAACTAAAGACACACCAGATGAATCTGGGATTTCAAGAGCACAGAGGAAAATCTGAGCATGGTGAAGTTCTTCTGTAGATAGGAAAAGGAAGATGTTGGGAGATGGGAGAAGCCAGTGGGAGCGTGTCTTTCCTTGGATTTTAGACCCTCAAGGCTCCAGTGAAATACCTCCAGGAGAATTTCCAAGTGGCTTAAGGGCTTCACTTGGCCATCCAGGCTTAACTAAGGTGGCACAGCATTACCCCAACACTCCCACAGACACACACATGTGTTTGATCCATATCTGTTGGGATGGCAGGGAATACAGATGGGTTTCCATGGCATCCCGAGAGAATGCTGATACCTGGCTCTCCTCAGCATCCCTTTTCCTGCCTTCCACGCTGTTGGTTTTCCACACACCTCGATCTTTAAGACTGGAGTTGCTCCTCCCACCTTCTGCTTCTGGAGGTAGGCTCAAAGCCTTGCTGGCTTTCCACTCAGGCGTGTTCCTTGCTCAGCTGGTTCTTCTCCTCTTTCCCACCTATTTCTTTAGGACTTCCTGTGGAGCTTGGACACCTGGGCTCAGCTACAGCTCAGAGCTCCTGTCCTCCCTCACCCATGTGTGCTGAGGAGGAAAGCAGGCTGTAACAGCTGCTTTAATTTCCTCAGCTCTCCCTTCAGCTGCTGCCTCACAGCTCCAAGGGCTCCCACCTCAATCCAAACTAACCAGTTTTTGGCCACAACTCCAAACCTATTCCGGATCTTATTTCCCATGTGCTCTGTGCAATGTTTTGTCTCTGGACAATTTTTCCTTTTAATTTTGCAGTGAAAATTACCTAAGCTGGCTGAAAGAAGCGTTTCAGAGCTGACTTGTTGATTGCAAGCCAGAGCTGAGGGCTGCCTTATAGAGATGTTTTCTTTGGGAATGATCAGCCCGAAGCCGGTCTCGGAGGAGGGTCGCAGATGAGAGCTATCAACAGAGGGGTTTATGGAACACAAGGCTTGCACTTCAATTTCAATGCAGATAAAATCTGCCAAGCAAAGTGGATCCTTCCCTTGTCACTCCTGCAGAGAGAGATTTTATTAACACCAATTGCATGGAAACAGGGGGCGGCCACAGTGCCCCCATGGAGATAAAAAGACATTAATGCACTTAGGCTGTGACAGCAGAGAGCAGCTGGGTTTGGTTTATGTTCCTCTGGACTCCAGGGGGACTCCTGCATGAGCAGGGTGGGCCTTTGGGGCTGAGTTCAATGGCTGATCCCTCCAGCAGAAATATTGGATGGAAAGGCTGGGAAGGAGCAGGAGCAGCCCGAGATGCAGAGTGTGGGTGGCAAGGTCTCGAGTGGCCCCAGCTCTGTGGCAGTGTGGGTAAGGTTTAAGACCTCAGGATCACTGGAAATGGGATATTGAGTCTGGGGATGGACATGGGTGATTGTGGGGAAATCCTGCCTGGATGCCATGGTGGCTGGGTGCTGGCATCCCAAAGCCTTGGGAGCACGTGTGGGGTTGTTCCTACTGCTCACCTGCCAGAGCTCCAGTCACAGACATGGGTTGTGTATCCTGGTTTTCTCTTTCCAACAGAGCCATTTTCACTGTCTCATGTTACTGTTGGACCTGGAGCTGAGCTTCAGCCTGACCCACACAATGGATATGGGAAGCTTTGGGAAAGGATTGTCCTTGATGTGGGATGCACATCCGCATCTCATTCCAGAGTCCTGACCCACTGTAGTTTCTCTTCCAGGATCCCCGAGCAGGAGAAGGGCTGTGGCCCATTTCCAAGCCTGGTGCCCTGGTCCTCCACAGGATGTGGTTTTGCTGAGGCTTCCCATTGCCAGCCAAGCTCCCCTCATTCCATGGGCCAGGGAAAGGCCAGGATTTTAAAGCCCCACTGCATGCACTGCTCCCACCTGGCACAGCCAACTCTAGGGATGGATGGATGGATGGATGGATGGATGGATGGATGGATGGATGGATCTATCTCCTTGTCCTGGGCAGGAATTGGACAACACCCCCTGACTGGCTGCCCAATGTTGCAGTGCGGATTCCACAATGAAACAGACAATTCTGATGAGCCTGCAGCCAATTCCCTGCATTTTGGAGCTCCTGGATCCTGCTGATGAGGGTGGGAGCTGCTGCTGGAAAAGCTTTCTCCTTCTTGGTCATCTAATTTGGAGCTTTCCAATAAATAGGCTGCTCGACATTTTTTGATATAAAGGTCAACATCGTCTGCTAGACTTGAGGATTTTAAGATAAGTGGAGGAAATGGCATGGGTAAGCTGATTTGATAATGATCCTAATCTTGTGTCTGATCTCTGATAATGATGGTAACCCCATCAATGTATGCTCATATCACTGCAAATGGGGCTCGGGTCATTTTTGGCAGAACTGATGCCTCTTAGCACAGAGTGGCTTTGCTGGAGACTTTAACTTGTGCAAGAGCTGCCACACAGAATGCAGAAAAGGAAGCTTAAATTGTTTGTAGGAAAAAATCAATCAGAGCAAGTGTTTTTGGCTAAATAAGGTCTCAGTCTCCTGAGTCAGCTTTCCCAAAGCTGTTGGTGTTTGCTGATGAATTATTGTGGTGATGAGCACACAGCTGACACACCAGCCAAAGTGCAGCTATGGGTGGAGACTCATTTCAGAAAACACCTTTAAATTCCACAAATCCTTTTATTCACAAAGACCTTAGGACTGCCCTTTTTTTGGTGCTGCTGAGGAAGCTGTGAGGTCGGGGAAGCTCTGTGCTTTGGGAAAGATGAGAAGTGGTTTAGCATAGGGATTCCCTCCATCCTTCCAGGCTGTGTGGAACAGATATTGAAGTGTCTTTCATGGTGTGCTTTTGGAGGTGCTTTCTGGCCATTGTGTGTTTTTTTAGAAGTGCTGAAGGGAGAGCAGAAGGAAGTTTAGGAGGAAGTTCTGCCTCTGTAGACCTGGCAGTGCTGTGTCAGTGATCTGTTGCACAGCACACACAGGGCTGATGTCCAGAGAGAAATACAGATCCACAGTACACTTGGAATTCCTTGGAGGATTCTCACAGCATCCAAGGATGTCTGGGGAGATTAGAACTGCCAGGGCCTGGTTTCCAGTGTGCCCTTTTGCTTTGCTGTCTCTTGTGGAAGCTACTTACAATTTTCCCAAGTTAGGGATAAGTTAATTACATGGTCCTCTTCCTAAATGGCCTCAATGCCCAGATTACATTTTGCTCCCAGATTTCTGGTTTCTAATCTGATATATGGCATCAATTCCCATGGAGCCACAGACCAAAGGAACTTGTATTTCTCTTGTCCCCTTGAAATGCCTGGTTGTTTTTTTTAACTCCAGAGGTCTCTGTGTGACATTCTCCTAACAAGGCTCACATGGGGCTGCTTTCCCCTCAGCACAGTTTGTCTCTGGGGGTTGTCACACGCCTCCCACAGTCCCACAGCGTTTTTCTCTTTGGCCTCTGATCTCTGGCAGGCCTGTGCTGAGAGCTGATTGCCATCTCTCCTCAGGTGGATCACTTATTGCTCTGTAACTGGCTCAAGCCAGGGGGCTGGAGATATTGGATTCCTTTGATAAGGTGCCAAAGTGACACACTGATACCTGAACCAAAGCACTGAGGAAATGCTTTTCCCATCTCTCACCGTGGTAGACTCCCAAATCCCAGTAGAAGCAACTTCTTTCTATTACTCAGCTGTTTGCTGGCAGGAATTATCTGCCCCAGCAGGAGATAGTTTGTGTTCTCTGTTTGTTAGGCTCCTGCTATCGCTTGCTCCCGGTAGAGAGAGGCATAAAACTCCTTCAGGTGACATTTGCAGGCAAAAATCAATTGTTTATCAACATCCCAGCAATCAATAAATGCAGTGATAGGTGCAACTGTCTCTATTGGAGCTGAACCTTGATTGCTGAGAGGCCAGATCTGCTGCTAAATCCACCCAGGCCTGAAGCTGGGCTGGAGCTGCGGGGCCAAAGCCTGGAGCCAGATCCTTGAAGAGCTTCCTGGTGCTGTGCTGAGCCCTTCCCCTCCTCGGGATGCTGTGCTGGTTGCTCTTGTGCTCATTCTCTGTGGACTGTGCTGCTGGAGAGAGCTTTGGGGCTGCTCACACAGCCACAGAGGGTCTGCTCTCTGGGTGTTTCTACACTGAGTTTCACTGAAGAGATGAACCCCAGCACAAAGTGCTCACCCCAGAGGAATTCATCACTATTTTGAAGACTGAAGTGTCTGTCCATCTTCACTAAGCCTTTTGCTGAAGAACCTTGTATTATATTTGTTCCCAGATTCTCTCGGCGTCCAGCCTTGGTGCTGGACAAGATGGGCCTGGAGGAAGATCTCTCACAGGGCTTAGGTGTTCCTGCTGTGACTGCTGATAAATTTGCTTTCAGCTGCTCTGATGAAAAGACCAGCCTGGAGCAACCTGGTCTAGTAGATGTTTCTGCCCTTGAGAACTGGATGATCTTTAAGGACCTTTCCAACCCAAGCCTTTCCATGATTTTGGGATGAGCATCTCCAGACAGCCATTTCCTTCCTTCTGAGCTACCCCTGCCCAGCTGGTCCCATTCCCTGGGACACCTGCAACCCTTCCCTCTTGCTTGAAGCTGTTACTTGATCTCTCATTAAATGAGACAACTTAAAGATGTCCCTATCTGCAGAGCATTCCTGAGCCTGAGCTTTCCCAGAGCCAGAGTTCTTCCTGAGCCAGAGCCTCTCAGGGACAGGATGGCATTGTTGGGGTATCAGTGCAGGGCCAGGAGCTGAGGGCTGGATAATGCATCTGGGTCCCTTCCAACTCAGGAGATTGACTCTACCATCCAGTTTTGAGGTGTCCATGTGGCCAAGGGTATCCCATCACAAAGAAATATGGATAGGTGTTGGGGAAGATGACTCAGGAAAGCCTTATAAATATGATTGTCTTACAAAAGATTTTGAGAATATAGAAACTGTAAGCAAAATTGAAATGCAGGCAACCTTTGACATACCAAACCTCAGTTACTGAACAACCAAAAAGACAATGCTATGTCTGGCATGAATGTAACCCCCCTCTTGTGTAAACAAGACCCTCTGCTTACTGATAAGCATGGTAATGTAAGGATTCTTATAGGCTGTATGTAAATGCTTTAGGATTTGTATTCTGTACTAGATTGGTTGGTAGGAATTAGAATATTCAACATAGAAAAGGATTTATGTGATTGTAACGGAAACTTCGCTCTCTTACTCTTTTACTCTTACACTCTTACGCTCTTACTTTTTTGCTCTTATGCTTGCTCTTACCTCTCTTGCTCTTACCTCTCTCCTCTCCTCCCTCTTTGTTCATCCCTCTTGCTGCTCTTATCTACTGTGCTCTGCCCTTATCTCTTTCTCTCTTAGGCCTGCTCTGAGCTGCAGCTGGCAGCTCCAAGCAGACCTCTCTGTACTCACACTCCATACAATAAACTCTAAGTTCTAGGACCTAGCTTTAGAGATCTCTGGTATCCGTCCACTGAACCCACCCTGCTCTCCGACAGCCGGAGCACCCCAACAGTCTCCTACAGATAGGAATGGAAGAGTTAACATCAGCAGCTCCCAGACATGCTAGAGAGTTACATCATGTTGCTGTGGAAACTAACTTTGTGAAAGCACAGTGATGTATGGGAAAGCTTTGGGTCAGCGGGTAATAAATTCTGTTTAAAAAGTGATTTTTTCCCCATCTGCTGATGTAAACATCATTAAGAGAAATGACGGCTGAGAGATGGATTTCTTTTTATATCAATTTTCAGACAAAGAAAATAATTTTTTTTTATAATAAAAAAGTTGCTGGAAATCAGAGAGTGCTATAAATAATGAAATAAAGAAAAAGCACCGGTGATGGAACAGAAATTTTCCCTGGTGATTGGTTTACAGCTCTCTGTGATTTAATGGGAACTTGCAGTTGCCTGTGGGAAGCTGCAGCAAAGCCCTGGATGGGCTTTGTAAGATGACACTTTGCAAATTGTGCCATGAATCCCAAACTTGGAGGGCTTGGGAGCACCCTGGTCCTGGAAGTCCCCTCTCATCTGCATTTCCCTGCTGCCATTGAGGGGCAAGTTTCCAACCTGTCATGTTGCCATTGGTATTCTTGTGAAGGTGTGGGGTTTTGGGTTTCCTTTTCACCCTTTGGGACGAAGGAGGGTCTGAGGTGAGGCAGCAGAAGTTTCTCAGTTTACCCAAAGCAGTGTGACAGTCCCAGCCAACGGCAAGGGTGCCACTGGGAATGCAGACAGGGGTGTCACCGTGATGAATGGGGTAATTAATAAGCAATTAATGTGCTCCAGAGCATGGCTCCAGCTTTTCTCCCAGCCAGGCACTCAGCACTGATCCGCTTTCTCTGGTGATGCGGGCTCAGAGCAGCTCACAATGATGGTTCCAGATCTCCCCTTGATGCCACGGGCCTGCAGCTCTGCACTGCCACAGCAGGGAGTCTGTTTTACAGGGAAGGGAATTCCAGGGTGAGTTTCTCACTAATTGATGGGATTTAAAAGGATTCTTTGGATTGCCCTTGAAATGAGTACTCTGAAATGTCCTCCTTTGGCAGCTTTTCCACTCCCATCCCAAACTCCCTGAAAGCTGGCCCAGGTGCAAATACTGCACCTGGCATCACAAATTCACATTTCCCTGGCCTGCAGCGTTGTTCTCAGCTCATCCTTCTGCCTCTTTCCTCTCCTGGCTCAGTCTGTATTTTTCCATGCCCTCCAGCATTCCCTGTTAGCCTCGTTGTCCATCTCTCCTGGGTGGGTTTTCTCAGTTACATCAGAGTCCAGCAAGATGCTCTACTGGTGTCTAGACCTGAGCAAGAAGTGCATTTCCCATTTCAGGGAAAGATTATGGAGATTAATTTAAATGTATTTTTTGTCCTGACATGTCCCTGTGAAACCATTAAAAATTGTTTACATATTTTGAGTTGATTGTGGCACTTAAAGCAATTGGATTTTAAGAGAAACTTCTAAGTGAAAAGATGTTTTAGAATTAATATCAAAGTATTCCATGCCCTCAAAATAATGAAACATGATGTTTTGATGTTGTCAAAACACTCGGGTAATTTTTTGTTTAGAAACGAGGATGTGTTGGCATTGACATGCCCAGGTGAGTTGTTCCTTTTGCAGGAAATCAACGTTCTGATGGAAAATCCCGAGGGAGCTCAGGTAAGAGCCGCCAAACCTTGCTCATTTGTGTAATAACATCCCTTTCACTCCTCAGCCTCAGGGCTTGTGCTCTAAGAGCAGTCCCAGGGGCTGGTAATTAATTGGCGTAGCTAATTCAGGGATGGAGAGGGAATATGACAGCAAAACAGGAATAATCTGCAATGTTTGTGAGGGAGGGAGTAGCCATGGGTTGCTGAAGAACCTGAGTAGCTTAGAGGACATCATTGTTCTAATGAAGTGTAATAAAAATAAATGAATGTGATAAAAATGCTGAACAGGTCAAGAGGAGGCAGAAGGTTCCACAGCTCGGACACGGTGGAGGTAATTTTGCATTTTGTCATAGACTGATGGAAACACGAGAGAAATGAAACCTTTAAAAAAGCAAAGGAGAGGGGAGGAGATGTGTGAGATTGGAAGGGACCTCATCCCTGACAGCACACACACACACAAACACACACATGTGTGTGTGTGTGTGTGTGTCACTTGAGCTCAGTGATTCGGGATCGGGAGTGGTTTGGGTTTCTCTGTTTATGAAGGTGAGCTGGGGAGCTGCCTGGGCTGCTCCCTTGGCTGATCCTTGGCATTCCCACCCCTCCATGGAGAGATTCTGCCTCATGAAAATGCTCCTCTCAGTGCTGGGCACAGCCATGAATGTGGAGTGTGTGTGTGTCCATGGTGCTGCCCTTGCATGCTGTTGGAGGCCCAGACACGTCACCACGTACTGCTCCTCCAGTATTTGTGTCACCTGTGCTCTTTGCTGGCAGCAAACTCCTGGTTTCCTTCCCAGATCATGGGAAAAAAAATCTCCAGGATCCCCTCAGCTGGGAGCAGAGCTTTCCCTGAAGAGCCCTGAGCAGAAGGACTTGTGGGTGTGTGGGATGAGGAGCTCTGTGTGACCCAACTGTGCTCACAGGGACCAGAACCCCTCGTGCCCTGGGCTGAACCCCAGTGTGGGCAGCAGGAGAGGGATTGGGATTCTGCCCCTCTGCCCTGCTCAGGTGAGACCTCACCTGCAGAGCTGCCCCAGCCCTGGGGCCCAAAACATCAGAAGCTGCTGGAGAGAGTCCAGAGGAGGTCACAGAGATGCTCCAAGGGCTGGAGGTTCTCTGCTCTTGAGACGAGCTGGGAGAGCTGGGGATGCTCACCTGGAGAAGAGAAGGCTACAGGGAGACCTCAGAGCCCCCTCCAGTGCCTAAAGGGGGTCCAGGAGAGGTGGAGAGGGACTATGGACAACATATGGAGTGATAGGACAAGGGAGAATGGCTTCAGACTGAAGGAGGGGAAATTTATCTTAAGATGTACAGAAGAAATTCTTGCCTTGTGGTGAAGCCCTGGCACAGGTCACCCAGAGAAGCTGTGGCTGCTCCTGGACCCCTGGCCAGGTTGGATGGGGCTTGGAGCAAGCTGGGATAGTGGAAGGTGTCCTTGCCCGGAGCAGGGAGTGGAATGAGATGAGCTTTAAAGTCCCTTCCAACCCAAACACTTCTGGGATCCTGTGATTCATTCCGTATGTCTCTGATTCATTCCATGAGCCCCACCTGAGCTCCTGCTTCCACAGTGAGATTTCCTCTGCTTTGGAGGGGTCAAGATTTCAAGTCAAGGCCCCCAATTATTTTTCCTCTGTTTTGCCCACCCAGCAGAAGTCCAGGCTGGGGAAATTGTTGGAGCTGTGGTTTTAACATGACAGCAGTGACGAGAGGGCGAATGATGTTTCTGTCAGTGCACTGAAGGCCATTGTGCACTATTGATTTTTGTATTTGTTTGGTTTTTGTTGGTGTTTTTTGTAGCAGAACACTCCATTCAAAGCAGTGTAAAACACTCCATTAAATATTAATGCTTTCCCTCGCTTCTTTCCTCTGTGGACACATCTCCTTCTGTTTTCCCAGGTCCCCATCCTGCTGGACAGCTGGAGGATGTTCCCACCAAATGATCAGCAGGTCGAGGATGCTGCATAAAACACTCAGCAGTGCCCCTTTAACGTGGAAGCAACTTGACTTTTATTGTCAGTGCTGCAAGCATCTACAAATGTAGATTTAGCATCAGCCTCCAGGCTTAAGATACAGCTGTTATATTTTCCTTTCTTCCTTTAATTTTTTTCCCCCCTCTCCTTCGCACTAATGTAATGCTTATTTAGGAACTACAGCCATCTGTGGCTGCTAGGGATGGCACTGTTAAATTTGCTGTTGCTTTCTTTCCCCTGGTTTGATGAGGCTCTCAGTGCACAGAGAATTCCCCAGGACAGCAGAGACTTGCTTTGATTGCTTTTTTTTTGGACACATGTTCCAAAGACATTGTTCACAGGGCTCTGTCTGTGCTGGGAAAAGGTGGTCAGCTGGAGAGCTGAGATCCTGCCTTGTCGTGGGTTAATGAGGTGAGGTTGTGAAGAACCAGCCAGCAAAAGAAGCTGATGAAATTATAGGGGATGGCAAATGAAAAGGGAGGGAAGGAGGAAGGGCTGGGACTGGAGCTCTTCCTGTTCCTCCCAGCAGCCAGCGGTGAATGGTGAGATGATTCACGGGGGAATTGGGGCACCTGCAGCACTCAAGGGAATTCTTTAGTGTTATTCCTGGGAAATGCTCTGCCTCAGCAGGTGGGCAGGGATCTATCCCGAGTGGGCAGCCTGGAGCTGGGCACAGCAGGATGGATGTGTGGTGCTGCCAGCAGGCACTCAGCTCTTTGTGTCAGGAAAGGCAAAGCTGGCTTCTGCCTTTTCTGTCCCTGAGCTGCCTTCAAATACCTCATGTTCACCCTGGTGAGGAACGGTAAATCTTAAAAATTGCCATAAAGAGAAAGGAAAATATCTCTCCTTTGGGCAAAGCCCTGTAGAGAGAGCTGCTCTAGATGTCCTACAAGTGATTTACCTTTTAATCTCCCTCTCTTTGATTTTGTTTTGTGTTCTTTCTGTCACCTGCTCCTTTAACTTGTCCTCTGCTGGAACCACAGCTCCTCTTTGCACTCTGGAGCCCCCTCACTGTGGATTGTCCTTTTCATGGGGAGGTTAATAACGGGTTTATCTGAAAATACTCTTGCATCTGATGGAAAATCAGAGGACCCACAGAGGGGAGGTGCTGCTTTTTGGTCTGAAAGAGCTGGGATGGGTTGTGTTTGACCAGAAATCCTTTGGCTTCATCTCCTTGGGTACCCAGGCCCATTCCTTGCCCCTGTCCAGACTCGTCCTGGAGCCAGGCTGGCTCCAGGCTTTTTGGCTTTGCCATCTCCCAGGATGGGATGAGGTGTCCAAAATAGTGTTGGTTTGTCCAGTTCAAAGCCAGGGTAGGGATGATGCAGCCATGAGGGGGAGGAGCTGCTCAAGTTCCAGGTGTCAGGAAAGTCAGTTTATCTTTCTAGGCTGCCTGAAGGTCCCTGTGTGCCTGAGGTCCCAGACTCCCTGGAAGCTCCTTAGCTGTCCCCAAGACTGAGGGTCCTCCACCCTTCAATTCCAGACAGTCCAGAGCACAGGACCATGCCTGGCACGTTCCAAACATTCCTGGGATGTCCCAGGGCATGCTGGGCGCCCTGAGCTGGAGGTGGGGATTGGTACCTGCACTGCTGAAGGCACAACCCCCATCTCCCAAGAGCCTGGCACCATGGTCCTGCAGCTGTCAGTGTGATGAATGGATGTTATGTTTTATTTCCTGCTTTATCAAATACTAATTATGTAGATGATAATTCTCAGCATCACGGTTCCTTTTGGCTCATTTGTTTTTCGCTCTCCAGAGCAAGAATAGGGGGTTTTTTCCATTCCCCCCTCCCCTTCTTGAAATTCTGCTTTAATTGCTTCTCTTTGGCTTTTGCTTAAGGTTTCCTGCTCTGAACAGGTCAGTGTATTGATCCTGCACTTTGATAAGGTCAGCAGAGATCAGCTGTGACATTTCCAGGAGATTTGCTCCTCCCCTAATGGGCTTAGTCATCAAAGAGTTTTCCAAGGGACAGGGCAGGGGGAAGATTGAATTTCAACTCTTACATATATTTATTTGGGCAGGCCTGGGAGGTTCTGAGTAGTGGCATCACGGGACAGACTAAAGGATGTGCTGTCCAGGTTATGAACTCTGTGTCTGGTACCCACCATTGTCACTGAATGTCACAGAAACTCTGTGTGACCGGGTGAGGTGGCACCGACTGATCCCAAAGGGCACAGAGCAAGGCGACCCCCAGTCCTGGAATGCCCACAAACCCTGGCTGTGGTGGCTCCAGTCAAGCCCTTCTCTGACCATTCAAAGGAAGGAGATAACAAAAAGAACAAGCAAGCAACATCTGCTGGGCCAAATGAGCCTGGAGGAGGAAAATAAATCAACAAATTCCTTCCTGAGCTCTTGGGCAGTGAGATTGGACTACAGCTTCATGGGGAGTGCAAGGCTGAGCAGCAGATTACTTAGAATTTCCTGTTCTTGTCATGGCTGAGGGGACAAGGAAGGGAGCAGGGGCACAGAGGGATGCCCTGAGCCAGCCAGCCCCGCTCCCTCTGCTCCTGTCTCCCAGCAGCTGGATTAAAGCCTGGCTGTAAAGGAGTTATCTACTACAGCAGTGTCCAAGGAGGAGAATCCACACCCTGATGAGGTCCTCCAGTGTCCCTCCCTGCTGGGAAATTGCACTATATTTTGGGATTTATCTGACCTGAGCTTCCAGGCATTGAATCTCATCATCTTGTTGTCAAAATCCTGGGAAGACCCCTGCAAGCCGGGATATTTCCATGTTGATGCTTAGACATCTTGGGATTTTTTAAAGCAACTCTTTGGCAAACTGAGGAAGCTGAGCCGAGAAAGTAATTTTTTCCAGCTCTCAGCTGTGTGTATGGAATAATTTTAAATGCTCTCCAAGGCCTCCCCTCTCTGTGTGGACACCCCACATCTCCTGGAAAAGCTCTAAAAACCCTCAGCTTTGTTATGGTCTGCACAAGGGCTCTCATAGCCTCTAAAATGCTGGAGGGGGTTGTTTTTATTCATATAAAGTCATGGAAATGTGGGTGAAATAGGGGGAAATGGAGGATAAGAGAAGAAGAAAATGCAAATGTCCAGTGAAAGCCTGGTCCCTGTCCCTGCTTGGATGAATATTCACTTACTCCAGGGACAGCATCTTTAGTCCTGCTGCAGCCGGTGCCTTCTGAGGTAATCTCTCACATTGGAAGTAGCTGTCATTTGCATTCCTGGTTCCCAGAGGTGTTATCTTGCACTGGCTTGCATCAGACTACATTTTTCCACAGTGATGTACCTCAGCTGTGAAGAGGGGGTGAGCAGCTTGTGGTCAAGTGACTGTGCCTGGCTGAGCAAAACACCCTGTGTGCTGTCACCCTTTCCAACCACGTGTGGATGTTTATCCTCCTGAATCGCTGCTTGGCCACATGGATCAAGGGGCTCTCGACTGGGGTGGATCTTGTTGACACTTGATAGGAAAAGGTGAGAAAAATGTATTTAGTGGCTCTGTAAGGGGCCATGAATCCTGCCCCTTGTACGTGGGCTCATTTAACCCACACTGTGACCTGCCCTGCTCTCATCGTTACTTACTGGTGACCTCCCTTTCTGCTGTCTATAAACATTGCCAGCAAAGAGAATCACTCCAGCAAATGGTGGATAAAATGCTGAATGATGTGGACAGAGAGCAGAGCACTGGAATTGATCTAAACTGCCTGGATGTCGCTCCAAAATCTGGAGCAAAAGCTTTTTTCTGAGTATTTTCAGGCTATGAAGTGAGGCCATAAAGTTTCCAGGGTGTCCCAGGTAATGACAGAGTGATTCAATCAGGCTCTCTTATCAGATCCTCTCTGTCCTGTTTGTCTTCCCCTTTCCCTTCTCCATCTCTTCTCTGGAGGGCAGGATTGGCATTGCTCAGGTGGGCAGCTCAGCCTTTAGCAGAGTAAGCAGATTCCAGACTGTGAGGTAACTTAAAAATTCAGCTGTTTAATGAAGCTTGTGCACCCCCAGATCCTTCCCTGTGCAGCCCTGCAAACCCAGGAAGGTTACTATATGTTTCTTGCCTATCCTGTGCACTCAGGATTCTCTCCATGGAGGATTTCCAAGGTGTCAGCCTCTGAAATGCTCCTGGCTCTGCTCTTGGAAGCACAAGGGACACACGTGCCAACCCGGCCCGCAGAGGGAGGCTGAGGGTAAGTCACTCATTGCAATCACTTTAACTGGCTTTTCCCCACCTGGGCCTGAATTACCTCGAGGAACAGAGGAGTTTTTTGCTATTCTGGCTGGGGTTCCATCCCTCTCCCTGCAAATCCTGAGTAACCCAGCAGAGGTGGAGCAGAACGGAGCAGATCCCCTGCAATCAGGGATGTCACCAGAGCCTGCAGATGAATCAGGTCCTGTGCCATGCTCAGGTTAATCTTTTCAAACACTGTCTCCAGGAAAGAAGCAATAGCTCCAGACGTATTTAAGTAGGTTCAAAGACTGGAGATGAATTCCTTAGGCCTTGGAGTGGATGGAGAAGGACAGTGGAGTCCTCAGAAGTGGATTTGAGATGTAGGGTTGTTTCTGCTTCTGTCCTGGGCTACTGTGTGAGTTAGAGCAATCAGAGGGCTCGCAGCACTCAGAGGCTCAGTCACCTTGGTGCCACCCTCTCTGTGGGCTGTGAGGGCTCCTGGGCCCCTTCAAGGACCTTCCCTGTGCTCCTGGATGCTGTGGCATGGCGTGAGCTGATTGGAGGTGGATGTGAAGTGAGCAAAGTGCAGGATGGGGTTTGGAAAGCTTTGGGAGGCAGTGCAGGATGGGGTTTGGAAAGCTTTGGGATGCTGGTTTGCCATGTGTGTCTTGGGGCTGGGTGTCGGCTGCTCACATCCTCCTGCCAAAAAACATCTGCAGGCAGCTGGGATCTGCCTATTTTCCCATTCTTTTCTCCCACCCTACTGCTCCTGCTCAGCTCCTTCACTGCACAAACCCTCTCTGGGTTTGTGTCCTTCCAACCCTTCCCGTTAAACACTTAGTCATCACTTAGCTAAACTACTATGTACAAATATAGCTCTTTTGATCTTCCTACGTAAATCAATACCTGCTGTCCTTTCATCTTTGTAGGGGCTTTCTCTGAACTCTCTCCAATTTACTGTCTTTAAAATGGAGTCATCTTTCCAATCTGATTCTCCCCAATTTTCAAATTTCCTGGAGCCCCGACACCTGCAGGAAATCCTGGTGGCTCCCTGCCACCTCCATTGCCTTCAAGTGGTAAAAGTGTTTTGTTCAGAGCATCTCTTGTCCCTTTGGATTGCTATGGATCTTCCTCAGCTTGTTCTGGAAGTGAGGAAGCCCAAGTTTGTGCTCCCAAGGAACTGGGGAAGGCACAAGCCAGTCTCAGCTCTCTGTGCCATTCTGGGCTGAAGGAAAGTTGTCCCACTTGGCTTATGGAAAGGAATTTGTGCGGTCATTGGTGGCTGCAGAGGTGGACCCAACATTGTCTGTGACAATACAGCAAATGCCCAGGGAAGCTGTGGCTGCCCCATCCCTGGAAGTGTCCAAGGCCAGCTTGGACAGGGCTTGGAGCAACCTGGGCTAGTGGAAGGTGTCCCTGCCATGGCAGGGGGTGGGACTGGATGGGCTCTAAGGTCCCTCCCAACATAAACCATTCTGGGATTCTGTGAAATGTGGGACACAGGGACAGAGAATCCCAGGATGAAGGAAGGGAAATGAGCTGCAAGTAGCAGCTATTTATCCCCTCAAAGAAGGGAATTTGGGCATCCCCTCCTGAGCTAGCCCTGCCTGGTTGCCCCTGGGGCTCTGATGGAAGGGTTCAGCCCGGCTTTGCGGGAAGCCGGACCTGGGACACAGATCCAAGGCACATGTGGGGCAGTGGCATTGTCATTCCTGCAGCAGGGATGGGTTGGCTCCTGTCAGCTGCCTGGCTGGAGCCGTGGGAGCAGCAGGAGTGTCCTGCTGGGGTACAACAGGAGCAATCCCAGGCTGTGATTTAGTGCAGGTGTCACAGCCCGAGCCCGGCTCACACTTCATCCCAAGTGTTTGGTCTGTTGGTTATGTTACAGTTGGTAAATAAAACTGTCAGGGAAATGGGCTGGAGCATGTGACCATGGCTTTAGGGCAAGAATTAAGTCTCTCTGTAGGATTTGAAGAGGCCATTGTGCAATTCCTTCCCATCTCCTTACCTCTGGATACCCTGAGACCATTCCACCTCTGGACTGGGAACGCTGGGAAAGTCATTAAAGCCATTAAAGTAAAAAGCCTTCTCCCTCCCCCCTTCAAATGAAAGGTTTATAACAGCAATAAACCCTTGATTTTAGCATCTCGTTATGGGTCAAATAAAAGCTGGTCAGGAGCAGGAGACAGAATCTCATCGCTCTGCTCATCCCCTCTGGATAAATGTAGTAGTGCTGCCATGGGCCATATAGCTTAATTAGCCACTCTTCTCAGCTGTTCCTGAGGAAAAATACTTTGCAAAGCCTAGGCAGGCTGTCCGTGTCATATTTCCCATGTTCCTAGAGGTGTTAATGAATTCATTAATCACTTAATGGCAAGGAGGGTCTTTAGGGACCGGCATCACAATTTACTGCTCCCAGGAGGAAGAGGCTCTGTCACTGATCTAAAGTTTCAGCTACACTAATTTGTGCCAGCAGAGCCACCGAGCTCCTTTCTGCAGTCCTTGGAGCCCACACAGACCTCCCAGCAGGGGCATGGCAGTGGAGCATGGAGCCAAAGGGGCAGGAATTTGCTGGATGTGATCTTGTGCTGGACGATGTCGTGGCTCTGGAGCATCCAGAGGCTGAGCAGGGCAAAGGAAGCCTCTCCCCACCCTCTTCTCCGTGTTCTTTGATTTTTTTTTTCTTTTCCACTTGGACAGGCTTCCTGAAAAACCACTGGAAAGGCTCCTCCATGCAATAGGCTTGGAAGTGCATCCCGAGCCTTAGAGGCTTCTTGCTGACTTACAGGAAATCCAAACTCTGGCAGCATGGCTGTGTGATGTGGCCTGGGACTGCAGGCTCTGCTGTGAAACGAGTCTGTGAATCTTTTCTAACTGAAGAGCGTCAGGGGGATGTATTTTGACTGAAACTGTCAGTTGAGATGTGAATTTGAGTGTTTGCATTTCTGTGCCGCGGAAAATGTTGATTATTTCAGTCTCTCGCCCTCGTTGCAGGAGAGCGGCGGATGCCAAAGTTCCCAACAAAATGGCTCTTTTGGCTTCTTTCTGATCACACAGCAGAGCAGGGAGGGGAGGAGGTGAACAGAGCCCTCCTCTCTGCTAATTCCCTTCCACAAGCCTGTCATCACTTTGCAATTGCACCTTTTGGAAGGATTTTTTTCTCCCTGCTTTTCTGTTCTCCCGTTTAACTTCTGCTCTGATTTCTCTTCCCATCTTTCCTCTCAGTCTGTTGCCTTCCCAGACTGAGGGCCAAGGGAAGCAGTGGAAGTGTGTAAGACAAGGGGTAGCAGGGCCATGCATGGGGCTGTCCATGTGCAGGCATTTTCTCCCCATCCCTGATTCGTCCTGGGATTCATTCCCTGCAGTGGGGCTCTTTGTTCAATAGCTGTTGTGAGGGTGTGTGAGATGAGAGGCGGGACAGAAGCTACGTGTTGGTCTGGGAGAGGAGAAAGGAGGGAGAGAAAGCAGGAATACAAACCCACTTCATCGGAGCAAACACAAAGGGAGGCAATTTCAATAAATGCCAGATGGTCCAAGTGAACCAGAGCCATGGAGAGCCCTCCATGTCCAACTGTTTGCTTTGGCAGGGAGCCTTCGGCTTTCAAATGAGAACCTCTCAGGCACCCTCTTCTTTTCCTTGGCTTTCCTCAATCCCTTTGCTCATCCTCTGGGCCCCTCCTCCTACTGCCTTTGATGTCTCTCCTGGCCTCCCATCTCCTGCTGCTGCCCCTGGCTCTCGTTGCCCCTCAGATGCTGATGTGTGGAAGAGTGAAGGTGTTCCCTGTGTGTGGGGGATCCAGCCTCATTCCAGTGCCACGAGCTGTCCCTGCACAGGAGCAGGCCTGTGGAATGTGGGAGCTGGACGTGGTCAGGCAGAGAACGTGCATCCTGCTGGGATAGTGGGATGGCACCTGCACAGGGTGGAAGGCAGACCACTCCCAACACAACCCTTGGGTGCCCGATTTCTGGGGTTGAATGAAGGAACATTGGTGATCTTGGGGGTCATTTCTTACCTCAATGATTCCATGAATATGAACTTCTTCATTCCCTTCTCAGGAGCCTGGGTTGGCCTGGGTTGTTTTGTTTTGGCCAGGATTCCTGCAGGATCCTTGCAAACAGAGGACCCGGCACACGAAGGGAGGGACTCGGAGTGGTTCAACTTGAGCTTCACCACCTGAGATGTTGCTCCAGACACTGCAACATCCCAGGAGGGCCCTGGGACATCATAGGAGGAGAGATCCAGCTACCAAGGGGCTCTTCTGTTCTCACTCTGCATTCAAAACATTTATTATTCCAAATTGCCTTCCGCACATTCTACAATAATTGTGAGTGATGTTTGTCATGTCATCTCCACGGTTCCTAACAGGAATGCCATCATTATTCCAGTCATTAGCAGCATGTCCAGAGCTGCTGGGGCTGGGGCTGCTTTTGTGCTCTCCAACCTCCCACGCTCCAGCTTTCCTACAGTGGATATTGTTGGGATATTAGGGTTGAACCTGAGAGGGAGAAGGGAACAGAGATAACAGGAAGAAGAACTCGTTGGAGGGGTGCTGGTGTCAGGATCAGAGTGCTGTGCTCAGGGATGCTGCTCATGGAATATCAGTAGAAATTAGAAGAAAAACACGTTTCCCCACATGTTTGGGGTGTCTGAGCTCTGTTCCTGGCAGCACAGCCCGAGACCTCTGCCTTCAATCCATGTGGCTCAGACCTGAAGAGATGCTTTTGCTCTGATGATGGGGATCCATGGATGAAGAGCCAAGGCTGGAATTTAGCTGGCAGCCCTCAGCTACTGGGGGTCCAGTGATGAGCAGCCCTGGTGGGAACCTGGTGGCAGAAATCCTGGATCCACTGGGTCTCTCCCACTCCCTGCACGGTGGTGCCCACCTCAGCAGCAGCTGGAAGCCCCAGCAGAAATTGTGGAACCACCAGGTCTCCCTTGATAAACAAAAGACAGAGAAGGTAGGTTATGTTTTTCCATAAAAATATTTTTGATCTGCCTTCCCTCCCAACATTTGGCAACACTGAAACTTTTGGAAATTCATTCAGATTTCCCTCATTTCAGGGGTGGGATGTGGGAGGGAGATTGTACTCGCCCAAAAATCCTTCTTTACCTCAATGCCCTCTGTTCCACTTTCCTAAGAAAAAGGTTGAACTTCATATTTCAAATCCCACACCCATTTCTCTGTAAATCTCACCAAAGTCTTGACAGACTCAGGGACCAAATAAAGAATTTTACTTAAACTGAGTATTAGGGTTTTGCATATTGGGTTTCATTCAAACCAAAATGATTGTTTTCCTCTTTTTAAGAAAAAGGAAAAAAGAGAAAAATATTTCTTTATTTTCCTTCTGCTTTTGGGAACCTTGGGGAAACCAGAACTCTCTAGCTCCCTAGGAGATTCCAGAGGGAAGGATTTACTGGCTTGGAATATGAAAGAATGCACACAAATCAGAAGCAAGATTTGTTTGGGTTTTTTCCCCCAAAATATTAGGATTTGCACCACAGTGCAAAAATTGTCCCATTCTCCCAAGGTCTGGCTTCTCAGTGTTTAAAACCAATTTACATCTTTGCAGGACAACCACGTTCCTGGTACTTTTAACTACAGATTCACATTGATTGTCCTTGTTTTTTATAGGAAGCTGGGGAAAAATTATTTATGGGTATATTTTCCTCCTTTCTAAATGCAAATTATTAATTCAAGTGAAGAAGTATAATTGTTTCCTGATATTAGGTATTTTTAGGTGTGCTCACATCTGAATGCTAGCGAGGAGGCCTTTTTCCATTACCCTTTGGAAAGAAAAACAAATTTCAATGGGATTGTATTTGTTGAATACTGATTAAAGGAACTGAACAGAATTTCAAGTTTCCATGGGAAATAAGGTATCAAGTGTGACTCGGTGAGTGAAACTATTGCCTGAGTCTTAGAAGTTTATTATCAGATTAAATCATAGCTATGATAAAAGACAATTTGTAATGCAGATGATGGAATAATGTTCTTTATCGGGAAAAAGGGATTTCTTGTGTTGTCCCAAACTTCGAATACAGCAGGAGTAGTAACAGACACACAGAATTAATAACCCAAATCAGCTACAAAAAGGTCATCTGTGTATATCCAATTACCCCAAAACGTGAGATTTAAAATTATTAAGGGTTGTCTTTCAATTCTGGGCAAAGTCAAACAAAAGGTGATTTCTGTGGAAGTCACATTGTCCCTGGTGCTGATGCCACAGACACAAAATCAGGTTGGTTTGGGTGATCCCACAGGCCAGACCCACAAATTCTTGGTCCAGCCCTTCAAGTCCTTCAGGTTTGTGAGGTTGTTCTTGGGAGCCGTGGTTGCCACCCAGCAAACCTGTCCTGCCCTGTCCCGCCTCCCCTTCCCTTGTGTGTGACCTGATGTGGATTCTGACACCTCCCAGCTGCATTTTGGCTCCCTGGGTGCCATTAACTCCCACAAGCCAATCCCACAGACACCGTGGCCACGGGGCCAGCACATCAGCGATCTCCTGGTGGCTGAAACTCTCCTTGGGGTGGTGACAGTGATGGGAGGTGGGGAAAAGAGGGAAGCTGTGAGTAATATCTGCAGTGGATCCACAGGAAGGAGGCTTGCTTGGAGGGAAGGCAGCAAACTGCAGTGCTCTGGTGATGCACTTCAGCCTCCAGAAAGCTCCAATTGATCTTTGGTGCAAGGAGTCCAACTCCTGAGTTCAATAAATCTTTCTATAGATTATCAGAATTATCTTGGACTGGGAAGAGGTGACCTTGTGTCCCTGGCTGGACAACAGGCTGCTCCCAAGGCCACCATCACTGCCCTTCTGAGAGAAAATATAATTAAAAGCCTGGGGGTTGAGATAAGGACAGGGAGAGATCACTCACCAGTTGCCATCATGGGCAAACCAGACTCAAACTGGGGATATTAATTGAATTTATTACCCTTCAAATCAGCCCCCAGTGCTCAAGAGGACATAAGACCACTGGGGATTTTTGTCTGCATTTAGAGATCCTCCACTGCTGTCCTGAATGTTCTCTGGCAGGCAAGACAGGGCCCATGGCCCAGGAAAACCTGAGCAGACCCTCTGAAAGAGGTTGGACTTGGTGACTCCAGTGTCCCGTGTGACCCAGGACAGAGACACTGCTAAGGAACGATGCTGAACTCAGCAAGGGCCCCAAAGATGGGCCAAGGAGAGGGATCGAGCTGGGCTTGGGTAGCTGGGAGTTGCTGCTGCTCTTGTTTTTGCTGAGTCTCTCTGTGGGGGTTGTTCTCAGTTTGTCTCAGCACGATGAGAGGCCTTTAAGTGAGAGGCTGTGGTTTACAGAGTCAACAGATTTAAGCAGGCTACGAATATTAATTATTAATTACTGTTGGAGAGTGCTATCCATTAGATTGGTGAAGTAGTTAACAGCTCTGCCTCGTCCTCCCCGCAGACACGCTCTCGCTGTCAGATTTCTCCCCCCGACCAAGACCCCAGCGCTAGAATTAGGCCAGAAACTATTTTCCAGTCGAGTGGCTTTTAATGGGCTCTCCAGACGTGTTCTTTGCATCCTATGAGCGAATGGATCCGTGGAGAGCAGAGTCACTGGGATTGATGCATTCTTTAGGCGGTATTAGGGCTTTAACCAAGTGGGGCTTGGTGCTGCTGGAGACTGGGTCTGTTCTCCAGGAGCACCCACTAATCACCCACAGCCCAGGGCAAGGGTCAGCTCTGGAGAAGCCTCTTTGCAGCAGGGCACCTGAAGGGAGATGTCTTTCTGATGTGAAACACAGTCCTGGTCTTTTCTGGGTCATCTCATGTAGAGAAAGTGTCTTCCCAGGGGCTCAGAATGTTCCTGGGATCCCTCAGCCACAACAGAATGAACCAAGGAGTGTTCAGTGGTGGTGAAGGTTTGGAGATGGTGCCACATGCCAGCTGTCTGCAGATGTTCAGAAGCTGTTTGAATGTCTCCTACAGCTTTTAAAGTCATTGAGGCACTGCTTTACTGCTTCCTTCCTGGGATGGGACAGAGCAGCACGTCCTCCCTTAGGGACACCTTCTTGTCATCCAAAGTTTCCTTCACGTGAAGGGACTTGCCATGGGAGAGGAGTGCCATGAGGGAAGGACTTGGGGATAACATTGGGAAGTCTTCGATGGGCTTTAAGTATATGGCTGAGGCTGGGCTGGTGGTGTCTGCGAGGAAAAGTGGGAAAGACACTCCAAAATTACAAATAAGCCCACAGAAAGCTTTAAGTCATTTCTGGTGGCCTCAACACATTCTATAGAGCTGTATAAGGACCTTCCTTCCTTCCTTCCT
>VYXF01000775.1:173521-191957 GCA_013397295.1 Polioptila caerulea | reverse complement strand
TTTCCCCATGCGGTTTGCTTGTTTTGTAGGGTTGCTTTGGTTTTTTTAATACCAGAGTAGGTAACTTCCACGAAAGCATTTTAGAAATTAAATTTTGCTTTGTTGCCCCCTTCCAAAGTTTATTAATTAAAAAAACCCACAAAACCAACAAAAACAAAACACAAAGTGGTGTCATGATCCTAGCTGCACCTTAGGTTACTTTTCTGCTGTACTAAGAAAGCAGGATATCATGTCAGAAAGTAATCCTAGTATTTTGTTAGAATATCAGTAAGAAATTCCGAAGCTATAAATGTTCCTTAATAATTTAAAAATTCAAAAGTCATCTTAAGGAAAACATAAGTGGGAGAAATCACAGAAACAACCCCAAACACCCCGGAAGCCCACTGTAAGTTTTTTAGTTCAAATGCTGAGAAACTTGTAGAATTGTCTGCAGTCACTTTGACTGTTTTACTGACTCAGATGAAGCACATGCATCATCAACAACTGGCACAAAATTCAAGTATGATTGGAGTAAAACAATTTTCATATTTTTGTGGTGTGTAGATTTTTTCTTTTCTTTTTACTTGTAGAGGAGAGTAAAATTAAAACACTTTTACCATTGTCTTAAGTTGAGAATTGAAAAAAAAAATTGAAATAGTTGAATAAAAAGGCTTTTTAGAGTCATAACTCAGATCTCGATAGTTGTTTATTGTATGTTATTACATTAAGCACTGTTATAAGCAAATATATTTCCCAACATTCTAGTTATTTAAACTGAATGTATTTCAGATGTTTTTGAACTTTCTGATTAGTTTTGTAATGTTATGGGTTCAGCAAGGCCCAGTGCTGGGTCCTGCCCTTGGGTCACAGCAGCCCCAGGCAGTGCCACAGGCTGGGGCAGAGTGGCTGGAAAGGCCCTGGGGGTGCTGGTGACAGCAGCTGGACATGAGCCAGGGTGTGCCCAGGTGGCCAAGAAGGCCAATGGCATCCTGGCCTGGCTCAGCAATGGTGTGGCCAGCAGGGCCAGGGCAGGGATTGTCCCCCTGTCCTGGGCACTGGGGAGGCCACAGCTCGAGTGCTGTGTCCAGNTAGCCTGGAGAAAAGGAAGCTCAGGGGAGATCTTCCCACTTTCTACAACAGCCTGAAAGGAGGGTGTAGCCAGGTGGGGGTTGGTATCTTCTCCCAGGCAACAAGAGACAGGATGAGAGGAAAACAGCCTCAGACTGCTCCAGGGGAGGTTCAGCTGGGACATCAGGAAGAATTTCTTCACATAAAGGATTGTCAAGCATTGCAAGGTACTGCCCAGGAAAGCGATTAAGTCACTATCCCTGGAGTTTTCAAGAAATGCCTGAATGTGGCACTTTGTGCCATGGTCTCATTGATACAGTGGTGATTGGTCAAAGATTGGATTCGATCTTGAATGTCTTCTCACAGAATCACAGGATTAACTGGGTTGGAAAAGACTTTTGAGATCATTGAGTCCAACCTATGACATAACATCAGCTTGTCAACTGGACCATGGCACTAAGTGCCACACCCAGTCTTTTCTGACTTCAGTAATTCTGTGGTTCTGTGATTTTTTTTTTATAGCTTCACTTCTTTTTACAAATTATGAGTTTGTTAGGTGTATGGGATTTTTTAATTTATTTAACAACTCTTTCAATTATACAGTAGAAATATTTCCATTCTTATAAGAACTAAGATCTGTCATTTTTTTTTTTTAATTGAATTAGGGCTGCCATTCTTACTGCCACTCCTGGCATGATTTTGTACATCACACTGAAGTATTAAAACCCTGACTAAAACAGGGTTGGATTATTACAGAACTACCATAAAGGCAAAATAGTATACTATACTTGACAGATTATGAGAAATGGAAAAATGTGGAAACGCTTCTGCAGTAGTATATGTATGATAACAATATTTATTTCCATAAAAGCTCAAAAGTAAAGAAAAATATTATTTATTTTGGTATGGAAAGAGTGTCTAGCAATACCGTGTGATTTTAGCTGCTGTAATGCTTGGCTGCATGTATTAGCTGTATTGGATATTCTGTATCATTTGGCATCACACTCGGGGAAAGAAGGAGGAAGGGGGGGACACTTGGAGTGAGGGTTTTTGTCTTCCCAAGTGCCCACTGCACATAATGGGCCCTGGTCTCCTGGGGATGGCTTAACACCTGCCTGCCCCTGGGAAGTGATGGCTTAATTCCTTGTTTTCCTTTGCTCATGTGTGCACCTCCTACTTTACCAATTAAAGCGTCAAAGTTCATGAGTTATTTCACTTTCACTCTTCAGATTCTCTTCCCATCCTGTGGTTGGGGGAGTGAGTGAGTGAGTGAGTGAGCAGCTGCTTGGGATTTAGTTGCCATGTGGGGTCAAACCACCACAAAATCTCATCAAAGTGTTTTAGGGGACAAAACCAATATATTGATCAAAGAGCTGTTGGCACATTATATATTAAAATAATTTCCAGTTGTGTAACTGCTCAAACCACTTAAACCATGTTACTTGGTGTGTCTTCATTTTGTATTCTAAGCTGCTCTTTAGTTGTTTACACAATCAAGTATTACACTATTTACATTTGATCCTGCCTTTATACAATGTTTTAAAAAAGATCCACACAATGATATGAAAATAGTATTAAAATAAATCAACCTGTACTCAACCTTCAGTTCAAATAAGAAATAAAAGCCAACCCAACATAAAATGATCCCATGTCGCTTAAAATATATGGCTTATCTAAACCTTACTTTCAAAATTGATTTGATCTGTATTCATTTGGCATGACGCCAGTGTTACAAGAGACAATGTTTTTTTGTTTTCTTTTCTTCCTATTCCTATAATGAAAAGTTCTGAACTGCACACAGCTTTGAGATGTGTTGGTCCCATCCCACTCACACTGTTCATGAGTAACCATTCAGCAGTTTGGGTGGGTGGGTGGATGTGTTTCTTTTGATCCTGAAACCTTGGTAAACAATTATCTATGTGTTGCCTGACAAAGATCTCAAGTGGACTTGTTAAGGGTTGGAAGAGGCATCTGTACCTTGATTTGGCAGATGACCCACAGATTCTGGTGCCCAGCTGTATGCTCTGTTATTAAGGTACTTGGGCAGAAGCACACAACTAAAAAAGACAGACATTCCTTCCCCTTGTACCCTCCCTAACAAAGCCAAACAGTGTCATGAAAAGACAGAGTATTAATGTCTCAAATGCTCCATCAGCTTTGTGTAAAGATACAAGACATTTAGCTTCCATCACAGACACATAACAGTGAGCTGAGAAGATGCTGGTTGTATAATGGCTGCTTGACCAATTGCTCAGCTATTGCTGGCTCTGAACTGCAACAGTACCAGCTGTTTAGCAAGAAGTAAACAGTTTTTTGGATGCTTCACTGGGGATTTGAAAATGTTAAAAAATGCTTGCCTTATATAGGTTTTCATCTGTTAATTATGGCCAAATCTTAAGCAGAAGTTGTGAATACTTCTGCTTTTCTTGAATGTCTTGAGGCTTCAGCATTAACAAAACTTTACAGCAACAGATAAGTTTCAAAGCTCATGCTGCTAACATATTAGCTAGATGGAAAAAACCCCTTCAAATAACTTGCAGTCTTCCATTGATTGCTCTATCATATTTTTCTTCTTGAAATTACAAGAACAGCAGGTGGAATGATTTGATTCCTCTTATGCTGTGTTCTCTGTGGAAGAGAAAGACCAGTTTCTGAACCTCTCTTCATCAGTCACAGTAGGAATAGATTTTGACAGTTTTTAGGCTTTTCTGTAGCAGAATAATTATTAGAAGCAAAGCTCAGAAACAAGCAAAAGTACGGTGGGACAGTATCTCACCAGCGTTGGTCTGTGTTGTGTTCCAAGGTGGAAGGGTTGGGACATATCCTTCTCTTCAAAATGTCAAGGACCTAGCTCTTAGTATTTTTTTATTTTGTTTAAGGTGGAGGAATAAGTCAAAGACTGCAGCTGACAAATACAAAGTGGAGAACCTTGAGAAATCCAGCCACTGAGAGAGTTGCATCAGGTCTATAGGTCCAGTTGAAACGCATCATAAGTGTTGCTTTGATTTCAAATACAGTTGTCTTTCTAGCAGTACCATGTGTAAGAAAACTCAGTGTACTTTTTGCACTTCTGGTTTTGTTTGAAGCCTACTACAGTTTAACTGGCTGCTAGTAAGTTCTGTGGCATGTGGAACATGCCAGATGTAGTGTAAACTTGGAAAATAAGCCTCCCAACTTTGTAACTTAGTGTGATGAAGGTCCATTTCACAACTCAATATGACATCTGAGGCGTAAGACACCTCTTGAACACAGTTGAGGTCTGCAGAGTTGGCATAAAAAAATAGACCAGGCCAAAAAGTGTTGAAATATGTTACAGTGCAGGACCTTGTTAATTTAGGCTAGCTATTCTCTGAGAGGTGCTGGCCTGAATAGCTCTTACCACACAGAAAATTGCTATGATAGAAGTGCTCTTCTGTGACTAAGCCCAGACATCTTAAATGAATACAGTAAAAGGACTTTTGCTACTCTGTATCTGACCTTTCCATTCCTCCTTCAAATGATGCAGGTAAACTTTAGCAAGCACTGTAGTTATGCTCTTAAGCAATGCTAGACAGAAAAACTGTTACAGAACAGATGAAACCATTTCCTCAGAAAATAATAAACCACCAGGCAAATAGAAGCCTGATGAATGTTTTTGCATTGAGTCACACAACATTCTGGACTTCCAAAACTGCTCTGGATTATATGCATTTATATCACTAAATATGAAACAAGCACATGTTCGTGTGCACACGGGTGTATAAGAAAAGAGAATTGCTGAAAGCTTGTAAGAGAACAGTGAACCTCAATTGTTTCATCATCAGAACTCAACAGGTCCAGGACCCCTCTAGTTCCTTCACTAAAAGTTTATTTTGGAACTCTGGCATTCACTGTCCAAAATACCAAGTGGCTTTAAACTGACCACTAGCAGCATCTGTTTTCCACCTTTTACTGTTTGCTATGCACAAAATGAGACTCAGGTTTTATCTTCAGAGGAGCTTGGGGTGAATCTTTTAACATTTTCTCTATTGTACATGTAACTCTTCTAAAAGTGCCTTTAATGAACACTGGATGTACCTGTGTGGCTGCTAGAAAATAGCATGTGAAGTGTTTTATGATGCAGCAGAGTTTACCTCTTTTGGTGAGTCTTGTCAAACCCAGGATTATAGCTTAAGGAAATCAACAATCACATTTACTCATGTAAAGGTAAAATTACAGAGCATTGTGAAAAGCAGTCTGTGTGTTTGAAGTGGTTGAGGGCATGAGCTCTACAGTAACAACAGCCACCTGATGATCTCTTATGTGGCACTGTCTCCCTCTGGCACAGATCAGTAGGTGCATTTCTACCCTAGAAAGTCACCAGCCTTGTAGGGCAGCAACACAATGCCTGGCTGTCCCCTTGCTTCTCTGAGGCCGTCTTCTCTGGAGCAATCTCACAGGCTGTAAAGTAGAATGAGCTCGTTTTGCAGGAGCTTCCACAGCTCCCCCAAAACACCAGTGCTTTTGGCTCATGAAGCTTGAGTCACCTTTCCCTCTATGTGAGAAAGAAGTGCTGTACAAAGATACATTATTAATTCTGAGTTAAGGTGACATTCTGCACAGATTTTTGGTGGCTATATCTACTCCAGGTAACTTTCTTCACTTGAGAGGACCATTAGTCCATTTGCTGGTGAACTTTATTTTTCCCTTTCAGTTCAGCCATTTGTGTCAAGCACAGCCCCATCCTTCAGCATCCAATTATTTATAAATACCTTTCTCACTCATGTTGTCAGCTGTAAAAGAACAAAACGCATTAGAGACATGCTGTTCTTTGTATTACCTCTGGCTCTTTGAATAGTGAGGTACTCTGGAGAATAGTTTTTAAAAAATCCCTGTATATCTCTACCCTGTATATCTCCGACTAGGCTATCCAATGCCAAATATTTGTATCTTGGATATAGAAAGGGTAGAATGTTGATTTATACTGAGGAACCCCTCAGTTAAATGGTGCTACTTCAGAAACTGTCTCAATAATATGAGAAAAAAAACCTGTCTTAATAATGTGAGTTATTCGCTTTGAAAATACGAATCATCCAATTTTGATGTACATTTACAATTTGTTGACCTTTTGCCCTGGATTCAGACTGCATCTGAAGAGGCAACTTTTGTTCCAAAAGGATGGGAAAACTGGACCAATACTGTTGGCTTCATAGCATGGAAGAATGGAGCAGGAATTGCAAAGACCTGGACTGCTTGTGCTTCAGAATTCACAGACAATGCAGCCAAGTGCGAACATGTGTACAGATATTATTAAACCTCATTTAAATAAGAATTCCAAAGGAACAATGGATCGTTGAGGCACTCTGCATCAGTAGGGTCAGTAAGATCCACTGATGAAATGGGTAGAATGAAATTTTGAAGCAATATAGATATTAAAAATCAAGCTATTCAACATCTGTTGTAAGCCTAGGAGAAACAGCTCACAACTGGTTTGCATATAGAGCTGCAGCCTGTCAGAATTAATTACAATTCATTTTTTTATATTTGGAGGAGTGAGGTCTGATTCCTATCTTGTTATATTCATGTTTTCATCAAATAGTGGTATGGTTACAGATGGTATACCTGTCAGTGCTGTAAAAAAAAAAATCAGTGTAATTGAATGTGGAATTGGATATGAGGTCTCTGGTGTTAGCTTAGGAGCTGCTTCCAGCAGCCAGCTTTCCCTTTTCTCTTAGGTTTGCCATTTTGCCACAAGGACAGCGAGAGAGGCTTTCCTCTTCCCCTGTCACAGATTTGGAAGGCTGTCTGAGGGCACTGTGGACTTGAATGTTGTCAATGATCATTGTTCTCCTGCAGTTATCCTGTCCATTATGAAATGCAATTTATCAAACCATTGTGCTAGCTAGAAAACCAAGAAACCTCCTTTAGAAAAGGAGAGGAAAATGAGGCTTTAGCTTTTTGCGTATGTTCTTTTTCAAAGTTAATCAAATTTCTTCTGAGACCCCAGAATACGTGTTAATGTGATGACTTGGGTATTTTCTGGAGAGACACCCATGGTAAAGTCTCTATGATGGAAAGAGTCTAAAAAGGTTCTCCCATGTGAGTACTCTTCTTCCTGGACTTGTTGGCTATTGTGGGTTTCTCTTTCTCTTGCTTTTAAAATTTCTTCCCTGAAATCCATGCACTCCAAAGCATCATGCCTGATGAATAGCTACTTCCTCCTTGTCACAAAGACAAATCTTTCTGTAACAGCTGTTTAATTGTATTGTGAAAAAACACAAGATTTCAGAAAGGGTGGTTATATTACATTTCATAATAACTCCATTCATGTGTCTTAAATATTTAGGGCTGTATTAGTGTTCCAAGCTGTGTTGTGGCTTGTGGAAAAAGTCAGTAACTGCTGTGTCAAGCACCTTGCCATGGCCTTGTTTCAGGCTGCTTCATTTTACCTCAAATTGCAATATGAAGGAGGCTAGGATAGCAAGACAGAATAATTAAGATTTCGTGCATTCTCACGGTCATGGTGTACTGGTCTGCAGCTGCTGGACAGCGCTCCTTCCCCTTGGACTCCAGCATACAGAATTCACAGACAATGGATTGGAGATCTGGATGGCAGCCGCAGTATGCTGGTGGAAACCTGGGAAATCTTTGTCTACCTTTGTTCTAAAGACAACAAAAAGGTCAGCTGGAGTACTATGATGGTGTGGTGGATGGTTAGAGAAGAGCTGGATGGAGTGAAGATTTGAGATGGGCTAAGCAGATTGTTCAAGTGGGAAAAAAATGATCAACCTTGCCTAAGAAGGGGTGGCCATGGATGGGTCCTGTGTTACGGCCTGGAGGAAGTCAGGGCAGAGACACTCCAAAGGGAATGGGGCTCAAGGGGCATGTGGGTAGAGAGCTGTTTTGGGGGGAAATAAAAGTCTTTTCTTGGTTTCACAGGATGTCTTTGGGACAGCTGGGAGTCTTGAGGATATGTGATGTCCAAATCTAGAGATTTCTGTCCAAATCTTAGGGCTGCGCAACAAAAATGTATCTTACTGCTCAGTGCTGCTGCAACAGGAAATGCCTAGATGATGTTCTGTGTACAAAACTGTAGTGATGCATCCACTGCTGCCTAAAGTCACATGATAGTCTGTGTTTGTCTCTGTTTTATTAATGAGCCCATCACAATAGCAGAGGACTCCTTCTACATCTTAAACAATTGTAAACAAGAGAGAAGTATCTAATATTGTCTAGACAAACTTAAGATCACAAACCACCTGTTTTCTGAAGAAAGCTTTGACAAAAGACAGGGAAAGGTATTCTCCCCCAAAACAAAATTACAACAACAAAATAACACCAGAGCAAAACGAGTAAACACTAAGAATCAAAATTGTTCTAACAAGGTGATACTGCTGGTATAAGTGGTTTTGGTATACCTTCTGTGATAGCTTTGTTAAATGGCAGCACTCCTGCCTTGCCATCCCAGTTAGGAGTGTATTCACACAATGTGTTTGCTCTGTGAAGCTGGTGCATGGGAATCATTCAACCTTCGTGGTAGTTTTTTCTTTCAAATGTGACTTTGTATAAATGTTGTGATTTTGTTTGGTGCAACAGTTTCTTTGATACATTCTGGGATTTATTTTCGTTTCAGTGTGACAGAGCTTTTACTACCCCAGTCCTTCAGGTGAGGTTGGACTGAGCAACAGAACTGGGTTTTTTTCTCTCACACCATTAGTGGGTTAAAAACTATGTGTTTGATAGATTTATTTAAGGCTCACACTCAAGACAAGAATTGCACAGCTCTTAAAGACAATATATTTTGAGTGTCATAGCTGTAAGTTACATTCTGTGCATCCTGGTGGTAGAGAGGTCAGACTTTTTCTTTCAGGTTTGTGAAAGCAAGGCACAGAATTATTGAGAACAGAAAAACTAGTGGGACTGATGAGTATTACACTCAACCAGAACGGGTGTCTGTTTGCAGGTGCACGTTAACAAGAACAGCTGATGCACCTACAGACCTCTCTTGGCCCTCTGGGGGGCCGTTTTAGTGTCTTAAAGACTATCCATACAGTTCAAAGAGTTCAGTAATGAACTCTCTTCAAAGAAGGGAATCTTTTTCATGGGTTGCACTGAATTTATACAAGGCACTATTTTTAGATGAAGGATTTTTTTTTCTTCTTTGGAGCTATAAGACATCTGTGACCTCACCTTAGATTTGAAAAATCTACTGTGCTGGAAGTAGCTCCTTTAAGGCCATCCTTTAATGTTTGATTTATTGTTATTTTTCATTCAGTTGCAAATATCTGCAGATCTGTAGATAGTTTAAAACTGAAAAGGGCTCTGTATTTCTGTAGCTCATATGTGAAGTCTTGTCAGAGAATACTGTTTTCCTGCATGGTTGATGCAGATGATTGCCTGTCAAAGGATGACCCTTAATCATCTGAATTTTTTGCATATCATTTCCTATCACTGAAGAAAGAGAAACATTTTATTTTCAAAATCTAATGGATGAGCTTAAAATACAGTGTTTACTGTACAAAACAGTTGTTTAATGATACAAAATATAAATTCAGTATCATTTTGCACTTCCAGCCCCAGTGCAGAAATGTGAAATGCATACATATAGTCCAGTATAAATTCAGAAGTCACCACTCCATATGTTAGAATGCAAGTCTTGCATCTGGACAGACATCCACTGACATCAGTGAGATGAAGATCAGGCTTTTTTAGACAGGCAGTGGGTAAAAGGCTATTCAAATTTTCTGAAAATTTCCCCACAATTTATTTTTAATTCAATAGAAATAAATGACTGGGCCATGATACATTCTCTTGTGGTTAAGGGGCTAGCAGGGATTAAAACAGCTGACATTATACCTCCTACACAGCTCTTAGCTGTTTTAGCTGTGGTTGCACTGGGCAGTGCTGCTCCTCCAAAAGGCTTGTTCCTAACCCTCCCTGATAACTGCTTGGCATTTCTTGGTGGGTGAAGGAGGTAGTGGCAGGTCACCAGTGCAGCATACAAGATTTGCATCACTTGGAGATGTCAGCAGTGCTTCCTTTCGTTGATCTGCCACTCTCCCTGTCACAGAATTTTTATTTTTCCCCTATTCTTTCAGCATAGGATTACTGAGGAAGTGATCACATAGGAAGAGGATAGTCTGCCTTCTTTGAACAATGGGAGATTCTTTTGTATGTTTGTACTTGCTGTATTCTTATCTGCAGGTTGGGTGAGCCATCTGCTGGCATCTTTCCTCTAGTTTTGGTTGATTTTATTCCCCAAATGCATTTTATTTATTTTATGGTCCCTCTCTTTGCCCTTTTGAACAGTTGCAGAGGTATTGTCGTTACTGAAAATGGGATCAAAGCAGGATACATTTAAGTGTGTGGATTTCTTGGATCTTTTTGGTCACAGTTCAGAGCCTGCTTCTACCAGCTGATAAGTATCTTCAATCATTCTTCCCCACTCCAAAGGAGAGCTGCTCTTTGTCTATTCCAAGTATTGTTGAAACTGATTCATATCTGACAATATAGATGTATCTTGTTTTTCACTATCAGTATGCATGCCATGGACAGGAAAAAATAATGGCATGAATGTGTGACAGAAAAAAGTACCTTTATGCAGCCTATCACAGGATTAAGTGTAAAACAGGGAAGAGCCTTCTATGCATCTTCTCTAACCTCCTTTCAAACTTTTCCTGCTTGCCTGCTTAGAAATTCACTCAGCAACTGACTCGTATGCTAATGGGAAATTAATGAGAATTGGATTTTCTGTTTATTTGAAAATTTTGCTTCAACAAGAGAAATATTTTTAGGACAAAATTCTGGAAAAATATTTCATGTAAATTAGAACTTACTATAGTCAATTTGAGATTCTGGTTATTCTTTGATAAAAATGTTCACCGATTTACTACTTCTTCAAAAGGCTTTATTTCTAATACACTAATATCACCTATTAGATGGGAAGATCCATCTGAAAAATTTCTCACTGTCTGGTACTGCTAACTTCATGCTGCAGTGCGGAGGTCCGAAGGCATGTTACCATAGAGATACCCACAGTAGTTTTAAACCAGCTTTGGGTTACTAAAGCTCTGAGTGCTGATGATCAGCTGCAGAATGCACACTGTCAGGCTGTACACACGCTTCAGCAGCTGACTGCACTGACTGCACCTGACTGCAGCCCAGTGACGTTCCTTTTCGAGGCTGGAAGCAGAGGACTGAGACCTTACAGCCACTCTTGTACTAGGGAACATGAGCACCTCAGTTGTGCTACTATCATAAGGGAGAAGTAGGTGGCTTTGAACAACTAGATTAGATCTAAAAAGCCCCAGTGTCTCCCCAAATGGAATTGCAGTGTTTGCTGCTCTTCCTCCTTGTTTGGTAACTGACATGGGTTTTTTTTACTTTTTGTGATGACATATTTCACACCTTTGGTAGAGGTTGCACTGTTAGATCAATATTCAGAGTGAAAAATAAAATGAGTGGTTATTTATTCATATCACCATCAGCCATAATATCTTCTATGTAGTTACAGATTTGGCTCCACTGTGTGTTTAATGCTTGCAGATGTGTTCAGTGAGCACATACAGAAATGGAAGTTCTTTCCCTTTTGAAGAAAAAGATGCAGTGGAGGACTAAGGTGAAGAATTTAGCAATCAATCTGTAAATAAAAATAGTTTCTTATTTGATTTGCTTCTGATACCAAATCAGTCAAAAGAAACTAAGCAAGGTGTATGAATAGGCTGTTGCTGGTTCTATTGTCATGATGTTTCTTTTCATGGAGACCCAAGTCACACAAGCAGGCACATATGAATGAAATGCTTTCCTGATATTGCTGGCAGCAACAGAAGGGTTAAGTGTATGACAGTGGGTCATGTATGTTCTGCTGTACATATAAATTCATGAAGGCTACTGTGCTGTACACATTTCAGTGAGAAGTAATAATCTCAGGCAGAAACATCTGCAAGTCTACCTGTCAGGAGCAACATAGACAGTCTTTAAACCAAGCCTTCTTAAATAAGATGGATACTCTTGCAGCTGTTTCATTTTCTCAGAATCAGTCTTTAAAGCAGTAGTAAAGCATGCTTATAAATCCTTTCAAATTAGAGTGTATTTGTCCAATTTGTACAGTCACAGCCTCTTCACTAGTCTTCCAAGGAAAATAGAATAATTTGTGATGGGTACCAGTGAAATTACTGTGTTCACAGTATTATCTAGTTGCTTAAACCTGTGTAAAGACTGCAAACCTGTGTCTAAACCTGTGTAAATACTGCACTTTTTGACAAGTGTCTCATGCAACAAAGAAAATTTGAAGTAACTGGCATGCATGAGAAATGTAGGAATAGTTTTTATTTGCTGTGAGCATAGGTAGGGCTTCTTCATTTTTGTAATGTGGTAACATGATCAATAACTACAAAATTATTGCATTTTATTGCACGCAGAAGTAGGGTTAACTGTTTCATGATCTGATACACAAAAAGTTTGAAATTTCAATGTCCCAGGCTCTGAGATGGGCCAATGACTTTCATGCTGTGGCTTTTGCCTCCCCGGAGAACACTGGCTGTGGAGACAGCTTCTGCATTGGGATGAGGATTCCTGCACCTCTGCCGAGGTTGTCTCAGTTGACCAAGTGGGAGTAAACTCCTTTGGCTGGAAGGGTAGTTTCCAATGCACAGATNAAGAGAACTGTGCCTAGACTTGCTTTTAGCTTGCCTTTGTAGACTTCCAAATATATATTTCTTAGCTTGCTCATGGTAAGTGTTTTGAGACAATCATATTTTGAATTTGGTAAATGTGACTGAATAATTTAAAAATACCCCTGCCTACATCATGATTGAAATTAAAATACAAAATTAGAGAATTACTTTTCTTTTAATTTTTATTTTTAATGACAAAGTAGATTTTGGGGAGGTTGTTTAAATGAAGTAAAAAAACCCAGTCAAAACAAACACATTTTGTTGAAATGTTTATGGGACAAACTGTATCTGCAAATACATGCGTGTCTCTTCTGTAAGCTGCAAGAGGAATTGAAACACAAGAAACTTCTATAACATAAAATATTAAGCATAAGCCAGTACTTCAGACTTCTATGGGGAAATGGCATTTTCTCAGTAATTTGTTTGTATTCAGTGCACATTTTTAAAAAAACTGATGCTGAAATGGGTCAGCAGTGCATGCTCTATAAATCCCCCATAGTTCTCATCACTAGCAAAATTACTTCTCACCTTCTTTCTCATCTATGTGCTAACTTTTGTGGGGGCCCTTTTCCTGGGACCTGCTCTTGTCTTCTAGAGTACACAAGGCAAATCCCCATCTCAGAGCAGGTCTCTCTGCATGGTAAGTACACCATGCTGATGGTAAAACTGCCTTTAAGCCTATCAGAGCTGTTGTCTCTGACCTGCTACAGATTCATACCTACTGCAGTGCTGTGTCAAGGCCACTTGTTTTTTAGAGTACCCAAGGCAAATCCCCATTTCAGAATAGATCTCTCTGCATGGTAAGTCCACCATGCTGACTGTAAAATTGCCTTTAAGACTATCAGAGCTGTTGTCTCAGACCTACCATGGATACATACCCTGGTATGTTGATTCACACCAGCTTTGAAAATATGACTATATCTACCTAGAGGACTTAAAAATGTCTTTGCTTTATTTTTAATGAAAGTTTTCTGAATAATCTGTATCTGTTACATAGCGGTCTCTATGAAATCATAATGACTGCAAATTACAGAATGTGTCAGACTGTGCTGTGCTTCTCAGCTATATATAAAAAAGGAGGTAGTGTTCTGTGGTGCACATAGCATGAGCTCCCAGCAACAGCACAAAAATAAGTAAAAGAACATTTTTTGGAGGATGAATAAGTAAAAAATTACTCCTGTGTATTTTGGAAGTGTCTAAGGCCTTCAGTAGGGAATGGATGTGGGAGGTGTCACACACACTTACACTAGTCTGGTACAAATTATCCTGTGGGGACCATTCTCGGAGATATGATGTTAGTTTGGTGGCTTGATATGACCCTCTGCAGCTGTTATGTCTTTGCAATCCTGATCTTCATTGAAGCCTGACTTAGCAAAATATTTAAGGGCACAAGTAGAACCATCCAGCTTGACTGGAAAAACCAGAGCACCCGTTTGACTTAACATTTTCGCAGGGTCATTGCACCCAGAAGAAGTCTAAAACAGCCTTGGGGTGGTTATGACCCGTGTCTGGCAGCAAAATTTGGAGCAGTTGGTTAGCTCCATGCCATTGGGGTCTAAAAGGGAAAAGCGGGATTTCTCCAAGAACTGCATATGTGAAAATCTTTTGTTTTAGTAATTTTATATGGATCTGAAGACTTGAGGTCTAAATTCTGTAAGGGGTAGTAATGATATATTTTCAATGCCATAACTGAAAGGGTATGTGGTGCTCTTGTGTTAGTCAGTATGAGGATCCAGCAAACTGCATTACACTTAATTGTAGAGTTTCTACAGGTGGGAGTAGTGAGCAAGTCAGTGTTCTGTGTGTGCCCAGAAATGAACTTCTTTATGTTCTTTTACTGTAACAATTATGGACATTTTATTACAGAGGAGGTGGTCTCCCAGCCCAATGTCTCTTACTTGCTTTTGGGAAAGCATTTGATCTTTAACAGCAACTTGCTATGTGAAGTAAAATGTAATTCCTGGACCCTTGGGTCAGAGAGCTGGCCCTTGCAATGGTCAGAAGCCAACTCCTGTATCACCTTCAGTTTCATCAAAGCCTTGAAAAAGTTTATTTCTGGTCTTCTCTGATTTACTGATGGGAGTCCTAAGCTGTCATCTCTGCTTTTTCTGATTTATTCAGCTAAGAGGTTTCTAACAGATAGCATCATGGCTGTTTGTATTGTTTGAATTTCACCTCATTTCTATGACTACTGCAGTCAAGGTTCTCTGCTACCTTACCTATCTTGCATTGCTTTTTTCCCCCAGTTTTTTTAATAGCTTTGCCTGTGGCATTCCAACAAGCTCTTTTCAGCAGTCTTGAGCAGGATAAGTTCATTAAATTTCCTTTCTCTTGAAAATCACATTTATTATTTTATATGTTTTTATGTTTTTTATATATTTTTATAAGTATTTAAATATTGTTTTTTCTGCACTCATTTTAGAGCAATCCCATATGTTTTATAAAATGATATTGTATTGCATCTTTTGTTCAATATAACTCAAAGTTTTTGTTCTTCCATAGAACTCTGTCACAGAGTGACACAGCATAGCACAAGTGGCCTGAATGCCCTGACCACTTTACCCACTCTCTTGGCAGATCACTTCCCCCAGTTTATGACAGTCAAATATTTCTTAACTTCTTTGAAAACTGAATGGGACCCAGTAGAAACTTACAGAAGTTACTGTTTCCTGTGACATGCATTTGTAATAAGTACAATATTAACAGGAAATACAACATATTTCCCTGCAGAGTGCCTCCAAAGATAGCTGTAAAATAAAGAGATATATGAGAGAGATATATAACAGAAAATTCAGCAATAGATTTTTCTGTTGTAATCTCATGGATGTAGTGTAACAGTGTGAATAATTTATGCACAAGCAGCTATTCATTGGAGTTGTACATGATACAGGGTCTAATCCACTGAAGTGAAGACATCATGTCCTGTAAAATCTATGTCGGTGAAAATGTTTGTCTGTGAATTGAAACTAATATCTTATGGCTTTCAGAGACAGTTTTTCTTAATAAGAGTGGTTGGAAAGTGTCAGGCTTTTAACATCCATATGATCTCTTGGAGAGGAGATTAATACTCTTCCACAGTTTATGATACTTAGATAGTTCCTGTTGCTTACAGGAACTCTACAGGCTTGATTCAGTGAAGTCCTGAGCATTTGGGCTATGCTGCCTTCAACTGTACAAGAAACCCTTTTAGTCTCCAGAGATCTTTCTCATAAAATAGACTTAAACAAGCTGAGTTCAGTTTCTACAATATAAGGTGCATTGAAACTAGGCAATTGCAACTCTTCTTTGGGGAGAGAAAGTTTGGCAGTTGACATTGCACACAGCAGGCAGAACTTCTGCTTTTCATTGTTAAGGGTGGAAGTTCATGCTGTGCCTGTGCAGAAACCATTGGAGAAAATTGATTGCCAAGACATTTGCAAGAGGGTTGTGCTTCACTGTGTGTGCAGAGTATAACAGTGCAATTTTTTTGTCTTCTCAATAATGTGTTGGTAGTAAGTTGCATAATTACATCGTCATGATGGACTATCCTAATGGTGGACAAAAATGACTATATTGTGTTCAAACGGATATCAGTGCATAAAAATTGGAGTAGCAGTAAGAGGTCTCTGTAGAACATTTGCATGAGTCTTGTAATGCTGGGTCTGTACCACAGCACTTAATTTAATGGCACTTCTTCTTGGTAAGACTGGAACAAAATGTCCAAAAAAAACTGTTTTCCAGAAAGCTTTTAATTTCACACACACACGCGCGTGCACACACACTGTGTAAGTAGTGATGAGTAACATCAAAGTTATCACTGCCAATTGCATAAGTGATAATTTGCACTGGTTCAGCAGACCAGGTGAAGGTCTATTGTATGCCTTCTTTCCATGCTTTTGCAGGGCTTATTTGGATTGCAACTGCATGCAGAAGTTAAATCCTAAAATCATATGCTGATCCTACCTGCATTTATATGAATAGAATAAAGGCAATCAAATTTTCATGACTGCATTCAAATTTGTAAGATTGGGTAACTTAGTTTCATCAGAGTATTTCTTGCTTCTGCAAGGTATGAATTCTTCAGGTACATCTAACACCTGCTTCTCTGTTCCTCTGAGTTGGAGCTTCCCCTTTCTTTACCACTTCATGTGTGTCACTTATACCTACGTTGTATAAATGCTCCTGTACTCTTCCTCACCCTTCATCTCTGTTTGGGTAGGTCTTATAGGGTCAGTCAGCTCTCATGCCCTATTAAAAAAGTGAGTGATGATCTTTATCTTTGAGAATTGTAAAGTAAGTGAGACAATCTTTGTAAACACTTCAGTGTTAAACGACAAAACAGAGGATGGAGATGCTGGGTTTGGGTTACATCTATATGGCTTAGTTTGATGACTGACAAGCAGGCAAGGCACAGTGCATATCACAGAGTGAGGTATCCAGATATCAATCTTGGAGTATTTGAGACATGACTGCTGCTGTCTGGATTAGCTGCAGTAGCTTTGTCAAAACTAAAATAGAAACTTGAACTGAATTAAATGTGATCATGAATTATTCAGTCAGCATGAGAGCCTTGGAGCTGTTTATTTTGATGAGAATTTGGCTTTGATTTTCATTGTCTGCACAATTTTTAGTGTGAGACATGGCACAGACTTTCATGTTGATAATTTGTAGTTTCACAATAACAGACTGTGCTAAGCTGGAGGCTTTGTTACAGGAGACAGCATCACTTGTGACACTTGAGATGGTAGGGTCTGCTCTGGGAATAATTCTGTTTGTGGGTTTCTAACTAAAGGATCAATGCCAGAATAGTTAATTTTGGCATATATTTAAATGCTGTTCTTGGATTTTAAAATCAGTGTTAGACTATTTGGGAAAAAGTGTCAATAAGGTGTCTGTTATCCCACCAACTTGGGAAGATTTAGTTTTTGTTTTATTGGTGTTTGTACTGTCAATTTGCAGTTTGGAGTGTTGTTAGGTTTTGTATTTTTGTGGGGGCTTGGGAATTTTTTCAATAGAGTTCCTAGGCATAATTCTAAGACATATCTTATGGCTGCTAAAGTTTTAATCAAAAGCCAATCTAGTTGTTTTTCTGCTGCCTGCTCCCAAACTCAACAGTCAAGACAAAAGTGCTGCAAAACAAATGCTGTCTGACAATGTGAAGGAGCAGGGAGGAGAGAACATTAGGTTTTCAAAGGACATATATCTGTCCTTTATGTACAATGCCCTGTTCTTTACTCGAGTTTATTTTGGTACTTTTGTAAAATGTAGATCAAAGTTCAATGATGAGGCTTTTACTAACTGCAAGACAATTCCGAAAACTTCAATAAATTACTCACTCTCATCAGAACATTCTTGTTCTGGGTTTTGTTGGGATTTTTTTTGGCTTTTTTTCTGCTTTGTTCCAGGAAGAAGAATATGATGTTTTATAGAGGTTTCAGGCTGAGATAGTATGTAGGTAGCTTTCAGGAGCTGGCAAAAGAAGATAGGAACAGACCTCTTTGAACCAGGAAAAAATTCCTTCCAGCAATGCCCACCCAAGAGAAGAAGTAAGAGGAGGTAATACAAAGCTGACACTCTAATAGTGACATCCATCATGCATCTCTGAAGAAGCAGCCTGGTACCACTGCAGCCTAGGATTGATGTTGAAAGTTAGTGGTATCTACAATGAATAGTGCTGGAGAAATGGTAAAAGAAAACCACGTGTTGATTTTGCATGGCCTGGTTTTTGTAGCAGGGGGGCCACAGAGGTGGCTCCTGTGAGAAGCTGCTGGAAGCTT
>VYXF01000775.1:154836-173237 GCA_013397295.1 Polioptila caerulea | reverse complement strand
GGGGGATGCAGAGATCCACCCACAGCCCCTGGGGATCCATGGGGGATGCAGAGATCCACCCACAGCCCAGGGGGGATTGTGCCCATGCCAGAGCAGGTGGATGTCTGGAGGAGGCTGTGGTCCTGTGGAAGACTCGATGGAGAGAGGGGCCCTGCTTCCAGGCTGGAGCAGGCTTGGTGAGCCATGGTCTCACAGGGGAAGGATTTCTCTCCCTGAGCAGCAGAAGAAAACCCTGGGTGATGAACTGACCAAATCTCCACTCCTTGTCTCCCTGTGTTGCTGTGGGGAATGATGGAGGTGTTTGGGGAAAAGGTGTTCTTTAAGGGCTTCTTTTTATCTCTCATTCTTCTCCTCTGATTCTGTTAGTAATAAGCTCAATATCTTTAATTTTAGACTATGTTGCTCTTGGAGTGTTTTCTCCGAGTCCTTATCCTAACTCATGAACTCTTCATAAAATTTTGTCTCTTCTGTGCAGCTGTAGCAGGGAGGGTGAGAGATTTTCATGCGTGCCTGGCATTTGGCCAGTGTCAAACCACAACACCACAGTGCATACCTTGAGTCGATTTCTTTTCCCTTTTAACCTTTGTAGAAGACTCCATAATGACTTACATGTGCACTTGTACACCAGGATTTCAGGTGCTGCTTCTGACTGCTCTCAGACTCCTCAGGCGCATAATCTTAGTGATTTTGTTTACTTTCAGTAAAATGCTATATGGTTTATGCTAAAAGTGGAAGTCAAGACAACTGCATTTTTCAGATTACCTACTACTGGAAGAGTAACATTAAATTAATTGAGGTAGGTAGCTCAGGTGTATGCAGGTAACTTCCAGATGCTTTTTCTTAATCAGTGTTTGGAAGGCAAAGTAAATTTTACACTTTAAAGTGATTGTTTAATTGCAGACTAGCAGTATGCTTCACAAGTTAAGAGTATTTACAAGACCAAGAGGTGATGGAAGACTATCATGACTATTTAGCTAACCTCTTCCTGCAATATTATGTTCTAGCTGTTTCTGTTCGTATTCCTGTGATCATATTACCTGAAATTTCCAGCACTGAAACTCACTTCTTAGGGGTTTTGTATCAATTTTAATAGCCATGCTCAAGAATTTATCTACTGTATTAAACCGTGAGTCTGTCTGCCTGTTGTCTTGCACAAGTGTAAGGAGCCTTAGGCAACAGAGAGAAAAGAGGGCAGATGGAGAGGGATAATTCCCTGACCCTCTTATAACTGAAGGGCCTGTGAATTGAGGCTGTGTTCCTACTGATGTGTTCTGCAGCAGCACAGGGGCCTACCTTTGGTAAGTTTTGTTCAACTGCTCTTTTAACAATGCCTCTTCCAGTGGCCTGCTCTAAGTGCAAGCATCACATTTCTTGTATTGGGAATACTTTTGGTGAGTCATTCTCCATTCTACTCTACACTACTCCTGACTTCATAGGTACCTATTCGGTTCTTTAGAAAGCTGTCTTCCTAGAAGAAGCAGCCTAGTCTTTGTAGTTATCCAAAGATATCTTGAAATGTCATTATTATTCTTGTTACTTTCCCTTTAATTTTTCTAGTTTTCCTTAATTTATCTCAAGGAAAGCAAAATATTATGAACATCATTGAAACTGTTCATTCACCACAGATTTATGTGGGAGTATAAAGTTGTTTTGTTTGGATCTTTGTTCCTATCCTCACATTCATTGTTTTTTTGACTACCTCAACATACAAAGATGAAAATACGACTAATTTTTGTATCTTTCTTTGTAGTCTTGGATTTTGCTCTCTCCCAGACACCAGTGCATGCATTTTTGAAACTGCTCAGTCCCAGCTGGTGTGTTTTTCCCTAAGGTTGATGTGAGGAGATGTGATGGGATTCCCCAGTAATGTGTGCGGCTCATGCTTCTGCAAAGTTGAGAATGGACAGTAATGGCAGATGGGTTTGCAGAAAGAAGTCTCACCATGCCAAGATCCATAAGTCTGGATATATTCTGTTCACTTTGACAGATGTTTGGAAAAGCTTGTTTTCCCTTCACCTCTTCACACTGCAAGGGCATTAACGTAACTTACCTGCCATGCATATTTAGTGAAGTGAAATTTGTGTGCTAACAAAATAAATATACTTTCAGAGAAAGTTCTGTTGATAAAATCAAAAGTTTTCAAAATAAACTTGATGCATTCTGTAATTGGTTTTCCTTCCAAAAATCTAAGAACACAGTTTCATTTCCAGGTTTGGAAATTAAAGCACTTGTCCAGTAAATGGGTTTTAATTTCTCTCTTGTCAGTACAGGCTGGAATGTGGTTGCTGAGCAGCAGCCATGCTGATAAGGGATAGGTAAAGCCATAGCTGACCCGATCAAACATTGCAATAGCACCACTTGGAGGGACTAGATGTCCTTCAGGGATCCCTTCAAGCCAAAAGTTTTTCAATTCTTTATTCATTGGTGTTTCAGTGAACATCTCAAGCCATTAGCCAAACCCTTCTTATTATTGATGTTCTGAATATCTGGGGGAAGGGGAGGAAGTTTCCCAGTGCTGTGAGTTTTGAGACACTCAACATGGTAGGTGAAGAAAGGGATGATCCTAATTTACATGCCCTGCTGCTTTGTGACAGAAAAGCAGAAGCTAAAATGAGCTATAAACGTCAAGATTAGGGGGTATAAGGGACAGTGTCACTCTGTTCTTGCCCTAGTTTTGGGTTTTCCCAGTTCTCCGTTTGTTTTTTGACTTCTGAAGGCAGGATGTTGGACCAAGATTGCTTGGTTTGACCGATTTTTGATTGTTCCTCATAGGTTTTTTTAAAATGTGAATGTGTTTAGAAATTTCCCTAGAGATTTTTTGGGTTTCATTAAGGAGCATCCTACTCAAATGTACCTTGAACATCAAATTTATTCTCTGCTGACATCAAGCACCAGAATTTTGGTAGTGGTCCTTATAATAGATCATGATCCTTGAATCCATGTAAGAAAAATCTGTAAGAAAAACATGGTGAGAAATTGTGTGTACAAACTACAGGACTGCTTCCAGAAGCTGCTGAAAGCCCTGACCTGCAAATTATTTGGAATAAATGGGATATGGACTACCCTGTATGGATTGAGGGTTTCTGAGACTTTTGTGGCTTTGAAAGGTCTCAAAGTAGCCGCTGCTGTGAGCAGAATTGAGAACTGCTCAACAATGGTAGTTTGTATGCCAAATGTAGCATCATAATGGCTGAACTAGTGTCTTTTCTGCTTGCTTGTTCTATTGTCCTATTATGATAATGTATTCACAAGGAGGCTGCCACCAAACTGAACAGAATGTAAAAAATCCTAAAATAATATTCTTTCTTCTGTTATAATTTTATATCAGATACACGTTTATTATCTTAGACCTTGTAGGATTATTTTCCAAGTGTCAACTTGCTTGTTCAAGAAGCCATCTAAAATCTCTATCAACTTGACACTATTTCTTTCTCAATTTCTGTTTTCCTTAGGATGATCCACTACTTGTGACCTGTTGGTGCTACCTGCCTTTTGCATCCCTCTCTCTTCTCCATGTCTTTCAGAGGTTTATCTGCATCCCCCTGGTTTGCTTTTCTTTCCTTACCACTGATTTTAAATTGTAACAACAAGATTATATGATCACTACTGATTCTAGTTGATTAAAAATGTATGACTTATATCCTGGGCAGGAAAAAAGGAGTAAGAAATAGAGAAGAAACAGATCTGTGGTTTTGACTACTTATTTTTCTAATTCCTTACTTGAAACTCAAGCCAGGAAACCATATAGAGGGGAATAAGAATGAAGGAAGAAAGAAATCTTAATTCCTGAAGCTGATTCTGAGACAGAAATTTTCAGCTTTTCACAAAAGGAGTTGTAAACGTGGACTCTGAAACACAAAAAATCCCAACAAACTTTGACGTTCAATATGTTATCAACTGCATCATTCAAAGAAATTCAATTTTAGGCATTTGATCCTTACTTTAAAGTTTTTATCAGGACCTCTGCTTACCTCCAGAGCTGGTGACCAACTTCCCACTATGAAGACACAAAGTCTTGGTGCATGGCTCAAACTGAAGAACATGTGTGTTGCAGCCAGAGGCATCTCTGTGGCAGGTCCCCTTAGGAACCCAGACAGTCTGGTATTCAGAGCACAGTAGAAATGCAGGTCTGCAGTGGGCTGGTGGATCTGATATGTGATATTCTATGCTTAGCCATGCTTGGTTTCAAATGCTTCACTGCAAAATGACTGCTCTCCCACCAGGTGAAGGCAAGGTTAGTATGGAAGTTGGGCTTAATGCCCCTTTTCAGTCACAGGCCACTGCAGAAAAGGAGCTCAAAGGTCATGGGTGAGAGTATGCAACAGGAGCTGGAATTTGTCACCCAGAACTGAAAGTAGTCATGGAAGGAAGGGTTTTCTTCCCCTTGACTTTGTTCTGCTCCCTTGTAAATTTCTAATTCTCTTGTGTTCAGTGACGTAGCTTTAACTGGGGGTATTGACATAATGTCAGCCCAATTCTGCTTGCTTCTGAGAGGAAAAAGAACCAGATGCAGGTTTGTGAATGTTACCCTTGAGCTACACGCAGACTTTGCCAAACCTACATGTCTTTGGGGTCCCACGTGGATGTAGTATTTCCACGCTGCATGCCTCAGTGGGTGTTGTCACACATGTTGTTAACAGCCCACCACTTCCAAATGCATATGTGTATTTTTTACCTATGTATCTCGTGGGTCAGGCTTCTGTGAGGAGTGCTGCAGAGACTGCAGTGGCTGCACCAGCACTGATGAAACTTTATTTCTTCTAAGTAGCATGTGTGTTTGATAACTTTTTTCAGAAAAAAAAAATAGCATGACCTTGCATTAACTTCAGGGTTGAGCTATCCAACCACTAATGGTCCTCTGGACTCCCTGGAAAAGTGGCACTCAGCTGGAAAGAGGGGAGCAGCCTGAGGAGCAGAGTGAGTTGGCAGCCCTCTAGTGGGGGCGAGGAAAACGAAGGGCACGAGCAGCTCAGGAAACATGTAAAAGTCAGCTGGAAAAGGCTGCAAGGAGAATTTGACAGGAAAAAAAAATTAAAACAACAAATATAAAACCCAACAGAATTTGACAACAGAGAGCAGTACTTCCTGAAAGAGAGTTGCTGTAGCTGCTGGGACAGTAGCTGTGGTAGTGGCTAGAGATGATAAAGAGGCAGTCAGTCAAGTGAGTAAGTTAGGGAAAAATGTGTCTGGAAAAGCTGGGGAGATCAGACCAAAAACCATCCAGCTCAGGACCGAGTCTCCAGCAGTATGAGTATGTACTGTAGGAGTGAATCATCCTACTTAGCCTCCCAGCCTTTGCCAAATTATCATTTAGGGGCTTTTTGACTCAGAGGTGAAAAGAGCTCTTCTATTTTCTCCCGTAAATCTGCCCGTCCTTTATGAACATAAATTGCTAAACAGGTCAAGTGATACTCTGTGTAACAGTCGAAGCTGACAAAGACAGAGGGGGAGAATCCAAACAGGGTGGCGGAGTGTTAAACTATACAAAAATGCTCGTGGATTGGAGTTGAATGGAGCAGAAGTGATAAAAAACTAAAAGAGGAGAAAGATTGTGATATATAGTTCTACTGAGGAAGACAAGACAAAGAAAGAAGGGGAAGAACAGAGGAGTAGCTCTGCTCAACAGTGGAAGGGGAGCTGGGCACCCTTGTCTGGTCTGCTGTAGCAGGCAGAAGTGCAAGACAGCAGCTCCAGGCCAAGGGTGTTGGACAACAGCTCTTGAGCCTGTGTCTCATAAGGGCATTCATGCAAGACTAAGGCCAGAGTTGAAGTCACACACGGTTGTGGACTGCAGTTTGGCTAGGCAAAAAAAAAAGGAAAGGGACTTGAGGTTGAAAACAGTGATACAATCAAACATGGAGATGGTAACAGCCAAGGAACAGGCTGAAGTGTCAATGTTCACCAGCGGTGTGGATAGAGGAAACTGAGCTGGAGGGAAATGCAAAAGAGCCCTGGGAAAGATATGGAGATGTGGCCAGGGGAACACAAGGCTGAGGTGAAAGCTGGGTCAAAAAGAGATTCCTGTTACCTGCTTGCAAAAGCAAAGGAAGAGAAGTCTCAAAACACTACAAAGCTGAACAAAGGGATGCACTAGTGAAAGGGAAAGGGAAAGGGAAAAGGGCAGGGAGCCTTCAGGGAAAAGGGTGTCCAGCACGACCTTGGCATCTGTGTGTTGGTTCTCAACTGGCACACCCATCCTGAGCTTTTTCAGGAGGCTGAATTCACCAACACCTTTTCTTCACTGCTTGGCTGGTTCTAGCTGCTATTGTTGCTCTGAAGCAGCACAGAATTATGCAAGAAGATTTTGCTGTACTAATTAGTCAACACCAATTACAGTGGCGTGTTGGTAATTATTGATGATTCATAAACTTCAAGGGCTGTAAGTCTGCAACCATAATGGGGTAAAGACTTTTGTACTGGTGATTTAGAAAGGTGAAAATTCAATGAAGTAGTAAGTGCATTTTGCTTAATGGCATTGATACAATAGTAAGGTAATTGGTGATCACTGATTAACACCAAAGCATAAGAGCTAAGAAAATGCTATTGACTTTGTCTAATTATTTGTTTCATAGCTGATTCCTGTGGAGATTGCTTAGGAGGTTACAATGATACTGAAAATAATATTGGGAAGTTAAAAATGACAAAACAAATATTTTTTCAATGTTTTTAAGCTTTTATTATTTCTAGGTAGTTATTTCTTTGCTTTCAATACAGTGTCTATTCCTCTGCTCACTGAAATTGGGGATTTTCTCACTGGCCTCTTTGGAATCAGGCTTGTCTCCGCATGTTTTACCAGAAAAGTCTGTTATGAGCTACTACACTAATTGATTTAGGTTGCAGATCTATTAGCAGTCCTTCCTGGCAGTCAGTCAAATAATGAGAGCTTTATTTAAATTGGAAATTGTCAGCAATGTGATATTCACTTAAGTGAGGAAATGAACAGAGGTATGGTTATGGTATCACTAATACGCAATGTCCACATGGTCAGATTCTTCTGGGAGTTCAGAAGATGTGGAATTAGTTCCTTTGGGCAAGTGAGAGATCCATAGGACATTTGTGAAGGCCAGGCACACATGTCATTATTTTTGCTGCCTCCTTTAGCTGGGTTTTGACAGAGAAAAGTGAGTCAGTCACTTGTACCCACAGCTGTTTGGGCATACATAAACCCAAGGGTCTGATTCAGGTTATAAAACAAGACTCATAACTTAAAGACCAGAAAGGAGGATGTCAGACATAGTTTTTGCTGTATCTAATGAGAAGGTTTATTTATCCTTCTCATACACAGATTCATTACCAGTCTTAATTTGACAGTCCCATCTGTTTCCGTGCATTGTATAAGTAACGAAGTTAAGCATTTTAGGAACTTAAAGACTATGCATAGCAGGTGTAGATATAACAGCACCTACTCTGAATCCCTCTGTGGTTCTGACCCCATCATGTCTTCACTGAGCAGAACAGGGACACATTCACCTACATCAGGGGTCTCAGATTTTCTAATTTTCACCTAGCTTTCCTGCTGTTAGGAAAGGCAGGAGCACCCTGAATCTAGAAGGAAGGGAGGAGGAAAGACCCTGGGTTTTTTGTCTTTCTATTCAAGTGTTTTCTATTCATGAGGTTGACACAGAAACAGCCAAGAGAAAAACTCTGAGTCAGAGTGGATTATTGTGTTGCTGTTGTTTTAAAATAAACAGGATAAGAAAAGTGGCTAATCTATAAAGTAATCTCTGTAAAGGTCTTGATAGACTTGCCTGCATTGATCTATGTCTTGGACACAGTTATTCCATTTTTGACAATACAGAGTGACTAATGCTGGATGTCCTCTGAAGCAGTAAAAAGTGGGAGACATTCATTTACAATGTGAATTCTCTGATATTTCCCTGGCATTAATAAATGGATAATAAAATAAATATCTGTGTCCAAACATACATGGATGTGTCTGTATTCTTCTTTTGCTGAAGAATCTCATGCTCGTGATCCACACATCCTGAGACAGTTCGAGCTATGTTGTCAAAAAATACGCTTTTGCTCTGAGACTGGCAAAAGTCTGTTGTGTAGTCTTACAGATTTGTCTAATGAGATTACTTCAAAACTTTTTTTTTTTAATCAAAGTATATTATGATAAAATATTTATTTAAGAGTTTCCTATTGAGTACCATTGGAGTGTGAACGTTCTGTTTTTCTCTTTTGGTTGGGGAAATAGGAGTTGTGAGCTTTCAGAGAACTATTTCTTTAGCTTACTCTTAACTCATGGTTGATGATGGGTGCTAACTTCCATTTTTGTTCAGATATGCTTACTGGCACTAAGCTACGTTCTGCTACAGCAGGAGCTCAAGTGGGAAGTGAAGCTTTTCTGAGAGAAAAAGAGAGGTTAACTACACTTGTATTGGGGGCAGTTTTTGCTTTGGAAAACAGTGGCAGGCTTTGTAGTTTAATCTTTTGGAGTACTGCCCGTTACCACCTTCTGACGTACGTTGTTGGGCTGAGAAGAATCGATGGGCACTGGTGCATGAAAGTCCAACGTGTCAATTGTAGCTATACATAATGCCACTGTCTCACATGCAGGCAAGGCTGTTAATGCTTAACACAGTATTGTGTTCTCTAAAGAAAAGAGAAGAATACCGGGAACTTCACCTGTTTTAAGTGTTTATACACATTCCTTTGAAAAATACATTTTTTAGGGATTAAATATTGCCTGTATAAAAGGCTCAATCTAATTAGCACCACATAGAAAAATGCTGCAGAAATAAGGCTCCAGCATTCCTATGTGCCAAGCAATGTCCTTAGGAATCTTCCTACAATTAGGGTTTTGGTCAGATTGCATGTCCTGCAGGGTGATTGCTTTAACTCACTCCTGTACCTGGGGCACCTGGGATAACGGTAACCAGGAAAACAAAGAATCTGCCCTTTTGGAGATTGGTAACTTGCAACTAATTCCCCATATGCATGAACATTTCAAGGGTTTAAAGACTCTTCTCATTAAGTATGTGCACCTGTGTGAGGACATAGGTATTGTTCTGTTGCTTAACAACCTTCTGTAGCTAATGATCTGAAGTGAAACAAATCAGTAGTGTACAGGAGAAGTGTATTGAAATGTATCAAGACACAAAAAGTATTAACATAGTCCCGCTCCTAAGAAGTATAACAAACAAAGTAGCCACAGCCCCCATGTACTGGCTTTCTTGCAGCAGGTTTAAATTACGATGTGCTCTCATGTCTTCTGAGAATGTCATGGCTCACATGGTAGTGATATTTTTATGTGGAAACTGAAGGCTATGGTTCTGGAACCCAAACAAGTTCCCTTTTCTGAAAAGTCACTTATTTCCTTATCAATCCCATTAAAACATTATTATTTACAATATGTCACAAGACCTTTAATAAAAGTTCTGTATTACATTCAAATTAATAACTTGGCCAGAGATAAATAGCCTTCTGTAGTCTCTAGCAAAAACAAGTCCTTTTATGTAACCTAGGTACTTTGTTGGGGAAAGAGGGAAAAGGAAGTGTGTGTTTCTTGCTTCCTTGTTTAAAACCGTACCATATTTAACTTACAAGCGAGTAAAACAAAAATAGGAATTTAGTAAAGATGATCAACTAAATTAAGGCTGCTAGTCATATGCCAGTGTGCCTTTTAGCATCTTTCATGGTTCTGTTTGATCTTTAATTCTTGGATGTAAAGTGTTATCTTCTTAAGAACCAGACTGAAAAAAAATCTGTATTTCTCTTCTTCAGCAGGCTTCAACTACAGAAGTACAGGTTGGGCCCATGAGACTGACACAATACCCAATTCAGGTAAGGTGCTCCTTCAGTTTCTAAGAGAGCCAATTCAGTGTTAATAGGTGAAGAAATTAAGGTTCAACCTCTGTAGTTAAGAATAATGCTTTAGTTTCACTTGTACTGTGATGGATAATGTATGTTTTGTGTATCTGATTGCTTGAGAAGAGACCAACACGTAAATTTATTTGGTAAATAGGATCTTTAGATTTCCATTAACATCCCCTCATTCCTTGTATGTGTCCTGCCAGAAAGGGGGTGTGTGTATGCGCATCAACCAGAGAAAGAGCTTCCTCTATGGATATTAAAAGCTGTTCACTTTTGATATATAAAGCTGAGAGCTTCATGAAATTTAGGTATATGTTCAGTTTTGCTGGGTTTTTCACAACAGGATAGAGAACTGTAACAGGACAGAGAACTATGTTTTACTGATCATAAATCCAAGAAATCACAAGACCTCCAACACGACAGGTTCAAGTTCAGCTAAGGAGCAACAGCTCTTATCCATACATGCTTCTTTTTCTGTACATTTTGTTCCTGTGACTATATCAGATGCCAATTTTTTTTTTTCAGCTTATAGTGGATGTTGGAACTCTCAGATTATAGGAAATTAAATAATTTTAGCCTTTAACATTTTTTTAGTGATACATAATTAATCAGAATTAATTTATGGGTTGGGTAATTCTGTAAAATACAGAGATATTTAGTCACCAGTCACTCTTTCTGTGAAAAACCTACGTGTGGAAGAAAAGCATCACAAAGCTTTACAGTTTTATGTCTTTACATTCAGATTTAATGATGACTCAATCTCATGGAATGGCATGTTTATACTGTAATAAGACTGTGGAGCACTGGCTTCAGCAGTAGAACAGTCTTCGGTTTTGCAGGGAATTTGAAGATAGAAGTGTGAAACTTTGCACAGAAAAACGTTTATAGATCATGTTCATCTTCAGAAAGATTATCAAGCAGATATTTAATAACTACAAATACTCTCAGTGCTTTTGTTAGGATATTACTTCTCAGAAATTGGATATGCCCAAGGGAAAGTTGGATTTTTGTTCTTTTTAAAAACTGACATTCTTCTTGGTATCTTTTCAAATGGGGGTGTTATTTTGTCCTTACATTTCGCAACTGAGAATCTGTGTAAGAAAAGAATCTGTCTTAAGCAGAAATTATTAAGAAAAATCATTAACTGAAGAATTTTCCTTAAAGTTGGTGCCATACATTAACTTATTTACAGCTAAGTAGAATGCTTTATGCAAGCATTTTGTTTGTGGAACAAGCCACATTACTTCAGATAATTTGGCAAGTAAAGCACACATCCACATATTTAAAAAATGTGTTAATCATTTATTCCATCTTGACAATACCATTATGCATTCCTCTGCGCAGTGCAAACAACTACTGAATATCACATTTTAAATGTCTATTTGTGGATGATTAATCATGTTTACAATTGTCTGAGAAGTTAAGTTCCATTTGTTAAAACAATTGCCACTGGGGCTTTTCTTAGCGAAGTTCATTTTATTCTGGTGTGTTTTATGCTGTTATGGGACACCTGTGCCAGCCTTGACATGGCACTTATATTTGTCTGAGAAGTGACCTCACTTGTGCTTGTGACCTGCCATAAACCATTTAATAGATTCCCCACTGGACTTCATGACCATATATGTCAGAGCAAAGATTTGGTTTCGTTTGTACGGAATTGTGACCCAGGTGCTCCTGGCCTTAAGAGGCAAAGGGAAGAGTCCAAAGCAAACCAGCCTACTCCAACCCTCCAAACATCCCATATACGGCTTGCACAATTGCATCTGCTTTGTACCAAGGCTTGTAAATAGGAATGGTTTGATTTCAGGAATGATCATGCTGAAAGTACACAAAAGAGTGCTTTCTCCGGGGGACATGGGAGATGAGTGGTTTTTATAAACATTCAGTGAAGGTAAAAAACATGTTGGATCCTCTTGCAGAAATGTTTGCTCATGAAAGTTTGAATGTGTTCCTATTCAAATGCTGCATTTTCTCACCTTTTAGGACATATATTTGCCATCATCTCTTTCACAGCATTGACACTGTGACCCTCCCTGATGAGCTGCAAATGAAGCACAATGACGCACAGCGGCTGTTCCCTCATACCAATATAACAGGAGCCCCTCTGTAACTTTTTTCAGAGATACTATGTGTTCTCTGCCTTGAAAGTCTCTTGCTGAGATACTATGATTTGAAAATAATTAATTTCTTAAGTTGCTGTAATTTTATTTTTCCTTTTGATAGCCTGTTTATCCTCAGCTGGTGTTTCTCATACTTCAAAGTCTTTAAAGCAAATTTCTGTCCATTTTCTATGTTTGTATAATAAACTGGTAACAAGATGTGCAATATATGTGTGAAGTAAATACTTAGAAAGACAGTAAAAATTTCAGTACTTCACCAAAATTGGAAAGGCCTCTACAGAAAGTCCATGGCATTCCTAAACTAGGGCGACACTGAGTAAAATTATCTTCTTGAAATAACATTGGCAAATCATTCAGCAAAAAATAACTACATTAATTTTTTTGCCAAGGAACACAGATTGAATTTAAGCATTTCCCTGATCATGTTGTTTATATGGATTGTTATATTTTTGCCTTGACTTTGACAGCATTGTTCAAATATACTACTAGTTACACTATGTTTTGATGATTTATAGTAAGGTCCATATGAATGTTAATGAGAAAGCATAGTAGTAATACTTTAAACCAACTTTTAAAGTTAATATTCTTGTAAGAATTTGTGCACTCATAATTAGCTACCAGAGGGAGACTGGATGGTTTAATTAGGCTCCATTATTTTATAGCTGGTAAATTATTGCATTTTGCCATCCTTTATTTCCAAACTGGGAGTGCTGAGAGAAGGAAGATATCAAAAAATGTGCCACTCCACTCCCCTCAAATTTTCTTTCCCCGTAACATTTCAAAGTAGGAACAAAATAAAACTAATGGCAGTTGGAACCAAACAGAAGATTGTATCAGAGTAGGGACTTCACTCAGGAATCAGAAAATGTGCAGCTTGGCCATGTCACTGTTTTCTAACACTTTGATGGCTGGAAAAAATCCCAAGGATTAGGAAGATGTCAACAGTTACCTTGGCTGTTAAGTTTCAGTAAATCAAATCTGCTTATTGATAACTGCAATCAAAAACCTTCCAACACATTGAAACTTCCACCTTCTTAATATTTACAGAAATTCTGAGCATATAATTTTCTTCCATTGTTTGATGAAGCTCTGACTGGTTGCCCTGTCACAGTAACAATGATTGATTTTTTTATTGTTTAGAATTCAACAATCCAGACAGCTAAAGATAAGAGGAAAGCTATTGTCACCTTTTCTAGCTGCTAGACTGACGGTGTTGAAATTCATGGGCTGACACCACAGCTGCATATAGAAAGGCAGATAAAGGTTATTGAACTTTCCTACAGGCATTTGGAGCAAAATTCAGCATATTTTTCTTGAACAGGTTGTTTCAGTAAAGTCAGTGGATGACTTTGATTTGTGAAATGAACAGGACTTTGCTTTATACATGACTGGTCTCTGGCTGCTGACTTTTTGTGCAATTTTAATAGCTGTGGATAAACTTCTGACTTTTTGAGGCCTTCTTTTTCACAGCATTTTTGCACTAAATTAGCCCTTTTCATCATCTGAGACATAGGGTACCATGGTTGGTTATCAGTCGCTATGGTAAATACATGCAACTGTAATGGGGAAGGTCTGCGTGACATAGGTGAATAAATTAGACACTGATAAATTGTGCGTTATGGGGCAAGGACGAAAAATTTATTCTCTCTGAAAAACACTTTCTCTTTTACATGACAGGCACAGAAATACAGCTGTTTTCAGCTTTTGTTCTGTGTGTCAGCTTGCAAACACACTTCTTACAGCATCTCCTTGACCTTTAGTGGCACCTCAGTACACTTCCCACCTGATCTTGTATGAGCAGTTACTTAAGTGTTCAACTGAAATTGTCTAAACTACTTTATATGCTTAGGGACAGTTTGGTACAATTTATTGGATAAAAAATTCTCTCTATATTTGAATGTTTTTCCTCCTGTACATACCTGCTTGCCTGTTGCTCTTTTCAGCTTTGAAATAATATTGGTAAATACCTTTTTCATGATTACAGAAGAAAGAACAAATGAAACTGTATTAGCTTTTTGCCCATGTCTTCAGGGATGATAAGTGATAATTAAGGCAGCTGCATTTCAGACAGTCCATTACAATCAAAAATGTGTGTAGCTGAGATGGCCTGAAGAGAGTGGCAATGATGTTTGAACACTCTGGCTGGTTGCTGATGGAATTGGAACAGGAGCTGAAAAAAATCTTCATGTGGCAAACTGGTTTTGCCCTAAATACCAATCCTTGTTTAAAACAGCTAGCTATTGATAATCTATTGATGACCACTGTATCCATTAAGGAATATGTACTACTGCATTGGTTGTTTCACAGCCTGTGGTTCAAGCTTCCTGCTTTTAAAGCACACTTCATCGTCCAAAGGGCAGAAGTGTTTAAGACTTGCTCCATGCAGAGGAGTACTTTACGTGCTTAATGTGGTGCTGCTGTTTTCCATTCCCTGCAGGTTTTGCTGATCTTTGCAAAAGAAGACAACCAAAGCAATGGTTTCTGGTGGGCTTGTGACAGAGCAGGATACAGGTGCAATGTTGCCTGGACTCTGGAGTCAGCGCTTGAATGTTTCCTGGACAAGCACCAGGAAATAATTGTTATAGATCACAGGAACTCCAAATATCTTGATGCAGAAGATATCTGCAGGTAACCTAAAGCACCTTATGCTTCTCTTAAGCTTCAGAATATATTGTATGAAACCAAACCTCCTAATTTAAAACAAAAAAATAAGGGGAAAAAATTAAAAAACAGCAACAAAAAAGAAGGCTGAAAATTGTAGTAAAATGGAAGTTTGGGGACTGGGGCCAGCAGGTTTGCATACATCTATAAGGGGATAACAATATGAAAACTACATAATGCCAGAGCTGAATTGTAGAATTGTCTCTAGGTCATGGGGCTTCTATCAGAGAATAAGCCAAAGCTGTTGTGAAACTATTCCCTGCTGTGGACACTGCTTCTTTCCTGGCTTAGTGCTGCACCAAAATCTGAAGCTGCAGACTTCAAAGGAATGTGTTTGTTTGTCCACAAGGTCAGGCACTGCCAGTTCTTCACAAAAGTTTGCATCACTCTTCTTGTCCACGTGATTGTGTCTAAGCTGCTTTAAGATCACAAGTGCTTGGTATTGGGATCCTTTGCTAAAATACCCTGTTTCAGCTGAAGCATACATTTTGTACCACACTGTGCTTCGAACGCCTGCCATGAGCTGAAATTTGCCACGTTTATGACAAGTGGCATTTTACTGCTCAAATACTTGTGCTGGTCTGTTCTTCTAAAAGACTAACAGATAAACATAAAGATTGTTTATCCAGAACAGTGTGATATGAGTGAAAAAAAGCTTATCATAAGCAAGTAAAACACAAATGGAGTGTTCTTCTGATAGCTGGTCATATCTTTTTTGGTTTCTCAATAATGTGCAACATGGTAACATTTTGTCTATTCAGTATTCAATAAACTACACTCTTTTGTACTCTGCTATGCCCACTTTTCTTACTTACACGCCTGAAAGCACTTCCCTCCCTCTAAACAAAATTTTGCAATGTCTAGAAGGACAGTCGTAAATATGAGAGGGGGCAGACGTTCTTGTGTAGTCAAGGGCACTGAAGATGCTTTGCATGGACTGACCTTTCTTGACTCACGCATTCAGGGCAGTCTGCCCCAGATAAGCTGAGTATAAAGGGGAAACCTTTGCTAGGTCATAAGAGTGAGTCTGAAAAGCTGATGTTTGTACTCTGTGGTTTTGGAGCTTTTGCCTTCTTGCCTGCATAGAGCAAAATGAGATACCTGGTGGCAAAATGAAAATGGTTTGTCTAAATGGGGATAGTTAGGTTTGGCAGTGCACTATCATATTGTCTAGCCTCAGTGGTGTCTTTCAGTCCTGACTTTAATTTATATTTTCAGTGAAGATATCCAGAGCAATATTGAGAAAGCATTCAGTGTAACTGAGAAATTTTTGTTTCCTCAGGTCAATTCGTGCCACAGAGCTATCAGAGCATACTGTAATACTTGCTGTAGTTCCACGCACGTAAGTATTACTGGTTTGTGAAAAATTATTATTTTACTTTATAAGAACAGTTATTCAATCTATAACAGTTATTTAATAATTGAGAGCATCTTACTAGCAAGTCCTACAGAGCGTATGTATTATTTTTCACCTGAATGGGCTAGTGATGTTTGATGTTTTATTTGAGTGATTCCTAACTTTCCTTTAGTGCTGACTAGCATTATCCCTGTCACTTTCATGATGGGTTGTATAGTAAGAAAGTCAGACAGATATGTGTTTTTTCTAAGAGAAAAGGAAAATACAAATCCAAACCAGAAAGCTGTGTATCTCTTTCTAAAGGAAATAACTAGATAAAAAACAAATTGTTGTTTACTGAACAGGGTGATGGGCCAAACTTCAATCCTGTTGATGCTAAATTCACCAGAATGTTGTCCTTAAACCCTTATTCAGTAATTCATAACCCATACATTTAGGAAAAATTCTTACTGACTTAAATATGTATTTATCAAATACCTTCAAATACACTTGTTAGAACTCCTACACACACTACTGAATCCATTGCCATTTTTATTCATTTCCTGGATCAATCAAATACTAGTAAATAGAGTGGCAGGAGAATTATTACTACCAAGATCTGAAAATCAACTAAATTTGCCGCTGAACAAGATTTTACAACTCACCTTCACCTTTATCTTAATAACGCTTTTTTAGATTATTTCTCATAGGATATCACAGAATGTCTTTTATCTCCTTTATAGTTTTTTTGCAATCCCCTTCTGTGTATGTAAAGAGATACAGGACTTCTCTGGAGGATCTGTCAGGTTTGCCATAGCAGTAACTATTAAGCTGTATAAAAGCTGCAAATACCTATAATACAAGACTGAAGCACCAAGTTCTGTAACAGTATGATTTTATTTAAGGAAAAACTCACTGAGTTAATTATATTTAGAGAACTATGTCAGATTCATGCCATCTAATCCTCAAGTGTTGTGTCCCCTTATAGTAAATAATATACCAGCCCTGCTTAATATCTGTATCAGTGACCTGGACAAGGGACCAGGTGCACCCTCAGTTAATTCAGCTATGTCACCCAGCTGGGTGGGAGTGTTGATCTGCTGGAGGGCAGGAAGGCTCTGCAGAGGGATCTGGACAGGCTGGACCATGGGCCAGGGCCAGTGGGGTGAGGTTCAGCAAGGCCCAGTGCTGGGTCCTGCCCTTGGGTCACAGCAGCCCCAGGCAGTGCCACAGGCTGGGGCAGAGTGGCTGGAAAGGCCCTGGGGGTGCTGGTGACAGCAGCTGGACATGAGCCAGGGTGTGCCCAGGTGGCCAAGAAGGCCAATGGCATCCTGGCCTGGCTCAGCAATGGTGTGGCCAGCAGGGCCAGGGCAGGGATTGTCCCCCTGTCCTGGGCACTGGGGAGGCCACAGCTCGAGTGCTGTGTCCAGCTCTGGGCTCTTCACTACAAGAAAGACATTGAGGGGCTGGAGTGAGTCCAGAGAAGGGCAGTGGAGCTGGTGAAGGGTCTGGAGGTCAAATCCTGTGAGGAGTGGCTGAAGGAGCCTAGAGAAGCACTAGTCTGGAGAAAAAGAGCCTCAGGGGACCTTGTTTTTCTCCACAAGTGCCTGAAAGGAGGGTATACCCAGGTCAGTCTTTTCTCCCAAGCAGCAAGGGATCTGGCAAGAGGAAATGGCCTCAGGTTGTGCTAAGAGAGGTTTAGATTGGGCATTAAGAAAAATTTCTTTCCCGAAAGAGCTGCAAGCATTCCCAGGACAGCGGAATCACCATTCCTGGAGATATTTTAAATATGTGTGGATGTGGCACCTGGGAGGTGGTTCACTGGTGGGCTTAGCACTGCTGGGTTAAAGGTTGGACTTGATGATCTTAACAGCCTTTTGCAACCTGAATAATTCTGTGGTTCTGTGATTTTGTTTTGTAGATCTGCTGACCAAGAAGAGACTTCTGTTCTCCCCCTTCTTGATGCAGGCTTTGACAGAGTATGTATAAATTGCCTATACAATACAGAAAACATAGTAACTTCATAAATTACGACACTTCTGCTTCCTCAAATCAAAAACTACACATCCTCTTCTGTCAGAAATTTATTGATAAGAAACCAATGGCAGTTAATTTAGTTTTGTTTTCAAGACTGTATTCCAGGAGCATATGAAACAAGAAGCTCTGTGATCTAGCTAGTCCTTTCAGAATAGCAGCTATACTGAGATTACCCTCATGTGGTCCGGCTGGGTAGTGAGTGGGTTTTGTTTCTGACTGCAGTAAGAAACACGGATGCAGATTAACATATTGCAGCATTCTAACTCTTCACCCAGACACCTCTGTGTGTCTCAGGCTGCTGGGATTTCTCTTCTAAAGGGAGTACAAACCTGCTCCAGCTTGTAATACAAAGAAGAATTTTTTTTCCCCATTATATCTTTTATGTTGGTTTGCACCTGTTCTTCTGTACAAGCAGCAGAAGGGAAGAT
>VYXF01000775.1:95220-154388 GCA_013397295.1 Polioptila caerulea | reverse complement strand
CTGAGTCCAGTATCTGAGCTAACTCACATTCAGCCCAAGTTTGTTCATACAGCAGAACATGAACCAGAATAACCATTTTCAGATGATCTCCAAAAAAAAAGAGGCATAAGATCTTGTCTCTACTGCAAGGGTATTGTGGGACCAAAGCATTTCTAAAGCACTTAGATGCTCTGAAAATTGGAAATGTGAGTCTAAGAGAAAGGTCAGCCCAAGAATGCTTGTGCTTTATTAGTGTAGTTTCTGTCTCTCTGTCTCTGGCTTTAATATTTTTCAAGGAAAAGTTTATTACTTCTCAGGTCTAGTGTTTCATTTGGACACAATGCAAGGCAATGTGTTTTGTGAGCTAGATTAAAGCTGTAGGTGTAGTACTGAGTAAAGTCAGAGGAGACTCTGTGGCTGTGAGACATGGCTCAGTGGTACTCTCTGCCTTGGAAGGAAAAACCTTTTTGCACCTGACAGCTGCACTAACTACTCTCTCTTGCTGTCCCAAATTTATCAGAGAGCTTGCATAATGTAATAATTCCCTATTGGAATTATTTTCAACACTTTAAAACACATCTGATGTCAAAGTTACTATATTTGCTGTGGGGTGGACATAGGAATTATTTTTGCTTGGATGGGGATCAGTAGGGACTAAATCCATTACCACACCAAGATTTAAAAATACCCCTCTTCAAACAGAGAGATGGTATTTGCAAGGAGTCACTTCCTCAGCAGCAAAAATGAAATTTATTTTTGGAAAATTGCACCTGTTTAAATCATAAGTTTTTTCTTTATGCTGACTTATTTCTGGTTTTCCTTCCTTCTCCTTAAGAAAGCCTATTTTATTACATCTGATTTTTCCTCTATATCATTAACAGCTTTTGTGTTTGTGTGTTAATGTTCTTTCTAATCCAGAACATTAATTATGCTGATTTTTTTTCCTCCCAGCCTCATAAATCTAATAGTGGTGGCCTACTTAGGATAGGCTAATTTGAATAAGCAATTTAGCTTCCTGACTGATTTTTAGCTATGATTTAAATTCACAAACAGGGCATCTTAATGTTTGCAGTTACTGAATTACAACCTTGTCTTGTATTTTGAACTTCTTGTTCTAAACAAATGTTGATTCTCATTGACCACACACTACTAAAATTTTCTAGATCAGGATAAAAGAAGTCTTTAATAGTAAAACTAATTCTTATTGGTAAGCAAAAAGAAGGATGCATTCCTGCTGGCTTATAACTCTTGTAGCTTGTACTAAGTTCTGTATAGAACAACAGTGGAATCCCATTATAATGAAGTAAAAAATAATTTGAGAGTATGTACTACTCAAATCAAAATGTACTGCATAAATACAAAACTTTTTTTTTAAGAAAGTGTTTTGTCTGCCTTGTAATATCTGAGAGTTCAGAGATCTTCTTGTTCTTGTGTGACATTAGAAGCATAGATTAGAAAAAGAAATGTTTCCTGCTATTTTCATGTCCCAGTTGATTTCTCAGTTTTGACTCAGCCAGCAAATGACCAGCATCAGCACTATGAACTTAGATAAAGTGATTCTGTACATCTGCAGAAGACTATACAACAGTTAAGAGCATGGTTAGCACTTCGATAAGCTGCGATTCTTGATTCTTAGCAAAAAATTTGGGCCAAGAGTTTTGTCGGTGAACAACAGTGCTTAAATTTTTTCCGCAAAAAGTGCTACTATAAAACTCCATTTATAATAAGCCTTAGTATATTCCAGTAAGTCTATTTCATAAAATAGGTTGCCATCATGGATACATTTTATATTATTGATAGATTTGTTCTTATTATTTTAAATTTAGCACAAATGCATTTGAATATTTAAAAGAGCGCCCTAAAACTGAAAATCTAAGTCTACATTGCTGAAGGAGAGAATCTTGTTTGCAGGCAGTTTGATATGCAAAAGCAAAACATTGTTTGCACCTTTGCTTCTGCCAGCTTGATATTGTACCTTTTGTTTTCCTATGCATTCTGTAGTGTGTGAAGTGAGAGTTACAGAAATACTTTAAGATCTCAACATTAAGGACTGGAACAGACCCATGCCAACAATTGTTTTTAATTTTACATTTTTCATGTTTTGCTCACAACTTGGAATTAAGTCACTGGTCTCCAAAAGACAGTTTTTCATACAGGACAGAAGCACAGATATCCTGAAAGCTATTCTTTGGATGTTTGCATGCTACTTTGGACTCTGCATGCAGCTGTGCTGTGAGAACTAGTGGAAACACAGGACATTTCCTATGATAACTAATGTCAGTGCATGTGATTGACCAATAAACTTTAACTGAAATCAGAGAATCTACTTCTTTTGTAGAAATATAAAATTTTTTATTTCAGCAGGACCAAGCACAAGACCTTTCAGACCTAACAGATAGAGAATATTGTCTCCTGTTCTTTCCAGGAGTAAAAGGTTTCTTCACTGTAGTCTGTTGCTTCTTACTTTATATACTTTTGTCCACTTCTGAATTCATAGTGATAGCTCAGTGAGAATACTTGTGAAGCAAAGTTACTTCACTTTCAGAGCCTTAGCTGCAATATTTGCTTGGAAACAAATGCCAAATATCTATCTATTTTTCTTTCTTTCTTTCTCTCTTTTTTTCTTTCTCTCCTCTTTCTCTCTTTCTCTCTCTCTCTCTCTCTCTTTTTTTTAGCATGTGTGTTTTATGTTCCTAAGGTTTTCCATTTCCATTCTGAATTAAGGATAGATGTTCAAAATAAACATCTGGTTTTGTGTGAGACTGTGTTTGGGTTTTTTTAGAGTATCTGTAGGGTTGCTAAAACTACATGGGAAAATCCAGTAAGGGATTTAGCATATTTTTATACTTGCTTTGTGCTTAGATATTTGTGTTGTCTTAAAAACTAGAAACTCATTCCTGAGGAAAATATTATTATTCACAACACAACTGGCACAAGAAGCTTATTTCTACCAGAAAAGAAAGTATGGTTGAGGTTGTGGGGGACCTCTAGACATCATCTTGCTCAACCTCCCTGTTCAAGTAGGGCCCCCTAAAGCAAGTTGTCCAGGGCCATGCCACACAGCTTTTGAACATCTCCAAGGATGGAGGTTCTGCAACCTATCTGGGCAATCTGTGCCCAGGTCACTCTTACAGTAAAAAGAAGTGTTGCCTGATGTCCAGGCTCCCTGAAACTCCTTTTCTTCTGTTTGTGCCCATTGTCTCTGGTCCTGTCACTGGGCACCACTGGAAAGAAGATGTCTCCCTTCAGATACTTTTACACTTTCAGATATTTGCTCTGCTTCAGCATTCTCCTTTTCAGGCAGAAAAGTCCCAGCTCTCTTGGCCTGTCTCACAGCAGAGGTGCTTAATCACCCTTGTGGGCCTTTGCTGGCCTCATGCCAGCGCTCTCTAAAAAGTTAAAGTTTTAGATGCAGAAATACAGAAAACAGAAATAACAGTTTATTCCAGCCTATTTCATGCACTCTTGGTTTGTCTTCCAGCAATTCATGGAGAATAGCAGCGTAACTGCTTGTTACAATGAACTGGTTCAAATAGAACACGGGGAAGTGCGATCTCAGTTCAAATTACGGTATGTAGGAGTGTGAGAAACGGCCACATCAACCTCTTGGCCTAAATAATTGTATCATGTTACTTTCTGCTTCTTCACAGCTATACATGCGTACGTGTGCTTTGTGTCTGTGTGTTAACTAATACACTACACTCTTATATTTTCTCCTTCAGTTATTTTGTAAAGGATGAACTCAGTGCCTTAGTAACTGGTACCCTGAGAAATTCTGGTCAGTGTAGGTGTGAGCTGCAAATTTACATGATGGTAAAACTTTGCAAAGTAATTCTTGATCTCATGTGTCTGAGCTTTCATATTTGAAGGCTAGAACTGAATGCAATTTTGATTCAGCTCTGAGTTTTTATTTTCTTGCTTGGCCAAGACTTGGCAGGCCAGGAGCACAGTTTTATATATTAGTGAGAAGTTAAATGATGTTTATTCCCATGCACACTCTTTTAAATGTGACTAATTGTATATTCAATATAGGTGCTTTTGCATACATGAAGATATTTTTGCAATACAACCCTGTGAAACTACAGGAAAGAAATGCAGAGAAGAGTATGTTCTCTCCATGGCATAAATTAATTCCAGTTCCATCTACAGAAAATGTTATCACTTTTCTACAGGTTTCAGTGTCTCTATTCAAGTTGATTTTTTCTTAGATTTTCTCTGCAAACTCATACCAAAGTGACTTTACATTTTGCGTGATTGCATGTTCATGCATGCAAACTGCAACTGCAGTAAAATTTCAGGGAAAAGATTGAATTTTTGTTTACACAATATTAATAGTTGTTTTCCAAAACTCAGCAGGAATGTCTTTCCCCTTACCTCTGTCTTATTAGGCAGATTCCATTAAAAACTAATCAGAACTGATACTGGTTATGACATTCAGGTATAATTTTCTTTCATTTGTGTGGTTTAATTAAGTGGGGAAAAGAGTGCTGCACTGCACATCTGTGCTGCTTGTTGCTGATCTGCAGGTCTTCTATACCTATATATAGCCTTGTAAAAGTGAAGGGGAAGAGAATGCAGAAAGTTAGTTGATAGAAATAAACTCAGGATATGTCACGTGTTCAGACAAAAGAGAAATGTGATAAAATGTAGCACCAGCCCCAGTGAGCAGTACATGAGGTCATGTCAGTGGTCAGATTTGGCTTTTGATTCCTAGCACAGACTCCACTTTTCCACATAGCTGGTTCTAGTTTGAAACTTGATTGGACATCCATGTGCTAATTAAAGGGGATATGGGCCATTTAAACTTGTAATTTTTCTGGCTCTCTTGCCAGATCAAATGAAAATACTAAAGCTTGAATAGTGGAACCATATCTGTGTGTTTTCTTACAGAAAGTCTATGCAATTATGCTTGTTAGCACCTGCTGTACCAGACAGGCATCTATCACTGAGACAAAGGAGTTCCTTCACACAGCACAAAATCACACTTAGGAACCAGAATTACTAGAAAATCACATATAAAATTACACTCTGAGCTCCTTTTATTGTATGAGCAGAAACACTTGTCATCTGTATAAAATACTTTTTTCCTACAAATCTTCATCCACATGGCTACATGTCTGTGTTTCTGTGTATGTGTCTTCATGTATCCTATTTTGTTTTGAGTTACTTCCACAATAAGCAGAAGTAGCAATGTTCTGTATTCCTTAATCTCTAGTCAGTGGTACTAATTCAAACTCTACTATGCAGCCTGGAAGTTAGATGTTCCTTTTAGGTAATTGTGTACAAGAATGTTTATGCACGGTGCGTTTTTGCTCCCTGCAATGTGAGCAAAGAGAATTAGTTTGTCCTTAGACCAAATCAAAGATGAAGTACTGACATCTATCAAAGCAAGTATGTCTGAGTTACTTCTACTAGTATTCACTCTTCTGGGCCATGGTATGGTCTTGGAACTACATGATCTTCATGTTCCTTCCAACCCAAATCATCCTGTGATTCTATGAGATATATATTTTTCCCTACTATTAGAAGCCTATATTGATGTTAATGCCATCCTGTGTAAATCACAATTTAAGCAATTTGAATTCTGTAGCAAGAAGGTAATGCTTTTGTTTTCCTGCATTAGTTCAAGGATAACCTTGAAAAAAAAATGGGTAACACATATTAACTGGGTCCTGAAAGATCAGGATGTATAGAAATGCATTATTACTTGGAAGATGGAAAATTGATATATTTTGGACAACAACTTTGAGATGGCTCAAATTGTTTCCATTAACTGTGTTGTATTACAGTTTCTTTGATAGTGCCAATCTATTTGCTGTATATATCTGCTGTCATGATTTTTATGTTCTCAATGTTTAATAATCACAAGACTTTCTGATGTAATGGTAATGTGTTATTTTTACTGCTAATTGTTAATTCCTGCTGTTCAGAGCATGTGTATAGATACAAGCATACTATTAAGATGCTGCAGTACCTATGAGTGCTTTTACAATGTAATATGCAGTAAAAGCACGTTAACAACAGGGATGTCTGAGGCTGGATGTTCTGAAAACATCATAAAAAAGATAGTGACATGGTCTAGTCAAAACATCTGCTACTTTGTGGTTCATCTATCAATAAATACAATTTAATCACATATTTATAGTGAACAAAATGTTCTAACAATAAAACTAATGTGTTAATCATTTGCTACTTTCAGGGCTTGTAATGCAGTGTTTACAGCATTAGACCATTGTCAGGAAGCTGTAGAAATAACCAGTGAAGATCATGTCATTCAGGTAGGGGGGGAAATGTTAACTATTTTATAGAATTTGAAAGAAGGAACCCCAAAGAGATCTTGGCTCAGTAGTTCCTGTTCTATATCAGTATTTTACTTTTGTTGCCCATTAGATAGCCTTGTACAATGAACTGCTTAATTTCTGGTTGCTGCACACTGATACCTGCAGGATTTTTAAGACTTTTCCTTCTGTAACTTCATTTAGATGACAGTTTTCAGTAATGTTGTTTCTCATAAAACCTGCATTGGTTCTCTTTCTTTGCCTTCTGATAGATTACATAGTGCCTTCTCTGTTCAGCCTCTTACTTGAATAAAATGTTTCACCATTACATAGTATTTTTATATGAGAAACATAGAATTGTAGGGCTGTGTGGTTGTGGCTTTAGCATATAACTTGTCACACTTTGATATATATAACTTACTAGCCTTTGAATAAGTTCTTTTTTATATTGTCCTAATGTACCTTTGTTTTGGCAGTATGTTAATCCAGCCTTTGAACGGATGATGGGGTACTGCAAGGGAGAACTTATTGGCAAGGAGCTGACTGAACTACCTAAAAGTGATAAAAACTCTGCAGACCTTTTGGACAACATAAACACATTTATTAAAAAAGGAAAGGTAAGCAAATAAAACAAACTTATGTGAAAGAGTGAACTCTTAGAACTCTTACGCTATAGAGTTCTATTCTGATTTTGTTTTTAATGCTCTAGGTTTAAGAACACAAGATGTGTTCTTCATGAGTACACATATAAGACCAGAATTCTGTTTCTCAGATGTCTGAGCACAACAGCCGATGCCACAGACAAGTGACTACAGATTACATTAGCTTTGCTTTTAGGATCTGACTGAAGTCCTGCTAGCTTAAGATCAGTATCAGAATGTTTTCTGTGTTTCTATTTTGCCTAGAGCCCATGGAGCTTTTGTTACTTGGAATGTAACAGTTTGTCCCTCAGTCAGTCTCTCAGGTGGCTGAATCATCCAACCAACATGTGTAACTTCTGTCAAACAGCAAAGCCTTCACTGACTGCATATTTAAAGCACAAAAATGTATTGGCACCCCACTGGGTGCCAATTGCTTTCCTAATAACGATAGTTCTGCAGTGCACTGTGAACTCCTGTCCTGGTGGTGATGGGCCTGGCAACAAGTTCCCCTAATACATGCAACAGTCTCTTACCACATCTCCCCTGGTAACTGTCGCCCTTCCCTGCATCACATATCTGCTTCGAGACCTTTGGGGAGTTCTTGAACCTTTGAGTCACATCCAGCAAATGATCTGAGCTCTGTGGGTCACTGGAGTTGTTTGCAGGTTCACCTTGGTTCATTAGCAATACTCACACGCCACTCCTGCTGTGCCCATTTGTATGGGCCGCCCAGCAGCTAGCACTGTCTGCTCAGAGACATTTTCTCCCTATTTTCCACCTTCATCTTACCCTGCTGCCAGATAGTTCCCTCCTTAAGATCTTTCCTCTTTGAGGTTAGTTGAAGGACATCTTTAGATCAAGCACTTCTGAAATTTAGCATATATATTGTATGACAACTGACAATTTCAAAGCCAAACAGTGCTTGGCACAGGGCTCATTTCTTCTGGTGCCAAGGGATATCCTCTGGATGTGTTGCAGCCACTGGTCCTTATGGTGGCACCTAGCAAGAATGTTTGTCACCTCTTTAAGAGATGATACCTAACGTTCCTTGTAAAAATTGTAAAGTTCCTTGTAAAAAAGGAACTCCCAGGAGGAACACAATTATACTGTCCTTATGCTAGTTAAAGGTGCTGCTCTCCTTTGAGTGTATAATAGCTGCTTGCTCGCTCTCTCTGTGTTATATTTAAGAGTACATTAATTTTATACAATTTTAAAAAACACAACCATGCAATAAAAATAATAATTTAGTACATAACGACTATACAGCAATAAATGTATATTTGACTGCAAGCTATGTATGCTCAGATGCTGTCTCTGTTTTGTGTGTTTCTTTAGGAATGGCAAGGAGTTTACTACGCAAGAAGAAAATCAGGGGACAGTATCCAGCAGCACGTGAAGATAACACCTGTGGTCGGTCAAGGAGGGTAACTAATTTGTCTGGAACATAATTGCTTTCTGGGTTTTAGGGCCTTCTCTCTGCTTTCTGCATCTGTAAGTTTGACATGAACTTCCATGTATTTAGCAACTGGGCAACCCCCATGTTTGTGTGTGTTATTGTACATGTTCCTACCTTCATATTTTAAAAGGGACACATTGCCAAATCCAGCTCCTAGATGTGCAGGAGAATTCCTGGACCAACAGAAGGATCAGGTGTCCTGGGACAAAAGCCTCAATGTTACACTGAAGGACTGCTTGTCACCCAGTTTTCTTGCTGGTGTTGGGCTTGGGATCTGTTCTCTGAGGGCTAGGAGATCTCTCCTTTAGAAAATAATAATGTATCACTTCACTTCTCTCTTTTCAATTTGATATGGTAACAAGAGATTATTTCTGTTGCTAGGAAAATAAGACACTTTGTGTCCCTCAAAAAGCTGCATTGTACCAATGAAAACAACAAACAGGTATTGTCTTTCTTTCATGTGATAATTTTCATAGCTTTTAGTGAATTGATATTTTTTTGGCTTATAAATTTTTCCAAGAAGATGTGATCTGTATTGTCAAGGAGATTGTCACTGATTGTAGGAGCAAGCAATACAACTTCAACATTTGCATGCATTAGTCTCTGTTTGTAGGACATCTTTCATTTTCTGGAGCATGGATATGACAGTTAAGTCTATGATACTGTGGAGCAACACAGACCACAATTCAAAGGGAGTTCAGCCCTTTTTTGTAGAGCTGTTCTTGTCAGTCTGATCTGCTGTACTTAAGTCAACTCATGACCTATGCTCAGTGGTCCCAAGGTCTGACAATGTGTGGTACTTAAATTAAGTGTAGCCCTCATGCTGGCCCTGAGACTGCACACACCTGACAGAACAGGTGCTGTGGAAGGGTGTGACTCAAGCCCATGACCCGAGTAAACCAGCAGTAGTGGCCAAGCTGGGTCTCCGCAGTCCAGACACAAATCCACACCAGCTGCTCCTGCAACAAACCTGGTGGTGTGCGGAGCTGTTCGCTGTCATCTTCTCCTGGTTTCCTCCCTCTGACGGTGTCTGAGGCAAATGATCATATCACATACTTTGCCCCAAAAATACTCTAGTAAGTGCCCTGTAGAGTAAAGAAGTCTGGACTCCTGTGAGCAAAGGAGTGAAGCCTTTCTTTGGCAAGTAGTCTCTAGGGGTGAGATAGAAAGTGGGAAGCATAGGAAGTGGCTGGAAACATTTTAGACCAAGCATCTACTCTGCAAATAGGATGTTTCCATGTTGTTTAGGGGAGGGGTTATGTATCTTGTTTTATTTAGTATTTTATGGGCTTTTATCTGTGATTTGAGTAAAGACAGGCAGAAGTATTTAGAAAGTCACTAGTATGTCTAATTGTATAGTATGTCTAATATGTCTAATATTACTCTTCTTTAGTAGAGCAATAACGAATATTAACACATTATTCGAAAACCACTGCTAAAATAATTTCATAGGTGGTAACATTTGACTGTTGCATCCTACTTGCACAAATTTTTGCGGAGGTAGGTAGTAACAAATCAAAGAGAACTCTGCATAATTCTTGGAAGAACTTTGCATGACTATCACTGAAAAATAAGACTTACAGTATTTTAAACTGACTTCATCTTTGAACTAAAACATGTACTTTAGTATTAGCAGCAAAGTATCATTTACAGTTGCAGGATATTTTAAAATGCTCAAGCTAGAATGCAGCAGAATTTTATAATAAAAGCAGTGATAAAGTTACATTTATTTCTTTTTAATTAATTGTTTAAACCTAATAACTGTTGTTTAATTTATAGCTGCATTGATGTTGATTTTAAAGTAAGACACAATCTGATGGCTTCTTCTATATTATACACATAGCTGACAGACTGGTATAGGGAGGTATATATATGATATTCTTAATGCAAGATAATAAGTATTACAAACTTGTACCCATATGTAAAAAACAGCAGTAGCAATATAAGACAAAAGTCCCTTTCCTTTGTTCTTCTTTGCCTTGTAGATTGGACTGCTTAAACCAGTAAGAAACATAAAATCATAGATTGATTTGGCTGGAAAGGCACCTTAAAGATTATCTGGTTGCAACCTTCTTATCACAGGCAGGATCACCTTCCACTAGACCAGGCTGTTCAAAGCCCCACCTAATCTGGCCTTGAATTTCTAGGGCCAGGGCATCCACAGCTCCTCTGGGGAACCTGTTCCAGTGTCTCACCACTCTCACAGTAAAGAATTTCTTCCTGATAGCTGGTTTAAACCTACCCTCTTTCAGTTTAAAACCATTCCTCCTTGTCCTATCAATACACACCCTTGTAAAATTTCCTCTCATTTTCTTTTAGGCCCCTTTAGTAATTGGAAGGTGCTAAAAGACCTCCCAGAGTCTTCTCTTCTCCAAACGGAACAACTCCAACTCTCTCATCCTTTCCACATAAGAGAGATGCTCACAGCTCTCCAGTCAGTTCTGTGGCCCTGCTCTGGATCTGCTCCAGCTGGATCATGTCTTATGCTGGAGACGCCTCCATCGTGTTGTGGCCCCTCAAGCAGCTGTGACACCACAAAGCTTGGTGTCACCAGCCAGCCTGCACTGGTGCACCTGATCCCACTGCCTGTGCCCCTGACAAAGATGTTGTGTAACGCTGGCCCTAGTGCAGACCCCTGAGGGGCACCACTCGTCACTCCTCTCCACCCAGACCCCTGACCATTGGCCACAACTCTTTGAGCAGGACCATTCAGTCAATTCCTTATCCACTGAGTGATCCACCTGTCAAATCCAGGTGTCTCCACTGTACAGTCAAGGGTGTGCATGGAAGGATCAAATGCTTTGCACAGGTCCAGTTAGGTCCCTTATCCACCACCCGTCATAGGAGGCCACCAAATATGTCAGACCTGATTTGCCCCTAGTGAAGCTGTGCTTGTTGTCACCAATTATCTCCTTATTTTCCATGTGCCTTAGCAGAGTTTCCAGGAGAATCCGCTCCATGAATTGCACGGCACAGAGATGAGACTGGCTTGCCATTCCCTGGGTTTTCTTTTTTCTTTTTTAATCTTTAGAAATGACAGTGGAATAAGTTTTCCCATTTCCAGTCACTGGAAACTTCACTGGACTGCCATGACTTCTCATGAATCTGATGAATAGTGGCTTGGCCACTTCCTCCACCAACTCCTTCAGGACTCACAAATGCCAATTAGGTCTTGTGATCCTGTACACCTTCAAGTTCCTCGGATGTTCCCAAACCTGATCTTTTCCTACAGTGGGTGGTTTTCATTTTCCCAGTCCCTGTCTTTACCTCCTGTAATTCAGGCAGTGTACGCAGCTGGAACAGTTGCTGTGAAGACCAAGGCAAAAAAGTCAGAGAGTACTTCAGCCTTTTGTGTCCCAGGTAACCACATTTACTGTATGCTTCCAGAGAGGGACCACATTTTCCCTAATCTTTCTTTAATTCACCAAGGTACCTCTAGAAGCTTTTTTAGTTGTCCTTTGTCCTTGGACAGATTTAGTTCTATCATGCTGTAGCTTTCCTAACATCATCCCTGGCTCTTCAGATATTCCCTGTACTAGACCCAGGCTACCAATCCTTGTTTCCACTCTCTGTAGGTTTCCTTCTTTTGTTTGTCAACAACTTCTTTGTTCATCCACACAGGCCTCCTGGCACTTCTTTATTGACTTCTCTTTGTTGTGAAGCATCACCTCTGAACTTGGAAGAGGTGATCCTTGAATATTAACCAAGTTTCTTGGGCCTCTCTTCCCTCCACGGCTTTATTCCATGGCACTCTACCAATCAGGTTCCTGAAGAGACCCAAGTCTGTTCTCCTGAGGTCCATGGTAGTGAGTTTACTGTGCATCCTCATCAATGCCCTGAGGATCTTGTACTCCTCCATTTCATTGCTGCAGCTCAGGTTGCCCTTGAACTTCACGTGCTCCATAAGCCTCTCCTTGTTGTGAGAAAAAGGGAAGTTAAGAAACAAATCTTACTTAAGGTCTTGTTTCTAAGGCGACACTCATATTCTCCTGTACTGCTGGAAATTACAGCCCATTCCTGTCTTTTTAATATTGGTTCATGAGAAGCTGCTGGTAAATTAGGCACTATAGACATGGGGAGCTTTACACATTTGGTGATCCCAGGGAATACGGCCTTCAAAAGGTTCTCCACAGATACAGGGCTCTGCTCCAATGGTTAAAGACCTCAGCCTAACAGAAAGTATGGTCTGAGGAGATTTAAGATCACTTGGGGAAAAAACAAGGTGTATCTGACAGAACTACATAATTGTTCTGTTTCACTTCTGTAACAGAAATATCTCATGCTTGTAGGAGATGTTGGACAATGCAGTTTTCCTAATATCCATGCCTCAACACTTTCAGCAGTAGAACTTTTCCTTACATTAAAAAAATTAGGTTCCTTTTCAAGCCACAGATAAATCTTTATGGAAGAAGAAAAGGAAATCAAATGAAATATTTACTTAAGTTACAAAGCAGTAAAAGCTGTCATAATTCAAATTTTGGTGCAAATTTCTAATGTTTCACTGCATCAACATAATTTTAAACAGCTTCAGATCTCAGCATTCAGACAGTATTTGTTGACTTCAAAACAAATCATTACATCATTATAAAACATTATCCTTACATCATTATACACTGTTTCACCTTAAAAAAATGTGTATGTGTTTTTGCCAGTACCAACAGCCTCTGTAAGGGATATCACAGACCACTGGAACCTTCGTGTTTTTCCGTGCCAGATTTATCACATAGAAAAACCTAGCATGTTAAATTTATGCATGGAAAAAAAAATATCTAAAAGAGCATTAAGCATTCTTACAGTGAAGATTTATGAATGGGGATTGACTTTCATGTGACTATTCCTGTGTGTTGAGCCTAGGTAATTATTAATGCTGCCATTGTCAATTTGAGACCTGGCAGGATAGAGTCCAGTGTTTTCACATTCATAAATTTACAAGAGAGGTGTTGTTTCTTTCAAGAACATATTGACCCAAGATTAACTGTGTAACTGCCCTCATAACTTACCTTACATGGCTCTTTCAGGACATGCCTGTAGAGGGGAAGAGAAGTATTCAGAGCAGAAATGTGGTTTGTTTTTTTAGTATAGCACTTGGAGGACTGTGCCTATGTTTCTGCCAGTTGTGCGGTAGACAGAGATATATCCATTGGCTTTGACAGAAGCTTCAGACTGAGGCCAGAACAAGCAGTTCAGATGCCTTGTGTGACTGCACCATATTTGATGAGATTTCCTTAACCTTACTCTGTTTGGATGAGATTATTTCTCTAAAAGTTTCTACATGGTTACAAGAGAGGTGTTCAAGCTTTTAAAATTTTTTTGGATGAAGAGTCAGTTCTTACACTCTCCTGAACAAGATTTATGTGAAGCATGAACAAAGGGTTTCCTTTTCTTGTTTGTTTTTTTTTTTTTTTTTTAATTCATTACAAAAAGGCATGCCTGAATTTTGTGGGGGTTTTTCCCTTTCCATTTTCTTCTTTTCCTTCCACCCTCTTTACCTGCCTCCCCCTGACAGCAGAAAGGAAAAAATGAAAGTTGTGTAAGAATGACAGAAAATTTGTATTATTCCTTTCCTGTAATCCCCACGAGGACCCTGCAGCATGCACTGTCACAAACATATCCACAATGCTCTTGTAGTAAGAACACACAAGTACAACCTTGTTATACTCTCCTTTTAACTGACAGATTGCAAACATGGATTTCATGCTTCCATGCAATCTAGTGCTTTGCTACAGGCAGGTCAGAGGAACCAATCACCATATGACAGTAATGGACTCCTAAATATTATGTGTACTGAATAATGTGTAATTACAGTGTCAAGCACTGACAATTATTCATCTGAAGTAAGAGGGTATGTGTATCTTCTCTAGTGACTGTTGTAAAAAATGTAATGCATTATTTCTCTGTGACTCTGTTAGCCATACTGAAATACATCACATGCCAATTTTCAAGGGATAACTTGAGGAACTGCCATTTCTGGCCAGTTTTCCTATTAACAGCGAAATACTTTCTTCTAGACATATAACAAAGGAAAGGGGTAAGATGATTAGCAAGTATTAAACTGTTATGAACCGGACAGTACTTTTGTTTTTGAGAAGAACGTAAAAGCAGAGGAACATTTAATCTGTGTTATTGCAGACCAAGCAATAGCTGTAAATTTTAATATATGGAAATATCCTATATAAATTCTAAGAAAGCTTGAAATACCTACCGTTGGAGCTACCCTAGATGTTTCAGAAGCACAAGGAATTGAGATTTCATGTTTAATTTTTCATTCATGAGAATGATTAAAAACTACTTGGAAATAAAGGTCTGATAAACTACCCCTACCTCTACCCCTTATTTCCTCGGGAGTAGTTTCTAAAACTGAGTTTTTTGAAGTCCAGTTTATCAGTGACCCATGAAAGGATGCATTCAAAATTAGCTTCAATAGTTCTAAGAAAATTATTTTTAAAGCACAAAAAATAATGTTGTAGGACTTTTAAATTTTATTATTTCAGGTTCATATGCAATTTGCACTTAAAACATTAGCTAAATGAGTATCAGTTCTCTTGTAAACACAGGCATTAAGCAGGAATTCAGTACATAAAAGCACTTGTATCTGTGACTTTCTACATAGTATATCTGTTTGCTTTCATATTATTTCTCTATATCTAATTACATGTGAAGAAGAATCTTTGCCAAACAATATTTTTCAAATAGCTGAATGGAAAATGCTAGATATGGATAGTGTTGAATGCAGCCTGTTTAAAGGTTTTTTTTTAATTCTTTTTTTCTTACATATATATTTTACTCTTATCTCCAGCTCTACAAGAGTCACCGTGAGGATAAGTACACAGGAGACAATTCCCAGTCAGGTTAGAATATTACCATTTACCTCTACATTCCACTGTGCTGGAGGTTGTGTCGGGGTTCTCTGCTGGTATGAATTGTTGTCTCTTATCCCTCTCTGGTCAGTGGTCAGAGCTGATGGCCAAGGACAGATGCCAGTTGCCTCTGACATCACACCACAAACTGGACTGGTAATCATCAATAATTGAGTCTCCTGTGCAGACTTCTTGCTGTGTATTTGAAGTTCAGACACGTTGCTCTTTGTTACATTAAAACACATTTGATCCAGCAGCTGGTGCACCTCGGCACCTCTTTGTGTTTGAAATGCAGAATGTGCTGATTTGTGCCAGCACACCTGCCATAGTGTTTCCAAGTCTAGGAACTGTCAGCAGGCCCTTGATTCGGCACAGGCTTAGACAGTCTGAGATGTCCAGGCCTGATCAGCTCAGTTCCAGTCACCACTGAGCTGCTGCAGCATGTCTGCAACCCTTGCCTTGTGTCTCAGGCAGGTTTGCTTACTTCCACATAGCACACCCCAGCCCTCCTTGAGTTTTGCAGAGTTTTTCTCTAGACGTGTCGAACATAAGGGAATAATCCCTTCCTCCAATGCTATGTAGTGTTTGGAATAACACTTTGCCCTGAAGAAGGAGGTACTTAAGGCCAATTTTAAGCTTGTCAGTCTAGTGGTCTCAGCCAGACTGATGAGTTATGAGTGAAGACATCCTCATGCCTTGTCACATTCTGGCATTTGAGGCCTTTCCTGTTACAAAAGGTGAGACAACGTCGCCGTGCAATTTCAGGCAGCTTCTGGTTTTCACACAGGAGGAGGATATAACATACTAAGAGCATGGGATGTGACTGCTTGATATCCCCTGCTCTTTCAGGGAACTTAAAAATGCATACAAACATCTGAGAGCTTTCAGATGCCAAATAAGAATGCACAGGGAGAAGCAGAAACGAAATTAGCTGCTCTCATTCCCATTGCTGCCACCAGAACTCATCCACAGTATGTTAAACCATTTGCTCCTGTATCCCTGTAATAAAAGCAGATTTTCTTCTCACTGTTTCTTTCCTGCAAACAGTAAGGCGAGGAAGCTCATAAACTAAGGAGGACACACTTGTTACTAATTAACACATTTATATTAGCTTACTAATGTTTTAGGTTCGCTAATTATTGTGACAGATTTCAGCAAGACTGAGGAGCCCCATCCTGTGACACCACATTGATGACAAAAGTGCAGTGAAAGTAGGCAGTCTCAGAGCAAGTGATGTAGTCAGGGCTGTGCTCTGAGAATAAATTTTTAGAGCCATGGGCATATACCAATATGTGACGAGCACAGAAAAGTAATCCATGTGTATCATGCTGTTTGCTATGGTGTGATTCATAAGAACCTAGACAATAAGACTTTCTGCTCACCAGGTGACGAAAGGATTTTTACATAGGCATTTAAATATTTACAGATTACACTATAGTACAACACAGAGCAGCTTTTATGCACCTGTGATTCTTTGGCTGTCACTAGCAAAAGAATGTCACTGTCTGACTTGCTAGTTGGTATTTAACACAAGGAGAGTTGTTTTGTCAGCTATAGCCACTCACAGCTATGTTTATGTATAAATGCTTGCTCCCACTCATATAGCACTTATGATAAACTCATCCAAATGATAGTGCAAGAATGGGGTTTGTAAGAGGAGTACTATCAAATAAATAAAATTATTTAACATGCATTAATTATGCCCTGCTCTTAGATGTCAACAGAGCAAAATGCTTTCAATTTCTCCAGTTCAGATTACAACAAAGAAGACCCAAGCTGTCTTATAAGTCCCTGGTAGAAAAAGAGAATTAAACCAGAAACTATTTCAGTAATTTTTAGGACAGATGAACTTTTAATTCTAGAGAATTGTATGTTAATATTTTGTTTTGCTAAAGAGAGGCTGCATACAGCCTGTCTCGTGACATTATCATGAAAATTGGCCTTTAGGTTAAAAATATCAAAGTCATGATACTTCTGATTCTTCAAATGGTTTTATCTGCTTTTGAAAGCCTGCTAGGGTCTCTGAACCTTGAGTGGCATTTTAGATACCTGGGAATATGTACTACAGAGACTCTTGGAAAGTGGTGAATAGATGCATGGTTGCTATTTTTAAACATAAGGGAGAGTGCAGACTTTAATGATTTGGAGAAAAATTATATTTTACCAGATTGGTTTTTTTTTGAGACTTTTTCCTGGCATTTCACCCAGCTTTTGAATTTGACTGGATATGATCATTTCTCTTGCTTTAGCAAACAGCAATTTCAAGAATAACAGTTTGTTGCATGGCTAATATTCAGAAGAACGAAATGGATTGTTTACTCATTCTCAGCATGCTGGATTTTCCTTAAAACACAGGGTACAAATAATTATTGCAAATAAAAGCAAAAGCTGTCTGAGTCCGAACTATGCTTTGGCTTTAAGAGTGTAGACTGAGATAAGACTTCACAATTGGCTAGTTTTAGGCAGTAAACTCAGATTTGATCAGTGGTCAGAGTAGAGCGAAAAAGAACCAGCACAAGGGATTCTGCCCACCTGCTTGAGACGTCTCTCCTGAAGCAGGATGTCTGACAACCTTAGATGATGACAGCCTCCAAGACTGCTGCTTTTAGGCAGCAAAAGTTAGGTGAAGCAATTCTGTTCCATACAGAATTGTATCTTCCTTGGAAAACACCCCTCCAGGTGATTTCAGACAAGTTGCTTTAAATTGATAGACACTGAGTTTCTTGTTCTGATGTGCAAAAATTGCAATATTTCTCCCACTTATGTGATATTGTTAAGATAATTTAATTAAATTTCCAAAATTTTAGATAGGTATTTTGTTGAGGTTTTACTTGATGCATTTTTAAAGCTTTTGTTTTGTACTTACAGAATCCGGTTCTTACAAGTGCAAGAACAGAAGGAAAGACTCTACTGATGTTAAGTCAATAACATCTCAAAGTAGTGATGGTAAGAAAGCAAACTGTATGTACAATACTATAAATATATATGAATATGTATTTATAAATAAATAAAGAACAAACTTAGCTTGGACAATAAACCTGCAGAATGAAGGAATACCCAGACAGATTCATAGCTGATTAAACAGAGATTACTACTTTTTGTTATAACTGCTGTAAAATTTCTTTCTGATTTGCAAAGCAGTGCCCCAGCATAACTACCAGATTGCTATACAATGAATGGCAGTGCTGAATGCCTTCACAGGGAGGAGGGACTGTGCCAAGGGACAGGAGCAGCCTGCTAAAAGAGTGTGTGGTGAAGCATTAGTGCCATCCTCTTAGGAAGCTGCAGCTTGTGCTCCTGAACACATATCTTTGGTTTATTCATGTTTAACTTGAAGGAACCTATTACTGCTGGTTGAGAGCAGCACTTCTACTGATCCCATTTTTGACTGCTTACCAGGGAGGGACAATGGTGGCAGAGATTCCTTTCTGCCCCTGTGTGTAGTGAGAGAAGCACTGCTTATGCAGAGCAGGAATGGTTTTCTTTAGAGCAGCTATACCACCAAGATGAGGGACATACACAGACTTACCTGAGGAGCTATGTCTAATAGAGATCTATTGCATTCAAAGTGCATGAAGTGTAAGTACAGCTCCATTCTGAAGAGAAGGATGGATGGAAAATCTGACAGCAAAAATGAGGGGTGGCTGCCAAGGAGGCAAACAGGACAAGAAATGAAACCACGAAGAACTTGCAGGGGGAGAGATACAGGAGAAATGGGACATGAGGCTGTATTTGACTGTGCTGTGCCCCAGCCATCTGCACTCTTAAAATGCTGTCATCTCATTCACACTCTGTGGCTCTCTTTAATGGCAGCTCCAAGTTTACAGACCCGACGGTACTCCTCAATGGCACGGATTCATTCTATGACAATAGAAGCTCCTATCACAAAGGTGAGTCCTGAGCACCAACTTTTCCACAAACTCCAGAGTTTTGAGTTGCACTCATAGGAAAGTATGTAGTTTCTGGACAGACAAGCAGAAGCTTCCTGCACTTCATATTTAACAGAGTAATATCCGTAATTCTTTTTTATTACCATTTTTTACTTCTCATCATGGCATTCCAAATGCTAATCATAAGGAATAATATTAAGGAGGGGAGAAGGGTGCCCTTGCTAGATGCATGGCTTCTGGCAGGAAGGGAACACTGCTCTTGGATATGCTGGGTTATGTGTGAGTAGGAGGATGTTCTTCCAGTCTCACCTTTGCTCTCAGTGTTGTTAAGATACCGTGCCAAAGAGGGAGCACCTACACCATCTTCTGTCTCCCCCAATTTCTGCAGCCTTTCTTGACTGTGTTACACAAATTCTACTGCCACAAATCAGCTACACAGTCACTTGTAACACACCAGGGTGTCAGGTATCTTCCACTTTCAAACCATTTTTTCCTCTCTCCCTATCTTTACTTGCTATCATCAAGCTATTACTTCCCAGCACCACTGTGACTGTAAGAGCAACTGGCTCCTTTCCTTCTCATTATCCTCAATCATATCCACAGGGAGGCTTGCAGTGGCTGTGTAGCAGCCTCTGGCTCCTGGAGAAGACAGCACAGGGACTTTTTTCCTGTCCTTCTTGGCAGAGACAGAAGCAGTTGCTGCTGCATTTCCGGATTGTGTCTGAGGCACCGTGTAGGTTTCAAGGAGCCATCCTCTTCCCCCACAGCCCAGCTCTTTCTGCTCTCCGCCCTTCACTTCTACATGGAGAAAGCCTAAGGCTTTACATCTATTATCAGGATATCTGAGTCACATCCAAGAATTTGTTTGTTTGGGTTTTCCTCCAGGGATTGAATCATTTGTTTCAGAGCAGATCTGGATATGCTAAAGGACTGGGACATTGCGGGTTTTGGTCCACTCACCAGCAACTATTTCAGATACTTCACACTGTTCTACTTCCACTTCCCAGGAGTTTGCCAGTTAAAAATAGCAGATGGATACCAGGAAATCTGAGCACAAATTTACATTTTTGGAGTTGTACTTCAAGGGTTGTAGAGAATTACATTGCATTTGATGAGAAATTAGCATAATCAAGACAAGAATAAAAATTTTGTAATAAAAAAGTGTCATTCACTTTTCTTTGCCTGCCTCCTTAATCTGCTTTCAGGTTATTAACATAATTAATGCTGCCCAGGAAAACAGCCCAATCACAGTAGCAGAGGCCTTGGACAGAGTTCTCGAAATCCTGCGGACAACAGAACTTTATTCCCCCCAGCTAGGTACCAAAGATGAAGACCCTCACACAAGTGATCTTGTTGGAGGTCTGATGAATGTGAGTAAAATTAGTAAAGATTAAATTGCTGCTACCAGTGTCCTACATCACAGTTCAGTGCTCTGCTGTGCTAAAACTTCCTAAGGAAGGGAACTTGTAATTCATCACCATTTCAGTTAAGTATTTTGGACTCTTTACTAGCAGTAATGCAGGACGTAGGTAAGCTATGGCCACATCTCAGTCCACTGGGTGCATTCATCCTCAGACTTGCCACCAGAAACTATATCCAGTCTTTCAGAAGATACTGAAGGAGATACTTTATAGAAATTCTAGAAGCTTATATGGAATTAGAGGGATTGCTCTATAGTTGGTCCAGTGTATCAGTGAGGTTGCTTTAATCAGGTTCTAATTTTGGTCCTGTAACAACAGCAAGAGACAGACTATCTAAATTTTGTCATGGATTTACTCATTTTTTAACAGACACTGTGCTAATCCTCACCAAAATAATATAAAGAAAATTAAAAATAAATTATAATGGCTGATTTGAATGATGAAATCCTGCAGGTGACAATGAGAGGGTCAAGGAGGGCAATACACTGTGTATTTAGTATCTTTTCTGGAGATCTCATACCAGTGTTGCGGGGACCCCTTCATGTTTGTTTTGAAAGACCCTAAAACACGAATTATGCTACAGTGCTGCAATAACAGCAGTGTTTTTAGTACCCAGGAATAGTACCTAAAGTGCATGTAGTGTCTTTGCAACTGGTGATGAAAAAAAACTAATATAAACTTGCTTTCTTTTTCAGGATGGCTTAAGAAGACTGTCAGGAAATGAGTATGTGTTTTCTAAGAGTAAGCCACCATTTTAAGCTTCCCTTTGCATGTATGACTTCTTTTGTCAATACTGCTAACGTACAGCTTCAGGTTAATTTGCAGTGGGATATATGTCTCTGGAAACAGTTGTCTAAATGACTGTGGCACAAGTGCTAGGCTGCCTCTATTTTGGTGTTGAAATGGGCTCAAATAATTAAAATAATGCATTTCAAAATGTTATCAAAAAACTGAATTGTCACTCAAAGAAATGTTCTCTGATCTTTTTGGTTTATGTTCAAATGCTCAGTAATAAACCTTTATATTACAGGCATTTACAGACTTTTTCATGTAAGGAAAAGAAGTTGTTTTTCTTGAAAAATAGACGTTTTCTAAATGGAATTCTGAAGAGGGGTTGTGGTAGTGTAGAGGGAATAACCCAGAAATGTGTTAATTCCCAAATTCCATTTCAACAGATATGAACCTCAGCAGCCATACTCACCTTCCAGTGCCAAACACCATCAATGATGTTCCACCCTGTATTGCACAGCTCCTAGATAACGAGGAAAGTTGGGACTTCAATATTTTTGAGTTGGAGGCTGTTACAAATAAAAGGTACTGGACTCCTTTCCCTGCGTGCCCAGAGAAAGTTTGTTGAGGAGCTGTAGCTCTGGAAAAACTGAAGCAAGACACAGCAAAGCTGTGACAGCCGTCTCGCTTGACTCACATCCACTCTGTCCAAGCGACACTGTTCAATGTAGTCTGATGTTGCCACATGCTGGATGCCCTCCACATGGCACTTTTTCTTGCTCATGTGCAAATGGTCATGCTGGAAAAAGCAAACCTCTCCCCTTCCTCACCTAAATCATCCCACAATTTGGGAAGATCTAAGGCAACAGTGGCTTTTATTATAGGGATAAAAAAATGGGATGGAGGATAAACCAGTGATAGGATCAACAGACTGGGATTTTAAAGCTTATAATGAAAACAGACGTCAGTAGGTTGAGGTCATGAAGACCACAAAAATAAGCACATCATCCAGAGAGATAAGTTGTTTTCATTCCAAGATGCAAAGAATCAAACTGACTACCCATTCTTTTGTGCTCTCTTTGCATAAAATGGTCATTTTCAAAATTTGCATTTGTCTGGTTTTAATCTGCAGATGTTGGGGTTTGGTTATGTCTTTCTCAGCTCAGAGGCTCTGCAGGTCATCTCGCAGGAGTGAAAAATGTAACTGATGGGTAGGACTCTCTCACAGGCAACACAGAGTAAAAGAAAACCCAGAGTGGAGTTGAATTTAAGAATCAAAAAGATTAGAGGTTTTACTCTGTTTACTGTTTCACACATGGGCTTCCTATCATTGTATAAACACATACATACATACACAGAGGCACACACACACACACAGCACTTTACAATTGACATTAGACCTTATTTTTTGCCTTAGGACTTTTTAGCCTTTGGCATATGCCATGTTCAAAGACTGCTTTTTCTCCTCAGGAAAAAATTAATGACATTTTGTTTGAATGACAGACTAAACACAAGGAAATGGCCTTTTAAAATGTTTTTTCTGAAGCCACAGGAATCGTTGAAACTCTAATGGAACTGTACCATTTCTACAAAACATATTAAAATAATGCCTGAAAGGACGACAGATGCAATCACTTGTAACATTTTGCCAGGCTTTTTAGAGGTTATAGATACGCAATTTAAAAATGTTTAACTTTACCCTCCCCCTTTAAAAGTCTTGGTTTCCTTGTTGAATGTATTGCTTTTAGAACACCACAAGTTTCTATTTTACAGCAGTGCTTTTTTCTTCTATTGTTTTTCAGGCCATTAGTGTATTTGGGCTTAAAAGTTTTTGCCCGGTTTGGGGTCTCGGAGTTTTTAAACTGTTCGGAAGCAACACTGCGGGCATGGCTGCAGGTCATTGAAGCCAACTACCATTCCTCCAACTCATACCACAACTCCACACATGCAGCAGATGTCCTGCATGCTACTGCCTTCTTTCTCGGGAAGGAGAGAGTTAAGGTAGAACCATCACCTAGGAGTTCTTTGGGCTAGGAGTTCAGCATGTTTGGCATTTTATGTGTGTCATCCAGAAATCAGATGTTTAAATAATGGTCCTGACTTCATAAACTCTCTCTGCCCTTGAAGTCTTCCTGTGATGCAAGCAGGCCCACACAGTTTCTCTAAAGTTTCTTTATACAAATTTACATTTTTAAATAGCCACGATGGAGGTGGGGAGAGAACCTTTTCTGTCTCTTGTTAACTGGCTGTAGGTAACAGTTCTCAATAAAGCTTCGCAAAAGCTTTGGAGAAGGAAGTGTGAGCTATTCTCCCTGGCGCCCAACAACAGGACACATGGGAAAGGTTCAAAGCTGTGCCAGGGGAGGTTCAGAGTGTACATTAGGAAACATATATTTACTCAGTGGTTAAATACTGGAAAAGGCTTCCCAGAGAGGTGACTAATGCCCCAAGCCTGTCAGTGTTTAAGGGGCATTTGGACAATGACCATAATAACATGCTTTAACTTTTGTTCAGCTCTGAAGTGGTCAGGCAGTTTGGCCAATGATTGTTGTAGTCACTTCCAAGTGAAACAGCCTATCCTACCCTATGCTAAAACATAAGGTATGTAGGAGCACAGTCAATACAGATGCATTCAGGCAAGCAGGTGAAGTGGAAGGAAACCATCCATTGAAGAACTCTATGCAAAGATATTGCTAGGTGACAGCATTGTAGAAAGATTCATTAAAGAAAGCATATTTAGATAAGGGTAGGAGTGGAAGTTTCGAGGTAGGTAATCTGTGGGCACAGTGAATGGAAAATGAATGCAAGAAGGTAGGATCCCAGCTTAAGTTTACATCTGTGTAATTGTGGGTACCTGGAAATTATCAGAAAATATTTACTATCATTTTTGTGCCACATTGTAATTTTTCTCTCTTCCTATAGGGAAGTCTGGACCATTTAGATGAGGTAGCTGCACTAATAGCTGCCACCATTCATGATGTAGACCATCCTGGACGGACCAACTCTTTCCTGTGCAACGCGGGCAGCGAATTAGCTGTCCTTTACAATGATACAGCTGTATTAGAGAGTCATCACACAGCACTGGCGTTTCAGCTTACAACGAAAGACAGCAAATACAACATTTTCAAGAATATTGATAGGTGTGTCTGCTGGACAAGGGGAGTGTCCATGTGTGGACTGCTTATTTGGCAGTTTTAGATTGGGACAAATTGAGAGCCTACCTTCTAGAACAAGAATACATAAATACAGATAATAAAATTTACCCTCCTCTAGAAACCTATGTAGACATGATTTATAAAAAGGCTTTCATTTCTCCTTCACCAGCCCTGTCTTCCAATTTGCAATTATTATAAGCTTAGAGAGATGTTTAATAATCTTTTATAAACTACATTAACTTGGTCAGTCCGGTTAACAGCCTCAAGGCTGCATCTTGACCCACTGCCATTTCATCGAAGGAGCCTGGGCATAACTTTTTTGGTGTGTGTTTTACACGCCAGCAACTAGATGCTGCATGTTGTGTCTGCACAATGTCCTATGCATCCCAGCACTACATTCACATGGAATGGAAAGGGTGGTAGGAGAGGATATGAAGCTCTGGGAGAAATGGAAGCTCCCTGTGGTTGGCTGGGCATGCAAATAGCCTAGCATTTCCCACTGCATGACTCTAGCTTTTGTAGGGACAAGGTGAGAGAGAAAGGAAAAGAACCTGACCCCAAAGAGGTAATTGATTTATCTACCTCCCCTCCTGTGGTTTTTGAAGAATCTGAGGTTTGCCTTCCAAGCTAACATACTAACACACAGCACAATGGACACATTGGTGCTATTCCTGGAGAAGTTATCTTAGTCTTACAGCACTATGAAACTGAGTTGTAAGTTTTGTTGACTTCACAGGATTGATTTTCATTAGGTAAAAGAAACGGAGCGGACTTGGGAGTCGCATGATCTTGTCCATTCCTTCATCCTTAGACTTTTCCTAACGCTGAAGGTGCCAGCTTGTGGCTGAGCCCCTAAGCAGTGTTTTGTAGCACTGTGTGAGCAGGGATGAGGAAAGGGCAGAGCTCTGTCTGGCAAGCTTCTGAGCAAGAACTCTTTTTCTCTCCTAGAAATCGCTACCGGACATTGCGACAGGCCATTATTGATATGGTTTTGGCAACAGAGATGACGAAGCACTTTGAGCATGTGAACAAATTTGTGAACAGTATCAACAAGCCTATGGCATCTGAGGAGGCCAGCCCACATGTAAGTGCTTGCAGGACTTTATGCCTTCAGGCATTTCAGTGAGGTTCTTCCCAGACAACCTTGAGTATCATTTTCATTCACCTTGCATTAATTTGCATTGTGGTAATGCCCAAATGACACAAATGGATTTCTGGCCTCTCATATCAAAGTGTGGAAAAATACACTTCTCTTTTCTTCTCTTAGCTCATTTAGACATATAAGCCTTGTGTTCAAAGCAATCTTGTTTCAGGAAATGTATGGGTGGATGTTGTTTTATATGGAAAATTCTGTGCATGGAGCCAGGCTGGCACCTGTTCCTATGGTCCTGTCTCCAAACAGCGGGATTTGTCTGACTAGGGATATAACTGAGGAACCTCGTCAATGGTTTTGTCTCTGTGTAACCTGGAGCCTTCAAACCTGAGGAATAAATCCCTGAGACCACTCCACTCCTGACTGTACCATTGTACCATCTTTGTGCGTAACAGTTACACACCCTAATGCTCCACCAGGGTTTATTTAATAAGCTGCCTCTGAGTTTCCCATTCCCTCTTACCTTCTCTTGCCACCTCTTGAGCCTGAGCACCCAGGGCCTGACCAGGTTCTCCAGGGCAGTGTTACCTGAGGAAAGACTATCTTAATGCACCTTAGTGAATATAATGTTTTGTTGGAAACATGCAAAAAAAAAGAAAATCAAGATAAAACTGAAGGTGAGAAATGCTAAAACCAAATAGAAGTATCTTCTGTTAACTATCCTTAATTGGACTTTGTACTGTAGACTGTCCTGGGTATTGTTTACAACTTTTAAGACATTTAAGACATTCTGTCAGCTGAAATTACCTGCTTCTGGAGACTACTGAGCTACACTCTCCCAGCAATATGAGCAGGAAAGTACAAATGCTGCTGAACTTTTCTCACAATAAACATGGAGGACAGAACCACTTGCACTACAGTTCTTGTTTTCCCTCAGTACTAGGCTGTTCTGTTCTTTACCATTAACAGTGGCTTTTTCTGGTTTTGATCTTGAACAGTGGTTAAGGTACAGGGTTAACGTGACAGCTCTTTGCTGAAAAAGGTTTAACTGCTAAGCATAAGGTTAGAAGATTCATGCCTGAATTGGCAAAAGTCGCTGCCAAGTATTTCCCTATAAGCCACGAAGGTAGTTATTTAGTTGTGGTGGCAAAAAGTACTTATATTCAGCTTTTTACTCAAGAGTTGAATTAAGCAGTGAAAGGAGGCTAAAATCTCACAAACACATTATTTTGAGAATAGCATTAATGCCATGTGAGCAGAGGTGGAGGCCTTTCATTACTCCATAATATACCTGTGCCTTTCTAAACTATTCAAGACCTAGAATATGATGCCAGAGCAGACTGGGAATAACTACCTTGTCAGCTCCACCTGGTCTCCAGAGCAGTCAGTTCAAAGTTTGGTATTTTACTGTCTAACAAGCAGAGAAATTCTGCAGTCAGTCTGCCACTCCTGTGATTTCCTACTTTTAATCTCATGTAAGAGATTATGTAATAATGTAATAAGAGATTAAGAGTATGTAAGATTTCACCCTCACTGGGAACTGAGATCTAAGATTATTCCACGTTGACTGTTCAAAATCTGCCGCAATGAAAGCAGTTCTACTTGGAAACCTGCTGGAACTGAATGTCAGAGACCTCCTTTTCTGTGTGTAAAAGAAATAGTTGTGCCAGTCAATTCAGCTCCATACCTGCCTCAGTTTTCTCACTTAGGAATAAAAATCTAACTTGAGAAACTCCCCTAAGTGAAGCAGTCCCCTATCATTACTACCCCTACATTAAAACATTCAGAAGTGAGGATTGTTTATAAGCTTGCAGTTGGTGGATGTATCCTCTATCATAGTCCTCTTCCAAGAGGGCCAGGCTGGGATGCAGAGAAGGTAACATCCTACTTGATAAAGAGCCTGTGGCACTTTATTTCACAAACTTTGATACTAATTTTGAGAATGTTCACAACTGTAATATGTATTTGGCTTATCATTAGTTACTTAGCAAGTACCTGATTCTCAGACATCACCTTCTTTTCCAAGTTCCTCGTGCTCTGCATGAAGTTGTAAGGCAGCAGACTGAGTGCCTGCTTAGTGCCTAAGTCCAGTAGAGCTGATAATGATGCCCTTGCTCCTGCTAGCAGGGGATGCTGCCACTGGCCCCTGTAACCAACTCTCCTTTACAGAGCGAAGGCAGCGACACTGAATGTACAGCCAACATAAAGAATTTTCCAGACAACCAGACACTGATCAAGCGCATGATGATTAAATGTGCAGATGTAGCAAATCCATGTCGCCCCCTAGAGCTATGTATCGAATGGGCAGGCAGGATTTCAGAGGAGTACTTTGCACAGGTACGTATATTTTTATGATTTCACTATACATATTATGCAAAGAAGTGCACATTGGCTGATCTGCTGTTCCACACAGGGTCTGCCTGGTGTTACCACAGAGTCCAGATGTACGTTTTTTGTTCGCAGTCAGAACTGGCCCCTCAATTTCATGCAGAAGAATTCACTCCAAGCAGTTAGCTAGTTTGCTTATCGTGAAGCTCATTGTACAGAATGGTGGAAAGGAGTTTTTACACTTTCATCATCTGACCAGAATTATTTGATTAGAGGTACTCTCTTTAACTGGCTGAAATTCAAGATGATCAGCACCCTAGCTTCTTGTTCCAATACATTCCCTGAAGATCCATATCTCACCTGAACTATTAGGAATGCCCTTTCTCTTCTAAGATGGAATCTGAACTACTGTCATTATAGGCAGAAAAGTAGTGCAAGCATGTGGGCAGTGTAAATACTTACCATATAGGATGTCTCCAGATAGTACTGGAAGCTCAGCTTTTTTTCTTCACATTCAGTTTTTCTGACAGAAATGCAAACAGTTTCCTTAAACATTCTTTTATCTCTTTAATTAACAACTGATAAGATCTTAGCTTTTATTTGCCAGTAAAGGTGTGGAAATAACAGCTATAAGTGGAGAGAAAGAAAAGCGGGCATGCCTACCCTTCAAATTCAGGTCATACATGTGATAGTTACTACTGAAAGAAAATTGTAGCTATTATCTGAGACATGTCTGAATTTCATTTTAATCATAGTGAATAAATACTGTCATGTCCTAAAAAAGATCAAAGATCACTTATGTTGTATCTCTCTAGCAGTCAAGGTATCATAAACTAGCCTTAAAATGCCCAAACTAAGCACTAGCTCACTTGCAGCAATGTGAGGTGCAGAGAGCTGTTCTCCTGTTCCTTCCTCTCTGCTAATTTTGGTGACTGCTCTGCTGCCAATTCCTGTATTAAATGCTGCCTGTACTACTTAAAAGGGGAAGTTATTTGGAATTACATTTTAAGAAACTGCTGAGGTGATCTGATCCTCCACCATAGTGAGTGCAACAAAACTAGGCCTCTTCCAGTTGGGGACACAGAGTTAAAGGGCATACCTTTACTTCCATTCATCTTACAACCTGATATAAGCAGAGGAAGTAGCACCAGCAACCTTCTCTTATTACTTAAATGGTTTGTAACACCCACCACAGGTGTGGAAAAATGAGAGATCAAATCTGTTCTCTGCTGAAGAACTCTGCAACCCCGTTTTCCATATTTTTAGCTGGTGTACCCTAATCATCAGATTACAGAATTCTGTCTTGTTGGAGCTAATTGAAATCACAGAACTGCAGTTATAGAGTACTTGTGAAAGGGAAGAGATGTTGATTTCAGTTCCTATTCCGGACAAAACAACATACATGAAACTACAGCAGTTCAGTGGTTCTAAGGCTTGTCTCAAATCTCCTATTGGAATTCATCTAATGCCTTGATCTCTGCTACTCCAGCATGGAAGTCAGCAAAGCTCTAGTTGCTAAATGGGGTTTTGTCTTCTTAGACTGACGAAGAGAAGAGACAGGGCCTACCTGTTGTAATGCCAGTATTCGACAGAAACACCTGCAGCATCCCCAAGTCTCAGATTTCCTTCATTGATTATTTTATAACAGATATGTTCGATGCATGGGATGGTAAGTACTGATTTTTCTTCCTTGCTCTGACATAGAGATTCCTACAGCCCGAAATGACCAATCTCAAGCTGGCCTAGTGTCCACTTTTTTCAGAGACAGTACCCGAATATAAGCAGTACAGCACAGGATATTGTGCAATCGTGACACTGAAGCCTGTTTCACTGCACACTATGAAGTCGTGCATTTACCAGGCAATCTATGTAGAAAAGGCTTAAAACTAAGCTTTATTTTCATCTATGTTTTTTTCCCTTTAGCACTGTATTTCTTCTGAGCAGCAGAAACTAAGACCACCATGGCTGCATGTTAGCAAAACCTAATGAAGTCACCATGAATTTGGAAAGGGATTTTCTTGAAAGAAAAATACACTAAAAAAAATCTTTCCCCTTTTAGTGTTACTAAGGAATTGGAAGAATAAAAAAGAGTAGGAGAATGCCAATTTCAGATCAGGCTGGGCTGATCTTCTGCCCATTCTATAATCATGGTAAAACTCTTCTTCCTGTTCTTTCAGCATTTGCACATCTGCCTGTTTTGATGCAACACTTGGCTAATAACTACAAACACTGGAAAACACTGGATGATTTGAAGTGCAAGAGTCTCAGGCTCCCATCAGAAAACAACAACTGACACTAAGTCAAGAAAACCAGACCTCTTGCTCTACCAGTTTCACTGTGAATCACTTACTCTTGGCTACAAAGGGGATTAATATTGCTTTTCCAGTTAAATTAAGACTGCGTGACAAGAAGGAAATATTTTACTCATTTTTAAGCTTCTATGAATTCTACAGAAAAATGTTTTTAGAGGCTATATAAACCACAGATGACTAAGTGCTCTTTGGAAATAATATTTTGTGGCAGAAAATGTACTTCTGAAACTAGTTTCTAATACTGAATATGCACTTGTTGAATCTTGTAGTTGATACAACTGTATTCACTAACACTTCACACAACTATTTTTCAGAGAGAGGGGTAATCTAGTCACCATGAGAGTAAGAATAGCCTGACAAATAAGGACAGAAACTTCTCACTTATCTAGCATAAATTTGTTCCAATTCTATCAATGGTTCTTCAGCTCTCTGAACCATACTTCTAAAGAGAACATGCACAGCAAAACAAGTAAACCTTAATAAAATGGACACATAAAAAACCCAAACATGATACCTTTTAAAACAACCTTCTTATTACAGAGACTCTCTCAGAGCACCGCGCGTTCTTTCTTTTCCATATAAATTCTTGGTAGGAGTCAATGTTCTCTAAAATTGATAATATAATATGGCAAAATAAGCATGTTCTGTCTAGGTAGTGCCATCCACATGGATCTCTGCCATCTTGCAGATGTTATCACACAGGTTTTCGCCACATTTTGCACAAAAAACAATTGTGGCACTTCATCACCATACTTTTTTATAAAAATGGTGTTTGTAAACATGGTCATCACTTTTATTAAACTGATCTAAATTTTATGGCAAGTTCATTTATTGTGCTACTTCTAGGATGAATCTATCACTTTTTAAAAAAAGTTTCCAGGCTATAATTTATAAAAGCATTATAATTTCTACTGCTTTTATCCTCCTAATAAAATGCTGATTGGTTCTGTGACGTAAGAAGTACTTCAAAATATGTAAATCATCTGGAAATCAAATATAGTTCTTCATTAGTTCTAAGACGGGAAATTTATGCTAAGGCTTTCAAAGCACAAATGCGTATTTTTGTACATCTCATTTTAATCACATGCATAACATGAGTTTAAATATTAGACTATTCTCAGACTATTCAGTAAATAAATACTAGCAGAACTGCTGATTTTTAACACTGTGCACTCCAGGCTGCAAGCAAGACTGTCAAAGCTGTGGCTGCAGTTAAAGAAGCAGTCCACCTACCCTGTGCTGTATCAAAAATCAAATTGGGTAAAGGAAAAGGGGGAAAAAAAGCAAACAGCATAGATTGCTACAGAAGAATAGTGACAATGCAGTTTACTGCAGGTAGCTTACATATGTGCCAACCTTTTTTGTATGTTTTGTACCAAGTTCTGAAACAAAAGGCAACATTCATAAAATGTAAGTGCAGAAAAATGTATAGAAGCTATATTTTTGTTAGAATTGTAACAAATCCTTACTTTTGTCATAGCCAAGGCAGGTTGCTGTGTACTAAAATGCCACATTGTGTATATTTGAAGAATGGTGTTTCTGGTGAAGCATGGTTATTCATTCTTTCCTATTATCTATGGCAACATTCTTCAGTGGATTTTTATTCAGAGAAGTTGAACATCTGTTTTTTAATACTGTATACTGTTTGCTTTTAGCATTTCTTTATTTAGAACTAGTGCTCTTGGTGGTTGTACCTTAAATATTCTGATAACTGAACACTTACTGCAGCTTGCATTAGAGAAAAGAATTTCCCAAGATTTAAGCTTTGTTAATTTAATTTGTTAAATATAGCAACATTGTAAGACTACATCCATGTAAAACATTCAATTCATAATTTCTGTCACATTTCTGTCACACAGAACAAAATGTCAACAGTGGAAGGCATCAAAAAAATAAAGTTCTACTTGTGAACCAGAACTGAGGCCAAGGCATTAATACAGAATCAATATAATTGTTGCAGGATGTTGTGTTTCTTCCCACAGTCAGACTACGGGAAAAAAAAAAAAAAAAAAAAAAAAAAGATTTTTTTGGGGTGTNCAAAATATATCAGCACAGATTAATCATCATCTGCCAGTTGTGTCAGATCTCCTAGACTAGTCCAGTTTACTAACAGCTGCTTTTTTCAAGCTGTTGTTAGTGCACAGATGTAAAACAGCCACCTCAGAGTTATAAAAGTACTAAGAGTAGGTCTGATAAAGATATTTACTTCCATGATGTGAACATATGGAATTCAGTGCTACTGTAAGGTGGAAAAAAATTTAGGACATCAGTTAGATGTAAAAAGTCTCATCTGGTCACCATAATTCTGCTCACTGCATCTCCCAACAGCAAGTGACAAATTGTCATTTAACAAAGGAATGGGATATATACCTATGTTCTCTGTTACACTCTGTTCTCTGTTAAAGTTCATTTGTAGAACAAAGAACTCAGTACTTTTAAGTCAACCGTCTTTAAAAGAAAAGACCCTTGGGAGATCTACTGCCAATGGAGTGTATCTGACAACAATGGCACTTTTGATAAATATAAATATTTATACATGCATGTACGACTATTTAAAGCTGAATTACATCCCTTTAAAATGCACAGCAAGTTTTGTGACTAGAACTGTTCACTGAAATAGGTCTGTTTCTCTACCAGGTATTCACTTAAAAGCAGACACATAAAAAGGAAGTAGTTGTTCTCATGCTATAAGAGGAGATGATAAAAATATGATCTTCCTTCTCTCTTGTTCTAACTGATGATAGCAGGAGGCTCTCCAAAAAACCTTAGTTTTGTAAGTTCTCATAGTAAAGGTCTCATAACAATGTCTACACACAAGCATTATATAGAACCAAACAGTTATTTTGCAATTTAAACAAGGAAAAAAGATCCAAAGGGAGGCTCTATCTCCGCAGCTTCTCTTGGGTAAGCCAAAAATGCAACATCTGCTGACAAAGACAAGCTGAAGCAATGTAGACTTAACATGCTTTCTTCTCTAAAGTTTAATACCATATACCCAAAGGCATGTTATCCTCAGCTGTAATCCAAATGCCTTTCCTACACAGGTCAACAGAATAGCCAGCCTTAGCAAAGAACATGCAGCTCAAGCTTTAACACTGATTTAACTGGATTGAAAGGGGAGGGTAATTTAACAATTCCTCCATCTGTTTTGTGGGTTTGAAATATGTTATTTTGAGCTCTATACTCAAGTAAGATTAGCTGTACAACTTGACTAAGGTAGGGAAAAATTACAAGTTGAAATCTTATTGCCCCTCTGCCCTGCTTTCCACAGAAGATTATGGTCTCATAATAGAATTCATAAGGCAAAGGTGGGCTTCTGAGTGGCAGGAGAAAGGCAAGTGCCCACTGCTGCTGGGGGAAGCAAGTCTAAAAGGCTCTTTGGTTTCTTCTAGGAAGCTAGGTGCTTTCTTCTTTTGCTTCTGCTTTTGTGAGAATCTGCTTCACCCTTTATTAAATCACACTTACTGCAACCACTGTATCTGAAGTCTGGAATGACATGTAGTTTCCTGTATGAAAACAATTCTCATTGATTCGAAGGTAAGAGATGGCACAAAAAAGTTGCACAAGACTTATTCCTACACCATTTAAGTGCTGTATCTTCTGAGTGGACCTCAGAACAGTAGCACCCTTTTCTACACATTTTATGACCACTAAGTTCCCAAACTTTCCGTTTTTCCTAGCTCATCTCTGTTCGAATGATAATGTACCACTCATTATCTTTTCCTCCCTCAAGCTTTCTTTGTATCAGTTCTTGGCTTAATTTGGCTTCATTTTTTTGGTTTGTTGTTTTTGTTGGGGTAGGAGGGAGGAGATTATTTGCTTGTTTGTCTGTTGATTAGTTTTTTGCTTTTGCATTTTTGTTGCCGTGGTTTGAGCTTTCTGTTTTAGTTTGCATTTCTCTCCCTACTTCTGTTTAGCTGCTGCTACCTCAGACTCTTAGTACCTGTGTACTTAGATACTTATTTTTTTTAACTCTGAAATACTATTTACCCTTACAAACTTGGTGCAGATTTCTCTGAAGTCAAACTTCAGCTGAGAATTTAGTATTCATATGGCAAAACACAGTTTCACTACTATTGAACATATCAACTCCTACTGCTTAAGAAAGTATTTTACATTCCGAAAATGTATGGTAAGGCAAATGCTTTTTATTAGATACTAAATAATTTGATGAATGCACTATGGAAAGACCAAGCTAAACTAATCATACTGCATACTAGACTTGGTAATGGTGCTGTGTCTCTAGTAATGTAGGCTAATCCAAGTAAAACTGCAGCTACTGCTAGTAAAAAATTTCTATGTACCTCAGTTTGCCAAAAATGAGATCCTGACAAACTGCCATCACCTACCTTTTTTTTTTCTTTTTTTTTTTTTTACCATTGGTGCAGGATATTAACTTGAAATGCAAAATTTCTACTTGAGAATGCTTTCTTTCAGGGCTTTCTGTAAACACACAAATCTGAGGCATCAGTGAGGAAAGTTCAGCTTCTAGAAATAAATTAGATAAAGCAGGAAGCTGTAGATTTCTTCCCATGCCTTCTTCCTGCACATAGCAATGTGGATGCCCTCAACTGTTTTAATTATGATCCATATAACGTATTTCACAATTTTTAATTTTTACATTCACCCATGATAATTTTAAACATCCGAAATAATATTAGAAACTATTTAATGAGTCATCATTACCTTCAATCTTTCAAGAAGAAACACCATTTCTGCTGACAGAACACACCAAAATGCAAAATTCTCCTTTGAGAAGAGTAGCAAGTAAGAGAAGTTCCAATATAACACAAAACATTAAGTGTAAGCCTTACTAGTAGTCAAGATTCCCAGTAGCTCAGACATACCTTTACACTCATGTTTAACACATGTCCAGTTTACATATATGCAGCCTGTATTCAAACAACTTAAAGTTTGAGCTGCAAATCACCATTTTGTGCCAATTTTTTAAATAGTGTTAAACTGCGGAGGCTAGATTCTCGTTCACCATCCTTCCACAAAATAATGAGGTGGTCAGCAGAGCATGTAGCCAATCCCAGTTCACCAAAGTACAGGAACATCTGCAATGAAACAACTATTATTACCATGATGCTTGCATGAGATAGTCAACTTGCTCAATTATTTAGTGCATAGCTGGACCAAACAAATACATGTATCTGAAATGGCTCTGCTTATAGACAGGAATACAAAATTACATACTGTCCCTATTTGAGATGCCATAAAATTGCTACACAAAAACGAATTCTGTAGGCACTTCATACTGAAAGATCTCCATCTAAAAAAAGCAGTAAAGCCTTACAGATAGGGAAGCTAAAGGACCAAATCCTGAAGAAACTTGCTTCAAGTCAGCAGTAGAAGAGTGAATGACTTGCATGAACTCTGATCTGGTTTCTGGGGAACAGAAGCCACAGTGTTTTGTTCACAGGGTACACTGTCCCCTGTGCCCCCCACAACACATTAGGGTACTGGCAGCAGGCCTGGAAAGATCAAATAACGAACAACTGTGACACCAGCACATGCCTAGTCACACAGAGGAAGTCAAACAAGCAGGAAACACAACACTGGAGAGAAGTTCAGCACCAGTGTACTTACAGATTTTGCAAGACCAATGAAGCTGACAAATCATGAGTTATCCCCTGACTCCTGAGATCTCCACAAGAATGCCTAAAATTAACCACTAAGTGCAATTGAACACAACTGTCAATAGAACCAGTGATGTCACTATGGCATGCTCACAATGCCCTGATTCTTCAGTTTGTTAGAGGGATCTGTCTGGGGGAAGCATTCAGGCCAAAGCCTACCTGCCCTGGAAATGGTCACTTAATAGTTACAGGGTTCCAGTAGACATAGTCTGCCAAGCCCTCATCTTGGCCATCACATTTCATCACTACTCAACATTTTCTTCCTCAACAGCTCCAATCTGCCCAGAGTTAAAAAACGCCAAAAATTTCCATATGTAGAACATTGCAGGAAACCACATCCACCATCATCTCCATACTCCTTTGCTCTGCATCTAAGCCAAGACCCAACATATGCCCCTCACCACCTTTGTGTCGCTTGCTGAATTACACACTATGCCCTCCTTCTTGGATAGCAACCTTCCAAGTGGATAATATGACCCCTTACAACAGTTTTTCAAAAGATGGGAGAAAGCAACAGAGAGCCTTGAAGAAATCCCTTTAGCAGAAAGGTTCACCTTAGCTATTAAAGAAATGCTTTCAGGTTTTAGCAGCACCAGGTCTGAAATCCTGTCAGTCTCATGAATGCTTGTGAGCAAAGCTACTCTAGAACCACACCGTCCCCTTCTAGCTGCCTTTCCCCCTGCTCCTGCCAAGAATGTAGGTAGAAGCCCACTGTAACAAAGTGCTTTCTTACTCCAATAGGTTGTCACAGAAAAGTGTGGAAGGAAAATACCATTTAAAACAAACACACACTATTTTAGGTAGACAGAAGCATGGAATAGTGATGATAGTACTGCTTAAGTTAAAAGACCTTCTTAACACTCACAGCAAAGAGGGCTAAGAAATTACTCAGTGTGTTTTTGTTTTGGTTTTATTCATAGGAGCCTTGCTTAGATTGTGAACTTAAGATGAAATATGGGTCATGAACATGGTTCCCAGCTGTATTGTCTGCAGTGTATAAATGAAGCCAAATATTCTGTCAGATTATCTCCAGCATATATGTGCAAACACAGTCCTCAGATGCCAGTGAGCAAGTTGTCATCAAGTTGAATATTAAGTCAGTATCTATTACTGTTTTAACACTGAACTCAAGATACCACACTAACAATGTGATCCTAGCCTCCAGAGCCAGACAGTAAAAAGTTACAGTTCAAGAAATGCTGTCAAATTTATATTACTTACTAACATTCACTTTTTCTCATTCTTACTAAAGCTGACCTACCTGCACGGCTGATGAATGACCAATCAAATCACCAACCAGCTCCAAGAAATACACAGGTGTATTCTCCTGCATCTTCTTAGCAGCTTGGCTTGCCTGCTTGTTTGCCCGTCCAAATCCCCACATGTTGAAAAATCCTGAGAGGGAAAAAAAAAAAATCTCTTATTTTGGCAAAAATCACAAATTCAATTTATTTCTTCTAGCTAAAGAGAGAACTACAAAACCCACACAAAATCTAAAAGCATACACTCTGTATGGCAAAGAGACAGAAGCATTGTACTGTACAGCTCTTAAGAATCTGGATTATTTGTCCTGAGGGAAGAAGGAAACATAGCTACTTGTCTCACTTAATGTAATTTAGAAAGCATGCTGAATTACACACCTGGATAAGACAACACACAGATTTAGGAACAAATACAAAGACTCCCTAAAAGAATTAACTGAACAGCAAAGGTAGATGCAGGGCAAGAGGTGTTTATCTTTGCTCTGCCCTCCTAAATTTTTACTTGTGCAAAGAGCACAAAAATGACAAGCCAATCTCTCCCCTGTATGTTCTGCACTACAGCATCTAAGTGCTGGCTCATTGCCTCCTTCCTTCAAGTTTAAAACTATCAGCCAATGTGGAGTGTAAAGATGGTACTCCACATGTTCCACTTAGATTGCACAAAAGTACACAGCCCCCAGAACAGTGTAATAGTACTGACACAAGTAAGAAGGTTTGGTTCTGTTGACAATGCAGTTCAGACTTTATTCCAAATCCTTCCCTCAGCCTTACGAGCATGTAAAACCAGAACTGTGCTAAACCATGGCCCGGCTGCAAGGGAGATAACTGGTGAGATGAACAACTTCTCAGCGGATCTCTAGAACAAAAACAGTGCAAATCAACAGCAATATCTCCCTAAGCTTTTTTTCCAAACATCTGGATTCACAGAAGTTGTAAGCTTCTCATGTGAAACCAAATACCACTTGTCACTGTGTAGATCAGCCTGTCACCAGCAATGCTGAAGACAGAATATTCCAAAAAAAGTGTTTCTAAATCAATCCAGGCAGCAAAAATATATTTTCAAAAGTTACCAACAAGAGATGAACAACAAGGTAGATAAGATATATCAAGAAAATTATTTACACCTTGAATAAAAAAATTCCTACAGAAGAGCAACAGTCTGTTGCTGTTCCCAGTCCTTGATACAAATTATATTGTCCAGAGCACCCGTCAAAGACCACAACTGCGAGTGTGCAGAGGAGCTTGGTCAAAGAGTAGCAAGTACTACAAAGGAACTGTCATTACTCAAGCACAAGCACGAAATACACAGGAGATGGAAGCAGGGCCAGGCCACTTGAAATGAATACAGAGAGGCTGTCAGAGTAATTAAGAGTGAGACAAGGAAAGCCAAGACCCATGTGGAATTAAAACCGGCCAAGGATGTAAAAGACAACAAGAATGGCTTCTGCAAATACATCAAGAATGGAAGGAAAACTAAGGACAATGTGGGCCTATTACTAAGTGGAGGGAGGGACCCTGATAGATCAGAATGCAGAGAAATTAAGTACTATACCTCGTTTCAGTCTTCAGTGACAAGACCAGCCCTCAGTATTCTCTGACCCAAGAGACCAGGATAAAGGCATGTTGGAAGGAAGACTTTCCCTTGGTCAAGGAGGATTAGATTAGAAGCCATCTAGGCAAACTTGCCATCCAGAAGTCCATGGGCCCTGAGTGAATTCATCCATGAGTGCTCAGAGAGCTGGTGGACACCACTACAAGGCCGCTCATGATCATCTTTAAAAGGCCATGGAGATCAGGAGAGGTGCTGAGGACTGGAAGAAAGCAAATGTCACCCTTGTCTTCAAAAGGGGCAAGAAGGAGGACCTAGGAAACTACTAGTCAGTCAGCCTCACCTCAATCCCTGAGAATGAGATGGAGCACCTCATTCTGGAGACCATCTCTATCCACATGGATGATAAAATGATGATCAGGAACACGTAGCATGGGTTCAATAAAGGTAAGTCATGTCTGACCAACCTAATTGCCTTCTACAATGAAACAACTATTTGGATGGGTAAGGAGAAAGTACTAGATATTGTCTACTTGACTTCAGCAGGGATTTCAACATTGTCTCTTAACATCCTCATAGACAAACTCAGGGATGTGGGCTGGATGAGCGAACAGTGAGGTGGATCGAGAATTGGCTGAACAACAGATCCCAGAGGGTCAAAATCAGTGGCGCAGTTGGAGGCCTGTCACTGGTGGTGTCCCCTAAGGCTGAATATTGGGCCCAGAACTGTTGAACTTGTTCATCCTTGACTTGCAAAAGATGGAATGTGCCTGCTCAGCAAATTCACTGAGAATACAAAGCTGGAAAGAATGGCCAACACCCCGGAGTGCTGTGCAGCCCTTCAGAAGGATCTTGGCAGGTTGGACAGGTGGCAGAGAAGAACCATCTGAAAGTCAACAAAGGCAAATGCAGGGTCCTGCACCTGGGGAGGAGCAACCTCTGTCACCTTGGGCTGACCTGCTGGGATGCAGCTCTGCAGAAAAGGACCCGGGGCTCCTGGCAGACAAGCTGTCCGTGAGCCAGAAGAGTGCCCAAGAAATCCAATGGTATCTGGGGGGACAATAGGAAGAGCATTGCCAGCAGGTCATGAAAGGTGATCGTGCCCTTGAACTCAGCCCTAGTGAGGTCTCCCCAGGAGTGCTATGTCCAGTTCTGGGCTCTGCAGGACAAGCAAGCAGGTCAAGCAGAAGGCTGCACAGAGTCCGGAGAGGACTGGAGCAACTGGATAGGCAAGGACTGGAGCAACTGGATAGGCTGAGGAAACTGGGCCTGATCAGCCTTGAGAGGGGATCTCATCAATGGCTATCAGTATTTGAATGGATGTATCAAGACAATAAACCAGACTCTTCTCAGAGGTGCTGAGTAGTAGGACAAGAGGCAATGGGCAGACACTGATGCACAAGAAGTTCCACCTGAATAAGAGGAGGAACTTCATTACTGTGGGCAACTGAGCACTGGAACAGCTTAACCAGAGGTTGTGGAGTCTCCATCACAGGGAATACTCTAGAAACATCTGGACACAATCCTGTGCCATGTGCTCCCTGTTTGAGCAGGGAGGCTGGACCACATGAACCACTCTAGTACCTTCCAACCCTATCCATTCTGTGATTCTGTGAATGTCTGTATTGGGGTAAAACGTTTCCTGTAACACCATCAGCGAGCTCTGAGGACTGCAGTGCCTCTGAGTATGTGAGTTTGGATACAGCTTCAACAAAGTCCCAGTATCATTCCAATTCAAAGAGGAGAAGTGGAAAACACGTTTTTTTTGTGACAGCTGCTTATCTGCAAGCTTTTATCACAAGGTCCTGTAACTATTTACTCTTGTATGGTATAGAATTCAGTACAGTTTGGTACAACCAGATCAAGGTATGTCAGGTCTTTTTTTTTAACTGCCTCATACAATTGTAAACTCTAAGTAAGCTTTATGGCACAGAATTGCTTCAGCTGGACCTTCTACCATCCCATAACAGATCTTAGAGGACTTGTACACCCACACTCTCTTCAGTTTCCCTCCCACACATGTAATTAGGTGGTTAAATTCAAGACATTATCTCTCTTTACAAAGACTGAAAGCCTCTCTACTCCTGTATGGTGAATACAGGGTTTTAAAATGTCCCTTTCACTCCTCACTACTAGCAAACCTGTCGGAACTGGTTCAGCTGGCAGCTGCTGCTTTTCTCTGAGTTCCCAAATGCGCACACTGCCATCTTCTGAACAGGAGATCAGCTGCCTGTAAAAACAGTTGATAACAAACACTAGCATGGATACTTACCTGTGCAAATCACCTTGTGATGTTTCTATGACAGAGACAGTAAGTGACTCAGGTTCCAAACAGGTTTACTAGAACAGTTAAATGTAGCAGGGTGTGCAGATGTTTCACAAAAACCAAAATTCATTAGTAGCAGGACAATCTATTCCACTTGTAGATTTAGTGGGAAAAAAAGAAACCTTTTCAATCCCATATTAAAAGCATACCACTATGTGAACCAAAACATAACCAGTCTAGACTCTGCAAACACAATTCCACTAATTGGTTTCTGTAAGTTTACTTTTTTCAAGCAAATCCCTATTTTTTCTTACAGAAAAATAGTGGAAGGAAAGGTACTCAGTTTCCAGACACATTTAGAACAGCTTAGAACATATGCATTTACAGTACCAAGGCCTCAGTTTTTATCTTCTGGAAGACTTTGCCCCACTGAACAAGAACATAATGGGATCTAACACTACTATTAGCATATACATATACATGCAGCAATTTGTCCAAGTTGGCTGTCAAAAACAAGCTAGAAATTTCTAGCTAGAATTTCTAGCTAGAAATTCTGCACTAACAAACAAAAACTGCAAGTTATTAATTTTTGTTAAAACACTTCAAGTGTTACAAAATATTTAGTAAAAAATATATTCTGAATATGCTATATGCTTTTGCTTTCTAGAAGTAAAATGCCATTAAGCTATATTTTTACAACACAGACAAAAGTGCTTATCATATCTGATTTTGCAAATAGCTGAGATATTTTTCAGCCTATGTACCATCCATACTGGAATATAGGTTTTCCCATTGAACTACAACGACAAATTTTCCAAAATCAGATCAACAAGCTCTACCTACTAAAAGCAGCTCAAACTGAAGATCAAGTCCCTGCCCTAGAAATCCAATGTAGCTTTGCAGTTTGTCTCTAGTCACCCTTCCAAGCTCTGCTTTTCTTTATTGCATTAACAAAATGTACTATGTTTTGTACCTGTTTGGAAGCTTCTCAATGTGCAGCACAGAGGAGTCGTGAGCAGTTCTCTGGCAGGCAATCACACGCTTCATTTGAAGATTATATACGTATATGCCTTTCCCAACAGCAGCAAACACACACTGGAAAGAAAATTCAATAGAACAACTTACAGAAACAGATATTGAAGGATCACCTTGCATATAATGGATTTCCAGTGATACTGTGACCTAGCTTGTTTCTGTCCTCCTGTTGCTTGTTGCTGTCCTCCTGTTTGCTTTATCCCAAACATATGAAATTAGCAAGTTATAAAGAAATGGATTTTTTAAAACTAAATGTGGGATATAATCCTATCCTCTAAGTGGTAATTTAATGCAATTTTTTCCTGTACCTCACAGTCTAAGCAGAAACTAAAGATACCATCAAATCAACACACTTCTGTAATTAAATGCTTTTGTTCTTACAGTAAAATAATTTCCTGTGTTTTGAAAAACTCATTTTATCAAGAAAGACTGAAAATACAGGAAACTGTTCGGTATTTTTGACCTTTTTTGAAATTTAACTGAAAATAGAGATGGATAAAGAGGTCTTGCTCACGCATTTGGACTCTACTAAATACAGAAAAGGATCTCTCTCATAGTAAAGTATTACACAATACTGCATTTTGCATTCAATGCTCTTCTTCATAAGAGTGCAAGCATTCCATCTCATAACTATCATGACCCTAAGACACCAGAAATGGTTTACAGATCTTTGGACCTGGACTGCTTCATAACTTGTGATGAACTTAAAGAGGACAAGTGTAAAATCCTGTGTATGTACACATGATTAATATTGAGTACCACAGAAGTGCAAAACGTTTCCTTTCAGTACATATTTACAGTTTCAAACATGTCTTGTTTAGATGACAATGTGCTGGAACATTTCCCTGGATAGCCTGCTTCTATTTACACAACCTAAACATTAACATCTCCTATACAATTCACACTATATGCCTGTCAACATTTTGCACAACTTGTAACCTAGAGTTTTTGACTAAAATTTCCTGTATTTATTCAAGAATGTTTTGACAATGTTTGAAACACTTTGTTCAGGTTTTTATTCTTTTTTTTTTTTTCCTTATGTGTATCTGTTGTGGGAGCACTGAAACTAAACAGATTTCTGATAGAACAATTACTCAATCAAGAAAAAAACCCAAATTGCTGAGCCCATCATTCTACTTTCGCATAGCGTTCAAATTCAATGGCCTTCCACAGAACTCTTCCACCTTGAGCCATACAGTCTTACAGTTTTGCTAAAGATGCCCTTCATGGAGCACTCTTCTTTTTTCACAAGCCCTGGCAAAATCCTGGTCATCTCAAAATTCAAGAAAATAAAACATATGAAGCATACATTGTACACCTATATAGGCACGCTAAACACACACATACCAGGACAGGGGATGCATTACTTAGCACTGTTTCCCAGTTTTGAAAACCTTTACTATCCTGTTTGTTTCTGAATCATGTTTTGCCTACAAGCTCAGTGTCAAACTAGACAATTGTATTTTCTCCAACTACCTAACTACCAAGTCTTGAAAACAGAAAACATATTTTTTACACTATTTTTTTTAACATGAAGAACTGTGTTCTGCTTTGAGGTAGCAGGTAACAAAATAATACTTTATACAAATACATTTCTGCACCACCTTTTAAGTAGAAGCTTTACAATACAGACAGTGATAGCTTAAAAGCACCTTCTATTTTGGTATGTAACACTAGAACTACCTTTTCTTCTCATCATTCAAAACTCTCCCAATGGAAAAAAAAAAAAAAAAATCACAGCAATGTATTTAGTTAAGTTCCATGAATGGAAGAAGGCCCTCAGCACACCCAGATTCCCCTTGATTGTTTTGACAACTTCTGACCTTCTCCAAATTCTTTTCTACTTCCTAAAAACATACCATATGTAGCTTTTCAAGCATAAAATTAAAGTGTTCTGAAGCCAAATTACAGAACTTATCCTACACAAAATTCACTTTGTAGAAATAAGCACTGACAACAAAACCACTGGAAATCCCACCTTTAAAGACAATCACATCTCTTTTAGTACCCCAAATCCCACCGTATTTTTCTCTCTAGGGTTTTAGTAAAGTTCTATTCAGAAAGAGGCAAATGTATCAGGCAACTATTTGGTCCTTACCCCATATTCAGGCTTTTCCATAGCTTTTATTTTGTTACAGCTTTTGTATCTCTTCCTTAATCATTCCCAATAACTAACCTGTTATATGCCCCAGACAAAATCCTGCCGTACCTCAGAAACAAAAGATCTTTTACTTTGCCACTAACAATTGGTAACATTTCACAAAATTAAATATCAACCTGAGTATTTTTAATGTTTGCTGTAAAATAACTGAGTTCTGAGTATTCTGACCAAGAACTTATCTCTAAAGCATGACTATAGTAGACAGGATCTTGGAAACATATTTGAATATACAATTCTGTATAGACCACCTAAACAGAAAGAGCAATACTGATTTACTATTAAGCATAGACCTATGCCTGCTCTTAAATAGTGTCCCATAGTATCCTCATGGTAACCTCAGCTATAACTGCTCAAACAGGTGCATTATTGGGAAAACTGTACTTCCAGAAGCCAGAATAGGAAAGATGCATGCCATCAAAACACACACATGTATTTATTTTTCTCTAGTGGTATTGTAAACAAGTAATAAACCTTTGTTGGTCAAAAAGAAATCCTCTTTGATAGTCCATCATGTTAGTTTCCATATCATCAACATATTGAACCTTTTATATAGGTCAACAGCCAGTATTTTACATAAAAACTGTTGACCATATAAAATAGCTGTGCACACTTAAAAGAAGCCTCTTATATCAAAACAAGGAAACTGAAGATAGAAACCGCTCGGTCTTCTGTAATAAGATCATCCTAGCTTACTTAATGGAATTTACTCTGAGGCTTTTTACCTCCTCATCAGATGTTAAGTGTTGAACTGAAGTTTCATGTGGGCTTTGTGATAACTTTATTTCTGGCTGGACATCTGGATGGACAGAGGAGTCCCAGAAGTTGCACTCAGATGCCTGCTTTGTCCAGTCAAGTGCATCCCAAATTATTAACTCGCCTACGTGAGAACCTGTCACAAAAGTCAAATCTAAAGGGGAAAAAAACACACATAGAAATCACATAATATTAAAAAAAATAAATTTCACACAAAGTTACAGCCCTAGAAAGGAAAGACAGCCCATTTATGTGTAAAGCCATGTAGAATGTGCAGTACATAACTGATTGGACAAAAACCTCTCTTTGAGTAAACTCTCATCTAATTACCTAGTATAGCTCAGACGAGCTCTCCTGTAAAATTAGAACTAGGAAGAAGAACATTCACTGGCCACAGTGCACAGTACAGAGTTGCAAAGGCAAGCAACACCATCAGAAGTGTACAAACACTTGAACTTCATTTCCACCTACAAAGCCCTTCCATTCCTTGGAGGAGCAGGTGTATAGACATTCCCCAGACAAAACAAAGTATGTCTTTGCCATGAAGAGAAATACTGATCACAAATTAAATGAAAGAGTTAATGACAGTACTGAAGCATCTGCTCATGAATTTGTTTATCACACATGGAAAGGAACTCCTACAACAGTACTTAATGCAGGTAGCATCTTGTCTTTTTAAGCCAAACACTGTTTGCCTTTCATAATCAAAAAGGAGAAAATAATGGCAACAGTTAAACTCAGAGACATGTACCACAGAATCCAAGTTTCTCTTTTCCAGCCTCTTGTTACCTCTGTAACACGGCTCCTTTGTGCCAGCTGGGTAAACACAGACACACCCAAGGACAAATACACACTCTCTATCCCACCACACCTTTTCCTGGTCTGTGGGGGTCCATAAAAAAAAAAAAAAAAGACAGAGAAGAAAAGAATAGAAGGGGCTGACACTTGCAGTAGAGTAGACAGAATTTCAGGTATTACAGGTTCAGTATTACCCTAACAAGCAGTGTAGACCAAATCAGCTCCCAGATCCTCTCTATAATGGATCTATATGCAGGCTCACACCTGCACTCCCAGAACTTCCCGTTACCTTAGGATTACAACTGCAAGGGATGTGGCATTGCATATCCCATTTTAAGAATAAGAAAGAACAAGACAAAGAAAGCAGCATTTTCAACTTTCCAACAGAAAGACCAAGAGTTCCATTTCTATCAGTGACATTGACTCTTCCACATTACAGCTTGCCTGGTTTCATTTCATTGTTAATCCATAAACAAAGGAATTATATTTTGTCATATCACTGCCTTTCCAGCTACACAAAAAGTTTCACTCCACTTAAAACTTTGTTTCAAGTAAAAACTCCATAGGTGAAATATCCCACTAGTAACTAATAAAACTAGTAACATCATAAAATTACTCTTACCATTGACACTGACTAAAGATGAAATGTTATCCTGATGGTCAACAAGGCGCTTTACTTCAAGGATATTCCAACCTTCAGACCCATTGTTAGAAGCACTCAATCTAAAAATTACTTCAAAGATAGAAAAATTGTCTAAGATGGAGCTATGCTTAAATAAAACAACATTTTCAGAGACACAAACACTTGAGAGCATATTAAGAGCTCCTTATGATCTCTCTTATAATATCTAAAAACAGGAAGCAGTTATTTCAGTGTTATCACTAAGGCCTCTTAGCCACAACAAATGTAGGGAAAAACACTTCAGCCTAGTAGCCCTGAAATTCAGAGCACTGGTCAACACCAGAAGTAAAAAGTATCACATGCCTTTATAGATAAATTACTAAGAGTGAAACATGTTTCTTGAAGACTCATCTATCTGAAACATTAATATTCAAAAACAATGCAATATCCTCTAGTAAGGCAATCAATATTGTCAGAAATTAAGACTTTATTTTAACCAGTCTTGGAATTTCTTTTCTGTCTGAAGGGTAGTAGAAAAGCTACTCATTATAGCTTTGGATAGTAAGAGATCATCAATACCTCTTCGCATCCTAAGACAAGGAGGGTCTAGAGAATCGCAGTATCTGACAGCTCAGACCAGTTCTAGACAGTTCTAGACCTTCTCCAGAAGAACAAATGTCAGTTGCCACAATCAGATCTGGACAGTTGGCACTAACACTAAGGGAGCTGACAGAGGAGCTCAGCAAACCAATCTCTGTCATTTATAATCAGTCCTTGTAAACCAGGGAGGCCCCAGTCAAACAGAGGTTGGCCGATGTGATGATCACCTACACGACTGGTTGTAGGAAGGATTGAGGGATCTACAGGCCTGTCTGCCTAACTCCAGTGCCAGGTAGTGATGGACCAAATTATGTGGAGTGTGATCACAGAGCACATACAGGACAACCAGGGAATCAGGCCTAGGCAGTGTGGGCTTAAGAAAGACAGGTTCCACTTGACCAACACCAGCCAGTGTGTGCCAAGGTGGCAAAGGTGGCCAGTGGCATCCTGACTTGTATCAGCAATAGTGTGGCCAGCAGGACCAGGGCAGTGACTGCCCCCCTGTACCCCACACTGGTGAGGGCACAACAGATGCTTGAGGCCACACCTCAAGTCCTGTGTTCAGTTCTGGGTTCCTCATGACAAGAAAGATACTAGGTGCTGGAGAACACTGGTTCTCCGGTGTTCCAGAGAACACCAACAGAGTCGGTGAAGGGTCTGGAGCACAAGTCTTCTGAGAAGAGACCTTGGATTGTTTAGCACAGAGTAAAGGGAGACTTTATCACTTCCTACAACTGCCTGAGAGGAGGTTGTGGCAAAGTAGGCACTGGCCTCTTCTCAGAGACCACAAGTCACATAAGAAAAGGCAGTCGCCTCAAGCTGTTCAAGGGGCGGTTCAGGCTGGATATCAGGAAGAATTTCTTCACTGAAAGGGTAGTGAAGCATTGGAATGGGTTGTCCAGGGATATGGAGGAGTCAGCATCCCTGAAGATGTTCAAGAAATGACTGGACATGGTACTTAGTTCTACGGTCTAGTTGGCACGGCAGTGATTGGTCAAAGTTCAGACTCAGTGATCTTGGAGGTCTTTTCCAATCTTAGTGATTCTATGAATCTAAATATAGAAAAGTTTTATTTTGTATGTCATGCATACCTCTAAAAAATTACTGAGTAGGACTAGTATTGTCTCCTCTTTGTCAATGGTAAAAGAAAAAATGTTGCTGACCACACCCTAATACTATTTACTTTTCGTATACAATTCCAGCAGAGTGCTCTTCACACGTATCTCAGAAGCAGCTGTTACAGAGGAGCATGAACACTGGAAAACGCAAGATACTCACTTAGCTCTTTGCCAACTGCTGCTGCAACACAATTTTTGGGCAATTCAACCAAAGCACTGATGCCTTTGGGAAACAAAAAAGAAGGGAGATGAGGGAGAAAAGGATATTAATTGATTACAAGAAAACACAACAAACTGCTAATTCATTATTAATAAAGTTCTTAACCATCTTCTTTCCACTTATCAAAACAGAAGTATATTGCCTGAAGTCAAATGGCATCAGAAATGAACATATTATCTCAAACAGAGGTAAGGTCAGGAGTTTTGGTCCTGAATCAGGCAGAATTCTGAACATCAAATTTGTGGTGAAGCTGAAAGTAAATTATCTTTACGTCCTAATGCTGGACAATATTAAAAACACCACAACAATTATTGCAACTCTAAATACAGGCGATACTGATACTACCTCAAGTAGGCACAATTCTAAAATAATGTGCAGACAAAGATGAAGAAGAATAAAGCATATGATAAAACAGACAAAGATGAAGAAGAATAAAGCATATGATAAAATACACAGCTTGCTGTTCATCTGTCTTCATCCTGCACAGAATTTCCCCACGCCACACCGAAGCACCAATAAAGGAAAATTCCACAAGGAATGAGCAATCTCTTTCTCCACAAAGGAAGTCAGAGATTGGGACAGAAGAGAGAGCCCATGCCACATTCCATTGACTCCTTGTACCAAAGTTTCAACAGCACTACAGTCCAACTGGTATTTAGCATGATATTTCATACTGAACCAAAAGAAGTATTAATATCCTCAAGGATTCAGAAGGCTTTGCCTACCACTGCTCTATTATATGACAAAAATAAGGCCAATACTGGTTCCACCTTTGAATGTAATTCGTATCTTTGTAAGCATCTTGGTAAAGTACAGCTATAACATGCGAAAATTTTCTTCACATGGACAGATAATATAGAAGTTTATTAATAGAAAAGCATGATTGACATTGATTTCTGATTAAGCTTATTATAATCCTATCAAAACATGCATTTTCTACATCAGAAGTACTGATTCTTAACAATAAAAAGTAATCTTTACTGCTCTATTACAAATCTTCACTTAGAAATATAATAAAACTCTCACTCAATCACATAAAAAGCCAGCCAAAGGATCTGGTACATCTTACAGCAAACACATAAATCAGCATCTGAGCTCTAGCGCTGCAGACTAAGATAATGTACAGTTACTGAGATCTGAGATATTCTAAAATTCACACAGCACATAACATTAACAGCGGTCTTAGTTCGGAAACTATTAAATCTGACATTTAAAAAAATAAAGAGAGGCTCTAATACATAATATTATCATTAGAATTAAAATGAATTTGCCAAGTTAGTTTTGCATCATTATACAGATCCATTTTACTTGCACTTTAACAGCTATAATGAGCCATTTCCATTTTTACCTGCATCAGTAAGATGACTGGTCTTACACAAGAGATCTAATTTTCGGTTCCAAACACATAGATCACTCCCTCCAGACAACCATACATTCAGCCTTTGAAGAACTGTCAAACACTGCAGAACAAAAATCAGATATATGTCTCCTGCAAAAGTTCTTCAGGGAATTTCTCAGTGAAACAACCATGAGCTTTAATTAGATAAATCTGTAAGTACTATGAAATACAGCATCAAGGTCTCTGAGAATACATATTTAATTACACACTAATATGTCAGATTTTTCATCAACAGAGCAAAAACTTTAAATGTTGTAGGTCGCCTTTTCCAACACAATAATAAAACCAAGTCACAGCACTACCTTTGTTCTACATGGTTTCAAAAAGAAAATTATAAGAGCTCCAAAAACAAATTAAGAATTGTGCCCACTTCTCAGTCACTCATTATGTACCTATTCTTAAATAAAGCACTGTCATTCATTCTAACACACATGCCCACATAACCCATGAGCCAGACACAATAGGTTAATATCTAAAAAATCCAACAAACATTCATAGGGTTTCCTCAGTACCTTTACAGTAGAATGGAAACATGACACTTTCTGAACCTGTCTGCCACTAGTGCAGTCCCAAACCTGTCTTTATTCATTAAGGAAACTGAAAGGTTTCTATGTATCATAAATGTAAATGCTCTGTTGATAACTAAATGACAGAGAAGGAAAGAGGTATGCAGAGACTCAGTCTCCTAAACCCTGACAGGCTTTTCAATATTTGGCCTAAATGATATATTCATAAAGGCCTGTAATGGATTCATTTTTGTGGCAAGGATTATATCTACAGGTGAACAATAACTAGTGAGACCCTTGTGTAAGGCAATTACCCCTAGTGGGTATTGGTAGCTATTAAGTTTTGAGATGGGTTGCAGCCTGTCAGTGTTATCTTTGAAAGTAAAAACCACAAAAAGCCCACAGAATTTTAAATTTTCTCCATATCAAAGGATACAATAACTGTTCTGTCAGCTGATGCTGTCATAAGCAAATCAGTTTTTTCTTCAGTAACATCTGACGAAGAAAATGGTGCTATAGCTGTAATTTTGTGTGTGTGCCCATGAAGTTCATAAAGTTTTTCTCCAGTCTGAAAAACAAAAAAAGGAAAACTAAGGTTAAAATAGGAAAATGCCTACTGTAGCACTAAATATAGGTATTAAATGACCTTTTAAAGAAAGATTTCCTGTAAGTCTAAAATCTCCCTTCCTAATTTAAGGATATGCTACTTACTACCTTCAGTGTTGTTCAAGACCTTAAATTAAATAACATACTATGAGTAAGTTTAAAGAAGTAGTACATAATGCAAACTACTTTCACAGTAAAAAACCTCTAAAAGCCCTTAAAAACAAAACTCTGTATTAAACGCATTTAATATTAAAGCAAATATTGGCTATTTACCCTTCTTAATAAATACTACAGCAATTCAGATTTGTTGCCAAATCCTTACCTGAATATGTTTTTTAATTTTAACTACTGGAAAAGCCTGACCTGTATTTATGGCCAACCTCCAACCAGATTTATTTAGTATGCACATTATCTAAAGAGTCAAGCTAATGCTTTGAACAACTACAGCTACTTCTACTAACATTTTAGTTAAATGGCAAAACCCTAAAACAAACATGCAGAAGCAAACTAGCATTTTAAACATGCAGCTAAAATACCAGATAATTTTAACTGCAAACTTCTAGACAGATATGGATTAATGTTTTAAAATAAAAGCACAAAGATTTGCTTTAAAAAACACAACAGAAGTCCTACAGAAGTAGAAAATGGAACTCAGTTCATAAAGCTGGATAATCAAATGAGTTTTATGTTCACAAATTGCTCAGAATGCTGAGCATATATATTCACACACATGGATTTTAATATACAAATCCCTTTACTTTTCCAAATTATAGAATAATAAAATGCCTTCAAAACCAGAAAAGCACTTAATGGAAACTGCTCAAAAGAAAAGTTTCAAGTCTCCATTTCTGTATTTTAAAATTACAACACCATAAATGTCACATAAATTTTTCAGATTTTTTAAAAAATTTGAAGTCTGGGATTATTTCTTCCTCAATTGAATGTCTGACACACTGTAGACCATACAGTACATCTCCCATTCAAACTTCTTATTAAACAATGTAACTCATATACTAGACTTCCGTAACCTAGGTCTAATGGTCATTGGTTCTCTACAGCTTTGTCAGTGACATGGAGAAACAGAGTAGAAGAGCAAAACAGCAGGTGTCACACTTTCAGAGCACTATTTGTATGATAAAACTAATGCCTTAGAAAGGTTTTTCAAAGTTTTGAGAAGATTTTTATCACAGCAAGAAATTAAGGGCCTGTTCCTGCATGGCATGAAATACTTAATATCTACTGACTTTGGTATCTTTACAATAAAATTTTGTGATAGCTTCCCATTAATCAGTCACACTAAAGAGGTATTACTAACAGAGTGACTGAAATTTATTTAAATCTTAAGTGCATATAAAAATCCTGGCAAGTCTGGCATCTTGCTACATATTTGTTGAGTTACTAGTCAGCATTTCAACATTTACAGCAAATATAGAACATACTTTTAAAGAGTAATTAAACCCACAACTTCCTACACACTTCTGTTTTTACATCATGATTTCTCTAAAATCATGTCATGTCATCCCAAAACATTCAAACTTACAAAACTTACCCTTCCCTTGGGGACACCCAACTTCTACTTTCCTAACTCTCCTTTTAATTTAACAGACTCCTTCCACTTTCACACTTTCAAACAGTAGCTCTGCAGCAATTTTTATTTATTCTGCTTTTTTACTCCTAGACATTTTTACCCCTTCTCTACAATTTCTACCCTCTCCAGAGTACACAAGCCACCCCTGAAAAAGACAGCTAACCTGAGCATTCCAGAGAAATATGATTCCATCATCTCCTGCAGATGCAAACCTGGGAAAAGACCAAACCAAACAAAAAAACATAACAAACTGGAAACTTCATAATAGCGTAATGTAATGGAAAAGCAGTAAATACCTAAAGAAAAAACAAATGCTTACAAGGTATATCAGATTCTGTCTTTAAAGAATAAGCATGTATATGTAAATCCCAATTACAGTTTCTAAACTGAAATAGTATCTTTAAAGAAGTGATTATCAACATTTACTTAATAGAAGAACAAGATTCCAGAATTCAAATAGTGTTATAAAAAGAATGTCCTCAAGGGTCACCTCAGTCTTTTCCAGTCATGATTACCATCATCTATAATCTTGTCTGTTTCCTGAAGGAGTAAGGAATGGTCAAATGATCAACAAAAAAATCTATTCTTAAAATGTGTTATGAACCCTGTTTAATTTAATGTGTCAAATACTAGAGTATTACTCGCAATTTTACCTCAGTCTAGTTTTTGGAAGACTCTTGCTGAGGCTTAGCCTTCTTTAGTGATCTTCCAATCAATATGAGCCTTACTTCATGTTCAAAAAGTACAAGAGCAAAGAAGAAAAAAAAAAAAAACAAAAAAACCCAACCAGCTTTCTGCTACATTCATAGAGGATTTATTTAGTATCTTCAAAAACCAATCTGAGAAAATTTTCCACTCACTGGTTTTAGCTGAGCCACTGAGAAAACAAGAAAATCCTTCTGTAAAATTCTCACTAAGATGATATTATCTAAAGACCTGAAGCGTGAAACTTGGCTTACAATAGTTGACAAAAAGCACACAATGGAATAGCTGCAGAAACTAAATAAAAACATTTCAGAAGCTGAGTAGCAATACTAATCTTACTGAAAAGAATCAAGAGAAAAATATTATCATGTGTTTAACAATATAGAAAATACCATATTCTTGATAAATACAAATTTAGAATTATTGTCCAGTAACAACTGAAACAACTCTATTAAACTCTTCAAACTCTCAGAATATTAACCAGCCATACAATTTACTCATTATCCATATGCTATTTCATAACCTATCTAAAACGACGCCACTCAGGCTTTAGTTTTACAATGGTCATCATCATTTTAGCTTTAGTAATTTAATTACCACCAAATAACAAAGCCCAAAATGGTAAAATACTTCTTTGGATAAGATAGCATGCGCAAGCTAAGAATACTGTGGTGTTTCTACAAAGATCAATTACACATGTTTAGTATACATTAGAGAAAAACATACTTTGATAAATGGTTATTTTAATAACTTGTCTGGGGAAAAAAAGGACTAAAGAAACCACATAAGATTCTTCAATTTTTATGAGAATCTTCTGGTGGACTACTACATAGAAAAATAAATGTCATGATAAGGCATGTAACTTTCCTGACATATATATATTTATGATGTTAAAAATCAAAACTGGCAAGCTAAAATCCTCCAAGGAGTTTTTCGTGAAATTTTATTTATGTATGTATAGATAGATAGATAGATAGATAGATAGATAGATAGATAGATAGATATAACTATAGATATAGATATAGATATAGATATATTTATGTATGTATATATATAACACTAGAAAATAAGATTTTGTGGGCATTTCTGAACTGGAAGAGACCACTTGCATGGTCTCTTCCAATCAATGTGCCTGGAGACGGAGAGAAGCCTCCTTCACAAAACACCTGCTGTACACTGCAAGGATATAAAACAGACTCTTGCCCATGTTAGCTTCATGCAGTGTATTGATTGATATATTAGAATTTCCCTTTTGTTTCTAATCCATAAAAGATATTAATTACTACAGCTCCTTAACAGAGTTACTCTTGCCTATTACTTACATTCTTAATCACTAAACATTTTCTATTAAATTCTCCACATCAGTCAAGAGTCACTACGTTTTATGACTGAACAAAGACTTCACAAACTTACTTTTAAGGCAGAAAATTATTTCTTCTCTTGTAGAACTATGTTAAATTAAAGAATATGCAAGGCTAATTTAGAGAAAATTAGAATAGAAACTAGGTTGCAATGTACAACTACCATAATTCATTCTCTCAATCACACTTTTTAAGTGATAAAAGTAAACACTATTACTTCATCTTCTTAACCAGTTTTCCAGTTTTTAGATAACTCTGTCCTCAGAAGATAGATAACTCAGTCTTCAGAAGTCACAGATAGAGATTGTCAGGAAATATACAGAAAGGTGCATATAGCTGAAACGTGAAGGAGAGAAACAAAGGAACCACCACGTTTCAAAGAAGCATAGGAAGTTGAACCAGATCAAATTGAAGGAGACATGTAATGCAGAGGTTAGGCATATGGTGATTTTTGCTAAGTAGTCATTGTGAAAAAAGTAGCTAAAAATTTTAAAACTTGAAAAGTTAAAAAAAATTGCATTAACCAAAGCTCAAGTCAATTTAGCACTACAGCATCAAAAGAAAGTGGAGCAAAAGATCTGAAAGAAAGGAAAAGCAACACTCATGGAAGATGTCATGTCCAATTGCTACAGCATGTCTGTAGGAGTCTATCACACTTTCACAGAAGGTAAAACAACAGCTATCCTCAATTCAGAAACATAGAACACATGTATCCTGTCAGAACAGCAGCAGGCAGTACTGCATCCTGTCCTGTGAGAATCTTCATGTACAGAAGGTAACACTCAGACCAGGAACAGACTGAAAAAGAACAGCTGAATTAGCTAGAGGCAATTCTTACAAACAAATGAACCTGCATGGAGAAACATAACATTATCACCATTATTGTCTCATTAAAGTCTGACTTAGAAGAGAAGCCAAAAGATACAGTAACTTAGTAAGAAAAAGGAGTATTCATCCCTTGCCTTAACACCGGTTTTTCCCGCCCTCACTCCCCAAAAGTAAAAAAACAGGATTAAAATGTTACTACATTTTTACAAACATTTTACCAAGGACATTGCAAAACAATTTGAAATGGTGTTTCATACCTGAAATCATCTATTTGCACTAGAAATCGTACTATGTCCTGATGGCCTTTCAACACAAGGAGCTCTGTGTAAGGATTCTGTATTTGTTCTTCACCAATTGTCTGTACTGAGGATTTCTAAAATTCATTAAAAAAGGAAGTAAATTTATTTTATACTAACATAATTATTTTCATCAGGTCTTTGTAATGTCTAACAATCTACATACAGACTCCTGTGTGAAGTTTCTGAAATACCATTTTGCCTTAATGAAAATCATTATAAAATATAATTTCCGGTTATTTCACGTAAATAATAGCTTTCTATAGCACGTATTTTAAATTATGATATAGCATTTTCTGTTCAACAAAAACATTTTGCACCAATTTAACCGCTGATACAGTGAGATGAAAACCCAGCTCAGTTATAAGCTGTCATGTGGAGCCAGCTTCATGACTCAATTCACCATACATTCAGTTTTTCATTAAATTACACCTCTTACGAGATGGCTGTGAACCTCTTATGTCTTTCATCTACTGTTCAATTTTAAAATCCTATATAAAGACAACATATTTAAAACAAATAAGAACAAATGCTGTTCTGTTCCATCATATATAAATCACCCACTAGTACTCTATTCACAAAATAACAAAGCAAACTGCTAAAAAAAACATAGAGAATGATTAATCATTTTATAGAACAGCATCTGCAATTACCCCTGACTAGACTATTAATTAAAAGAACAATCAATCACTTGGAGAAAGCTGATCACTAGGCAGGATCAATAAAATACTGCATAGAACTGCATTTTCAAGGCAGAATAGTTCTGCCAATCTCAATCATCATTTTATTTCAAGACAACTTTCTTGTAATAAAGGTCTTAAACATTCTGGAACAACTTGTTGTCAGATATTCTTTTTTTTAAAATGCCATCTAAACAGCTCAGTAGTTACTCAGTGACAGCACTCTCTCCCCTCTAGATTCAATTTACACAACAGTCATCACCACACTATTCCCAAGACTGTCCTTTCTTTGAGAACTTCAACAGAACGCACATTGTAAAAACAGCAACTACAGAACACTGTACAACATCCACACACATGACAGGTAACACCACATGAAAGACAAACATCCTATCCTCAGAAACTTGAACTTTTTCTTGAAGGATTAATAAATTATTTTCCATTACTTTGATACTGGTACTATGATAATATGCTTCAGAATCTAAGAATGACATCATTAATAAATATGCATGGAAAGAAAACTATGGTTATTTTAAAAATAAGGAGTTCTTCATTTTTAAATGAAGCTCTTGTGATTTTTTTCTTGGTTTTGTGCTACCTGATGCATTTGATAAACCAACTGTTCCTCATTTTATGCAATCACATGAGAATAGCAGCTCCCCTTTAAAATAATGCAAGTAGAATCTGCATGGCTATAATAACAAATTAAAAAATTAGGAGTTCACCCATCAAAAGCTAATCAAAACATTCCTTGAAAAGAAAAAACAGAGTCTAGAAATCCTAAGGAAATCTCAGTATATTAGCAATACAGCAGTCAGAAAACATACATTCAGAAAACAATTTTAACATCATTCTGAAAAACTCAGAATTTGTATCATTAACACCCCAATTCTACAGTCTGATGTCGCTTCCTATTCAATATCAGATAGTGCTATTTCTTTTGAACAACATGTCTAATCTTAATTCTAACAATGCCTGTGAATATGTAGCAACACCAAGTTTTTGGAGGTAAAAGCTGGATGCTGATGTTAATGGAATTTATTCCCAACATGCATATTTTTATGCATGACCTGTAATCAACTCTACAGTAATCAGAAAAAAAATTAAAAATGTTCATCTCAACTTGAAAACTTCCTATAAACCCCCATGATGTGAAGCATTTAAAAAGTGGGATTTTCAAAAGCAGTTCATTAAAAACATGGATATGAGAGCACACAGGAATACTGATCATGAAGCATGACAGATTAGCTCCTATGGACCATGATGTCCTGCACTTAAGTGATCCCACTAACAGAGCCACCCTGCCTAAGATGGACACCCTGGCTGGCCATCAACTGAAGAGATTCAGGAGCTTAAATCTAAATTATTCCCAATCCCACAGTAAAAAAAAGAGAAGAGAAGAGAAGAGAAGAGAAGAGAAGAGAAGAGAAGAGAAGAGAAGAGAAGAGAAGAGAAGAGAAGAGAAGAGAAGAGAAGAGAAGAGAAGAGAAGAGAAGAGAAGAGAAGAGAAGAGAAGAGAAGAGAGAAATTTCCATTTCACAAACTTAGAACAGCTTTGCCAGAGGCTTCCTCTATTAACCAGTGCAACACCACTCTTAACACATCTGTTTGAAGTCACAGCACAGGAAACAAATACCCTAAGTCCACAGCCCACACACTGCTGTGGGCTTTCTTACCTATTGAAGAACTAAGAGTGAAGAAGATTATGAGGTAAAACAACATTGCATGATGTAGGGGGGAACTAGACTAACCCTCAGCAATACTTGTTCAGATTTTCCGCTGAGAAGCAAAATTATTACTATCATTCCACAACTCTATGAGAACAAAATAATGAGGAAAAAAGTCCTTTGGACTGGATTTATCCAAAGAATGAATGGCAGAATGAAAGAAGCAGGCCACACCTTGATTCATGCTTTGTTAAATTGCAGTATATAAACCAAAGCCAGAGTCTAAACTTTGGAGAGAGACACACAACGTTGCAGTTTTCTAGCACATCTTAGAAAACTAACCATCAATTTTCCTATCCTCCTCCTAAAAACAAGGAACACAAACCTGCAATCCAACTGGTATTTTGACTGATGACAAAAGTCAGAGGTATTCCCACACATTGTCATTCCAACCTGGTGCAGACCCAAATTAAGTACTGACCTTTGAAGTCAACCATGATATTCGCATAACTTGTTCATGAACAGCAGCTGAAAAATAATTATTTCCTCATTCTTGCCTAGATTACAAAAGCATTAAGTGTATGGAGCACAACAATACTTTTAATTAACTCTTGTTACATCCATGCTGAAAGCTTCAGCAGACTCTTAGAGACATGAAAATTCAAAAAATCTCTCCCTCTAATTCAGTAACTTTACTCTTAATCTGAGTAGCAGCAAGGATGTCAGTGTACAGAGCACTCCATAACAAAGCACATTTCATGGATGAGGAACTAAGAAGAAATGCTGGAAAGCCACTACAAACTACTGTGACACATAAATAACAACTTACCACTAATAACTTACATTACCGACCTCAGACTCCTGCAGGCAGGACTTGCAAGAACTGCATGTAAGCTACACACCATAACTCTCACCGAGCAGGAGCTTAGCTCGGTCGTTCTGCTGTTCACAAAATCAATTAGGTTGGGAAAGATGTCTGAGATCGAGCCCAACCTATGACAAACACCACCTTGTCAACTAGATCATGGCACTGAGAGCCATGTCCAGTCCTTAAAAAATCTCGAAGGATGGTGCTTCCACTACCTCCCTAAGCATTCCATTCCAATATCTAATCACTCTTTCTGTGAAGAAATTATTTCCAATGCTCAGTCTGAATCTCCCCTGGTGCAGCTTGAGACTGTGCCCTCGTCCTGCCACTGTGTGCCTGGGAGAAGGGACCAAGCCCAGGACTACATCCTCCTTTTGCGTAGTTGGAGAGAGTAACAAGATCTCCCCTGAGCCTCCTTTTCCCCAAGATAAAACCACCTCAGCTACTCCACACAAGACTTGTGGTCCAAACCCTGCACCACCTCCGTTGCCCTTCTCTC
>VYXF01000775.1:80543-94172 GCA_013397295.1 Polioptila caerulea | reverse complement strand
ACATTGTCATTCCAACCTGGTGCAGACCCAAATTAAGTACTGACCTTTGAAGTCAACCATGATATTCGCATAACTTGTTCATGAACAGCAGCTGAAAAATAATTATTTCCTCATTCTTGCCTAGATTACAAAAGCATTAAGTGTATGGAGCACAACAATACTTTTAATTAACTCTTGTTACATCCATGCTGAAAGCTTCAGCAGACTCTTAGAGACATGAAAATTCAAAAAATCTCTCCCTCTAATTCAGTAACTTTACTCTTAATCTGAGTAGCAGCAAGGATGTCAGTGTACAGAGCACTCCATAACAAAGCACATTTCATGGATGAGGAACTAAGAAGAAATGCTGGAAAGCCACTACAAACTACTGTGACACATAAATAACAACTTACCACTAATAACTTACATTACCGACCTCAGACTCCTGCAGGCAGGACTTGCAAGAACTGCATGTAAGCTACACACCATAACTCTCACCGAGCAGGAGCTTAGCTCGGTCGTTCTGCTGTTCACAAAATCAATTAGGTTGGGAAAGATGTCTGAGATCGAGCCCAACCTATGACAAACACCACCTTGTCAACTAGATCATGGCACTGAGAGCCATGTCCAGTCCTTAAAAAATCTCGAAGGATGGTGCTTCCACTACCTCCCTAAGCATTCCATTCCAATATCTAATCACTCTTTCTGTGAAGAAATTATTTCCAATGCTCAGTCTGAATCTCCCCTGGTGCAGCTTGAGACTGTGCCCTCGTCCTGCCACTGTGTGCCTGGGAGAAGGGACCAAGCCCAGGACTACATCCTCCTTTTGCGTAGTTGGAGAGAGTAACAAGATCTCCCCTGAGCCTCCTTTTCCCCAAGATAAAACCACCTCAGCTACTCCACACAAGACTTGTGGTCCAAACCCTGCACCACCTCCGTTGCCCTTCTCTCGACACGCTCCAGCATCTCAATGTTCTCCCTGAACTGAAGTGCCCCGACCTGGACGTAAACCTTGAGGTTCGCGTCTGTGCTTTCCCATCTCCTCTGTTTCTCCTCGAGGACGCCCGTAACCCGTTCTATCGGCCCGACTGCCTCGCAGGCCGAGACCCGGCCCGGAGCACGGCCCATCCTGGGGCCCAGACCCATCCAGCCGGAAAGGCCACGGCCCAGCGCATCCCGACCTGATGGCACCACCCATCCCAAGCCTAAGGCTCCGCAGGGAGCCGCCTCACCTCCGCCAAGCCCTGCGGCTCCCGGCCGCCGCCGATCAGCCAGCGCAGCATGGGGAGCGGGCCCGGGACCGCGTCCGGCCCTCCTGCAGCACCGGAGCGGCGGCGCCCAGGGACAGGCCGCTCAATCGAGCTCCGCCGGCGGGCGGGGCCGGGCGGGGCCCGAGCAGTCGATCGCCGAGCGGGTGCGCCGTGAGGGGCGTCGCGGGTGTTGCGGCGCGGCTTCCTAAGGCGGGCGAGTGAAATATTCAGTGGCCTTTTACCGCGCTCTCTTCCGACGTCAGAGGAGAGTTGCTCTCACCTTTCACCATACTACCATATTGCATATTACCACATTACAGTTAGGCTATTGCCGTTTTATTGTGACGTTCTTCAACTGTTTCTTGAAGTAGAATGAGTACCAAAATATTTTCTAAGTAACGGATTTCCCTTGGCTATGGCTGTTTCCATCTTCCTTCGCTGAAGTCTTTGCTTCAGGATGAAGCAATAAATATGGGTACACTCACCTGATTCACTGTCCTGCTCGCCTGCTGCCCTTCAGGGAACCACGGAACCCCAGGATGGGTCAGGCTGGGAGGGACCACAGTCGGTGATCTGGTCCAGCCTCCCTGCTCGAGAGGATCTTCCTGGACTACAAGGCACAGGATTGTGTGCTGGCAGTTCTTGAGTATCTCCTGTGAGGGAGACTCTGCACCGTCTCGGGTCAGTCTGTTCCAGTGCATGGCCAACTGCACAATAACAAAAGTTCTTCCTCATGTTCTGGTGGAATTTCCTGTGCATCAATGTCTGCCCATTGCCTCTTGTTCTATTGCTTGGCACCAAAGAGAAGAGCCTGGATCCATCTCCTTTGTGCTCTTTAGACAACTATGGACATTGATGTGGCGATGCATTAATCTTGGAAGCCTTTTGAGTTTTAGATGAATGTGGGGCCTCACAAAACCCATGCCAAAAGGCCACACAGACCCCATTCTTGAGCAGACACAAGAAACCCTGAAGGTGTATAGACGTGTACAACAAGCACTGCCCTGAGCATCTGAATATACACAGGTCACTTGCACTGATGGGTTTTGCCCACATTTTTTCAGATAACTCCACATGATCCCTGAGATTTTTCATAGGGCAGGAAATTATGGTGCTTTTCTAAATCACACAATCACTGAGTTTGGGTTGGAGGGACCTTAGGGTTCATCTAGTTCCAGTTCCTCTGCCATGGACAGGACCATCTTCCACTAGACCAGGTTGCTCAAATCCCCAACCAGGGCCTTGAACACTCCCAGGGATGGGGCATCCACAACTTCTCTGGACAACTTGTGCCAGTGCCTCACCACCCTCACAGTAAAGAATTCCTTCTTAACATCCAATCTAAATCTACCCTCTTCCCGTTCAAAGGCATTCCCTCTGGTCCTGTCCCTTCATGCCCTTGTAAAAAGATCCTCTCCATTTTTCTTGTAGGCTCCCTTTAGGAACTAGAAGGCCACAATTGGGTTGACTCAGAGCTTTCCATTCTCCAGGATCAGCAACCACAATATTCTCAACCTTCCTTCACAAGGAGTGGTGTCCCACCCCTCCTGAGCACCTGCTATTGACCACTCTGTTTGTGTAAAGCGTGGGATCCTAGGATGAAATGATACTGTAGTAACCTAAGTTTAGCAAATATTTGTGATGTGTAACCTGGGTTTTGCCATTTATTAACTGCTGTGAATTCCTTGCAGCTTTGTAACCAACTGAAGTTGGTAACAGTCATAAATCAGTCTTAAAGCAGTTGTTTACCTACTTTAGCAAACTTCTGCTTTTCCAATTCAGTTTAATCAAGCTGATTTCCATCTTAGAGGTGCAGTTCCTGCAGACTAAGGGCACAGCCAGTGAAATTACTTGGTGCATGTAGATACACCTGCCAGGGTTTCCATGGTAATCAGCAGTTTTGTCATCAGCAATCTGGTCCCTGGCAGTGTCCCTAAATAATTTGGCATATTCTCCAAACTAGCAAGTGTTGAGTCATTTTGTTACATTTTATTTATTGGAAGGAAAGACTGCCCAGCATAACACTACTTAAAGTTGTATGACCTGTGTGACCACATAAGATGAACTGACCACAACCTCCTCCCACCATCCCCCTGCACATCTGCCAGAGTAAGAGAATTTGTGAGTAGAGTTGAGCCCAGAAAGAAGGAAGACATAGAAGGAAAGTGTTATAAGATGTTTTTTCCCTTATTTCTCATTATCTTACTTACTCTGATTTGATTTGCAATAAATTAAATTAAATTTTTCCCAAGCAGAGTCTGTTTCCTCTTGATGGTAATTGGAGGCTGATGTGTCCCTGTCCTTATACTGACCCATGAGACTTCTGTCATACTTTCTCTCCCTTGTGCAGCTGAGAAGGGGAGTGATAAAGCACCTTGATGGGCATCTGGCATCCAGTCAGGGTCTACCCACTGCAGATGGACTTCAGGAGAGTGTTTTTTTGTCTCTTTAGTTAGAACTGACTTCAGAATTCTGCTTCTGAGCATCTTTTCATTCCTTCTCTAAACTTCTTTAAATGCTGTCTGCTTCCAGATTTTTCTCCATTTTCCGTTTCTCTGCCTTTGTACCTTGTATGAATTTTTGTACTCTTCTTTTTTGTATCCTTCATGCAATCTTAAAAAAACGGTCTTGTTGTTACTATTTCAAACATCTAATGTACGGTACACTTCCAGGAAGCAGAAGTTTCCCAGTGTGGTTGGTATAAGTTTGTTGTGGTGCCTGGGTAAAAAGTGCAGTCAATCACAGCACTGCATTTGCTAGGCCAAGATGCAGTGTTTTCTGCGATTTATGGCTTGTTGCTGTCAACTATTGGCAAAGCATTGTGCTCAGGCTCTTAAACTATGCAAAAATGATGGAGTTTTGGGGGATAACACTCACTGCAGGAAATTTGCAGCACATGTTGTGATTATACGAGCATACATTTCCACCAATGCGACATTTCTTGTCCCCAGGCCTTAGTATCTGAATGGAGGAATACTTCTTCTTCCCACCTTCTAGCACAATGGTTTCTCTTTTAACTTGCCCCAGTGAGATACTAGCCTCTGCAGTAGTGACTTGGCATGGAAACTGTCACTAGATTATCTCTTGCTCTATTAACTAACATGTCCAGTATGTCACATTGATTGTATACCTCTTATAAATTGCTGAAGCCTGTTAAAGTTTCCTCAAGTTACATGGTTCAAATCTCTTTGTAGATTTTATTCATTGAATAGAGTTCCTAGGAACAATTTACGATCAGTCTTACTGTAAGGATTACTTGGAGAGATTTTTACAAAGGAAGTACTAGAAAACATTATTTTAATGGTAACTTCTCTAAATCAGACCATATACCTCTGAGATATAATTGTGATTCAGTTTCAAAATTCATGCCTAATTCACATAGTATTTTCCTTTATGTCTAATAAATAGATCAGTTGAAAAGTGCCTGCAAGGATTTCACACCCTACCAAGATCAAATACAGTCCAAATCACTTCATGTATTAAAAAAACAGAGTTTCAGAGAAAGCAGAAAAGAAACAGAGAAGCAGCCAGCAGATAATATTTCAATGGACAGCATGTGCTACGATCCTCCACAACCAGCATATTTGTGTTAAAAATCTGTGCTGCTGTTCCATGTATTCAATGGTGGCTAAATCCACCCCCTCAGGAAATGGCTAGCCGTGTTCCCAGGTCAGGTGAGTGGTACAGAAGTTCAGATATCTGTTATTCCTACAAAGAAATTGCCGTGTCCATTCTGTCCACCCTCTTAGAAGTGCAGCATGGCCCTGGGTGATGTGGGATAACACAGCTAAGTGTCACTTGCATCTTTCTGGTGCTTGAGGCTGTGCTGTCTAACCAGTTTGCATTGGGACTGAAGGTGATAAAAAGTGCTGAGAAAAAATGGATCCTATGGCTCCTGCCAGTTCAAGGGTGCTGTTGTGGATATGCAGTGTGCCACCAGAGCACCCTCATGGCATTCCTTTCAGGATTCAATTCATTTTGTCGCATGACCATCTATCTCCCAGCTAACCACCAGCACCTACAGGTTTAGAAGAAGGGTGGGAGATCATCCAGCAATACCACCTGAGCACATTGATTTCCTCCTCTTGGCCAGAATCCTGGTTGCATTAGACCTGGCCTAGGGATATTAGCTTGATTTAGGTGAGCCTGAATCTAAACTCCAGGAAATTGTGAGGCAATGGAAGTTCAGCCATGGGTGGTAATTGACTTGACCCCATTTATCCTAAGGGGATCTCTGCAGCTCCAGCCATGGTGTTGAATCTGAGAGAAATGTTTCCCCACCTTGATGAAAGGTTCAGCTGCTTCCATCATGAAATTCTGGAGTTGCTCACAGGCTAAATAAATGTGTGGGTTCAGATTCATCGATGAAAATAAATAGTTTTGTATTTTTCTACAATTTGTGGCTGCAAGAAAAGGCTCTATCACCCCTTCTAGTCAATGGCATCAGCTACCCTTGAAGCCACAGCAGAAATTCACATGTTGCCCAGTTTTATGGGATCACCTTCGCATGCTGTCTTTTTTCTTTGTTGATCAAATGACCTATGATGTGAGCAAACACAAAAAACTCTGCCCCTAAAGATAGGCATCATTCATGGTCCACAAGGACACCCAACTTCCCAGATCCTTGGCCTCAGGCAGCTTACTAGATGGAAGGATCATTCAGCTGAGTGCTTCAGGGTCTTAGGACCGTGATGCAGCTCATCATACAAGCTGAGATGGAGCTGAGCAGTGAAATGCTACTATCCATGCCTTCATGGAGAATTTCAGCAGGCTGGAGAGAAGTGGAGAAGGGTATCACACTGCTCCTGACCAAGGGAAGACTAAATGGTGACTTGATTAAATTCTCAAGAAAATCTCCTCTCTCCCTTTGGCCTTAGTTTTAACATTTAAGTGTGAAAAACGTGTGTTAATTTATCCTGTCTGGTCAGATTCAGAAGAGTTCACCAAAAGTGCAGATGAATACTAGTAGGGTGGGGATCTACCCTACCCACATACTAACAGCCTTCATTTGCATGAAGTTGTAATTTCTGGCCAAGATTCTTATCAGCTCTCACTTTTGTCATGCTGGCACAATCCCTGAAATTAAAGTGGAAGAATGTCTTATTTTTAACACTATTTAATGGATTAGAGTTATTGTCTGTATATTTCAATTTTTAATGCTTTGTATCTGGGCTTGAACAGTCCCTTTTCTGCCTCCACAAACTGTGGCCTTCTCCATCAGATGTAATCTAGTCTTTTCTATGTGTTGTCAATAAATAAGTTTATTTTTGTGTTTCTTGTGTTTGGTTTACATTTATCTGTGAAAAACAGAGTACCTCATACAGTGCGTAATGCTGTGTTTCTCTTCGCAAAGCAAATTGGTTTGCTTCTTCAGTGCCTATTTCTTGTATTATGTTCTTGCTGAAGGTCTAAGGAAGCAAGTGCCATAAAATGGAATAACACCTGCATGAATGCCTCAAAGTCTGACTGTACTTTGTGGAGAAAATGGAGTGAACATTTTTTTTAATCTGACAGTACAAATTGCATGCTGCTCTGATCTATAGTGGAGTGTGATAGCAATATAAGCCCCCAGGTGGCATTCTAACCTTGTTTTTCTAAATCGTTTGTTTTCATAAGGAATGGATCTGATTCTTTTGTTTAAAAAGAAATTTTCTTCACCCTCATGGTAGATTTGAACAAAGAAATTAAAGCCATAAGCTGATCCTTTTTTTTTTTTTTGATGTTTCCAATTTATACATGTTTTGTTGATTCAAATGCAGTAGCCTTAAACTCAGCTTGAAATCTGACAGACATTTGATGGAATTATGAACATTATACTAGATTCTAGATACTAAAGTCCATAACATGATGATGTCCTGCAACAGCTATTCAATAAAAGATACCATTTGAATTTTGAAAATCACAATTGCAGTAAAATACTTCGCAACAAATTTATGAGAACAGCATAAATCCTGTTGGGACTTATATCTTACAACACATGAGTATTAACTGATGCTGGGTTACAATGAAATCCAGGCAGAATTCAATATTATGACTACATGAAACCAGTGTGATTCTAGTTGGAGTTCTATTTCCTTCCAGGAGTACCAGGTAGGCCTTTGCAAAGAGCACAACTTGTACCTCCTAGCTTAGGCACTCTTTTTATCTGCTTAGAGTGCTGATGGTTCATCTTCAGGTCCCTCATTCACCAGAGGAGGGGTGGCTCCCACAGAGATTTACTCAGACAATCTCACATATCTCCTCAGCTGAGTTGCTCCCTGCTGAAGCATTTCTTTCCTCAGCTTCACAATTCAAAGTTGAGGTCTAGTGTCACTTTCTCAGTGTTTATTCCCTTTCAGCTCTCTCATTCCCAGATGTTACTTTGCTAGTCAATACTTACATGCTTTCTTCCACACTGTCTGGTACATGTGGGAGGAGTGCTGTGGAAGGAGTGCCCGCAAAAAAAACTTCCCAGTCACCCCTCAAATCCTTTCTTCCAACTTTTCTCTGCAACAAAACCTACAACTTCCTTAGAAACCACTGGGCTGATGTGCTGCAAGTTGTCCTTACAACTCTGACCAGAACTGTATCACCTAGTCATGTACGCCATGGGCTGCCTCAACTGCAACTGTTCGCAACCTCTGCTTATATTTGGATTACAACCTCTTTGAAAGGCAGACCAGTTTAGCTTGTATTTGTGCAACACTCAGACAAATGGAATCTTCATCCCTCCTTAGGATTCCAGTGGGATGCAGAGCACAAATACACAGTAATGATATTTAATAAAGCAAATGGAGTTAATTTAAATTACTGCTTAAAATATATCGGTATGTAATAGGTCATAAATAAAAATCGACCTACATGCTGCCCTGCATATCTTTCAGAGTGTACTTTAGGAGAAGTCACTGAGTCAGAATATCATCAATCACAGTTCCTAAAGCAACAAAATTCAAATTGCTGCTGCACTGTAAGACCCTAAGTAGCCAGAAGGCACAGAGGGAATGTTTTCAATTCAAACTTCATCTATCTTCGTCGTGTTTTAGCCCTAAAGCTCTCAACAATCCCTCTGAAAAGTCATTCCAGTATATTTTTCAGTATAAGGACCAGGCCTTAATTTATAGTGGACTCTTGCAGGTGGTATCTCTGGACTTTGAACTGGACGTAAAACTCCTCCTTGAGTTTAAAAGGATTTTGAAACAAAGTAAGGTATGTTTGTTCACAAAGGCTTATGACTTACCCATTGGGCTGTCTTGCATTGTGCACATTATACAGTATATATTGTACATTACATATATTATTATCATTATAGATTATATATTTCTGTTTCGTTATTTTCACATTTTTTCATCCAAAGTTTTCTAGTGACATTTAGGTGTGGATATGTTTAAGTGCTATGGGTAAACTTAAAATTTTAGCATCCTGTCCCCTTCATAGTAAGTCCAAAATTTATTACAGGGTATTCTCTTCTTCTCTAATTCAGAAATGCTTGAGAGGATCCTTTGGCCTTAGAAGAAGGATTTCTTAGAAAGAAGTATTCCTCTTGAGAGGTAAAGTATAGTCTGGCAGCTGATCACTGTTTCATGCCTGTAGCAAAGAGGTCCAAAATAGAAGAAGCCTCACTGTCTAAGCTGTGGTGAATACCTTGGCAGATACAACAAAATACCTTCAATACCTACAGCACATTAAGTAACGACAGTGAGAGGATGGGTCACTTTTTGCCTTGCCAAAGAAGAAGTTGTTTGATGTCCTCTACTGCTAATTTTTTAATTCCCTTGGGGTGACACAGTTCCTGACCATAGGAGCATGCTGGCAGTGTGATGCAAATGTACCGCTAATCTCTGCAGCTACACTGGTGAGATACTGCTAGTACAGATTCATGGAGACCAGCATACAGGTTGCTAGACAAGACCTGATGCACCATGTCAGATACAAGTCTGGTTCTCCACTCAGAGAATACTAATTCACACCCACACTGGAGCACGGAGCAGTCACCTTAACCCCAAGGCTATGGGGGTACATGGGGATATGACATACATCATATCATATGACACCAGAAATTCAGCTCAACCAAACATAATTGAAAAGGGGACAACAGCACTCCCTTGTGTGTCTTGAAGACACTAGAAGGAGGATGGGAATTGGAAAGAGTTTTTAATCAAAAGGAAGGCTGCGGTCAGAGAAGCTCTTATGGGGCTGCACAATAGCACACAGGCAGCCTCAGAAATGGGTTATATGGACAGAAGTGGTGGTTATCCTGGAAAATCCCTTCCTGTGCTCCTGTCATTATGCACCAGGCTGGAAGAAGGCCATTAAATACCTAGCAGGGACATATAATTAGATGAGTATCAAAGGTGCATATACCTTGCTCTGATCTCTGAACTGAAAAAGGTGGTGATAGGGAAATTTCAGCATTTATTTGACAAGATCCAATCTAACAAAATATTTCCATCCTCTTTGCTATGTACAGTATCTGAATTGTCACCAAAAGTTGTCCCCAAAATATGAAATGGCAAGTCTGTGTGTAAGAGTGTTGTCTGAACACTGTGTGGGCCACATTCTGATAACTGGATTTCATGCCCTTTCTGTTATTCAAGAGAAATCTTCCTGCTCAGATTAACAGAATAAAGCCAAATCCTATAGCTTATTATTTTATTAATTTATTCCAAGTAACTTACTGGGAATTAAGCAACTAAATATCTGAAGGACTAAAGGCTCAGTCATAAAAGACAAAATATTGTCTGACTGCAAAGTCCAGGCTTCAGTTAAGAAATACACTGAAGTACAGGTTACATGAGCACCAGATATTGAGGGTTTTTTCTCTCACATTTCAGTCTGCAGAATTTGCAATGAAATGTCATTCAAGTTTATGTAATAAGTTCAAACAAAAATTATGATTGATGAGCCATAATGATTTAGAAGATTAGCTAGGGAAAGTTCTTTTCTAGGAATACCATGGTTAAGAAATATTACTATGTTAATCCATACTGTGTCCATTAGTATAATGTTTTTCCAATTCTGACTCCCTTCTCTGTATGAAACTACTGAAATGCTGCAAGAAGGCAGTGGTATTAGGCCATATTCTTTGCTGCCTTTTCATACGAATTCCCCCTTGAAGTAATGTGTAAGGTTAACTCAGGAGAGGTCCCCATTTTCCTTGGCCTTGATCTCTTAAATCCTTCCACAATGCACAGTTAGAAACATAGAAATGTTGTTCTCACGGCTAATTTTGTGGCAAAAGAGTCTGGATGATGTAGCATTGAGTGTCTGACTGTCAGCTAACCAGCTGTGTCATTTGTCCTGTTGCTGTGTAGCTTTCCTTGCCTCCTTCCAAATGAAACTTGCAGTTGTTTTCCAGAGCAAGTGCAAGCAAATGCTGCATCTGGACTATCAGAAAATTAGAGTGAGACATACAAACTTCCATTAAGTGTGTAAATGATTCACAAGAGCCTGTTCTCCTATATATCTCATGACAAAAAGGGTAAAAAAGGTCGCAAAAGCTGCTAAAATGAGTGACCAATGGTAGTGGGAACCTTGGTCGACAAAACAACCTGGTGTAAAAGCAACATGGATTTCAGGAGAACTGGATTCTCTGACTAAAAAGGGACCCTCAAAATTACACTACACTTCCTTCTCCTCTTCCTCTTAAAATAGGACAGGCTGCGTTGATATCAGCATTGGGCAAGGGTATCTCTTTTTTTCAATACTGCTTTCTTGAGTAGTGCATTGTCTCCACTGAGTCTTGGCTTGAGGGGCATTTTGATAAGCTTTTAGGCCTTTCTAAACATTTTCTCTTCTCCCAGGCATTCTTCCAAACAAGTCTGTCACTTCAGAAACAAATAAGCCAGAAAGAGCTACTTACTGTGTTTGGTAAGTAATCTCTTCCATGTAACACAAACCAGAACACTTCACCCAACCATTTCTATAGCAAGTTTCCACACAAGCAGCAGCATATCCTCATAAAGGCAGATATTCTCCATGTAGGGATTTCACATGATCAAATCAGCCACACATGTTTTCCAGCTATTTCAGGGCTTGATTCACCCCACTGTTTAAAAATGTTTAAAAACATCTTGAATTTTTTTTGACTGTGACATCCAATGACAAGGATCATGGTATGTACTTTTCTGCCAGAATTCAATAGCTAATATATTCATTCCTGGACAAGTCAACAAAGTGATTAAAAAAGTATTCCTATGTACGTTTCTGTGCTTTTGAACTGTTTTTTTTTCCTTCTTTCCCAGATATAATCTTGGTCTCCACCTCAGCATCTGGGCTCTCCTTCCTGACCTCCTTATTACACTAATATGAGGTTGCAAACCAATTCATATGTCATCTTTGGCCTATAGATTTGTGAGACTGCAAATCCTGTGGCATAGTCTCTCCTTCTCTCACTACTCATCTTCAATTAAATAAAGAATCAGAGGATTCTACACCATGTGTAGATTCTAGACACCATGTGTAATTTTTTGAGAGGATTGTACTTGACGGAACCTACATAAGTAAAAACTGAAATTTCTTGTATGACTGAAATGTAGGCTTTGAGGACAGATAGGTTTAGAGTTTTGTCATTCAGCATGCAGTTGAAGAGATAAAAAGCACAATTATTGCATTTCACAGGCAAGAGCTGCTTTTTACAAGGAGCCACTAGATAGGCAGCCTCAGTCTGTGTAAAAAAATTTGGGGACAAAAAACATATGTTCCTGCCCTGGGGCTAAGTACAGCTCCTGCCTTATATGAGGGAATGGGGAAACATCAGGCCCATTGCTCCTCTCCTGCCTCTGAAATTCAAAAATGATGGAGAAGGAGTTAGTGCTCTTGAGTAGACAAAAATGATGTGGTGCTGCAACCCAGCAGCTTTGACTATGTTCTGCTACCTGGCAGGCTCAAGGATAACCTCCTGAGTAAGAGCTGGGAAAAGGTGGAGGTCAGACTCAATTGGGAAAGACTCACTTGGTCAAGAGCTGAAAAAGGGAAATCTTTGTTCTCTTGTTCTTCTCATCTAGAGACATGTTAAACACATTTCCCATCAAGAGCTACCTAGGGTAAGTGCCAGAGGACATTTGAAGAATAAATCTCAGTAGCTTCCATCTTGAATGACCACATTTTGGGGTGTCTTGGTGTGGAGTGCCAGGATTAAGGTCCATTTTCAGAAGTACTGAGTACTGCCCACCAAAGAAAGGCTGCCTGTAGCTGTCAGTGCTCACTGCTTCCGGGAAACATGACTCAAGGGGTTCTAATTAGCCAAAAATCAGGAACAGCTTTTGAGATGTGTAAACTTCCAAAGCAGCTGAAGCAGCTGCACCACTAATTAGGCAGCTCGCTATGCTGCCATTCAAGTCTTCTCCAGGACCATCTTTTAAAAACAGACTTGATTGTTGAATAAATAGCATGGCCATTTCTGCAAGTGCTTCTTTGTGAATATGGGCTTGGAACAACCACCCCCACTTTTCTTGTACCTGTGATTATATCCAAATGGTACTTTTGCTGCATCACTTCTGGACTCAGGTGAGAATTCAAAAGAAGCAATGGAAAAGGATGAGGTTGTTAAAGGAGAAGCCACAGCGCAAGAATTCTCTCACCATTCAAGGAGTGTCACACACACGCCCCAGCTTTCCTTCCTAGCACTAGAGTCTGTTCTCAGTGGGGCTGATGGACTCCCTTTCAAATCCTCACACACATGTTCCTTCTCAGGTGCACCTCNTAGACCCTCATGATTTATGAACCAGCCCTCACACACTCTTCACATGGTTTCAAGTCCAATGGTGATTTTTGGAATGGGATCTTCTAACACCTTAATGAATTCTTTCTCTGTCTCCCCATAGCCAGGCTGTTCACTGCTCTTGACAAGCTGTAGCTTCTGCTGATGCCTGCAGCCTCCTTGTCCTCTGGTTTGTGTTTCTTGTGCACTAGATCAGTCAGGACATAGTGATGAAAAAGGGCCTAGACTTGGGATAAAAACCACTTAGCAACAACCAAACATCAGTGTGTTATTAATATTCTTCCCAAACTAAAGACAAAACACAGCACTGTACCAGCTACAAAGCAAACCAACTCTGTTCCAACTGGGTGAAAGTTCACAGCTTGCAGCCCAGGGCTCCAGCAAATCCAGCTGCTCATGCTGAGCAAGTAGAGCTAAGAAAACAGAGGATTAAACCACTCAGTGTTATGATTCTGAGTGACACATTGTGTTTAAAACTCACTTATTTAAGCTAAAAAATTATCTTTCAACAGGGAAAATCCATCTTTCTTCATCGCCAAAAACAGTCAGGGTCCCTTGCCTGCACTTCCTAGATGTCCATCTGGATTTCCATGCATATCCACCTGTGTATGCATGTGGATATCCATTTTAGCAATACCTGAAGGTGATGACATGGCATCTTTTTTTTTTTTTTTTCATTTTCTTGGGCCTGAATCTTCACTC
>VYXF01000775.1:48273-77186 GCA_013397295.1 Polioptila caerulea | reverse complement strand
TTTCGAACCACGTCTTTTAATATAATTTGCATATTTAGTAATACATTGATTAACATTAAACACGGATTATTGCAATTTATTTCAGAAACAGATGGGATGCATTAAGTGAAAAGCCAGAGCATTTAAACAGAGTACACTCCCAGGCTGACTCCCAATGATTGATGAATACAAAAACTTTATAAAAGAAAGAAAAAGAAAAAGAAAAAGAAAAAGAAAAAGAAAAAGAAAAAGAAAAAGAAAAAGAAAAAGAAAAAGAAAAAGAAAAAGAAAAAGAAAAAGAAAAAAAGGAAAAAGGACACTTCATGCTGAGTCCTTTTCAAGCGCTTCCCTCGCTTAAGAGTATACAAAACGGCCATTAAGGGGTATTTAAATAAAATAATGCCATCAGATATGTGCGTGGCTTTACAGAAAGCTCTGGCACAAGGAAGACAAAATTCTGCCCCTGGGTGTCCGATGAAAGGTGGGAAAAGCTGCCCCGGGAGCCGAGGACTGGTCCCCCACGGCGGGCCGGCCCCGGTGCCGGTAGGTGGCAGCCGCTCACAAGGCACATCTCCAAGGCACATTTTGGGCTCGTTTTTTCTTCTTCCAGCGTTCGCGGGAAACTTCTCGGGCCGGGAGAAAGCTCTGCCGGGTTTCCTCCTCTTCGCAATGGCCTCTTAGCATCTGGCTTTCAAATACGCTGCCTTCAGTTGGCACCTGAGAGTAGGAACCCTGAAATATGTTGTGGCGCTCTTGTGTTTGTATGTGCAAGTGCACAGGTATAATTTTGACACAAAACGAAGATGCATATAAGCTGTATAAAATTATCTATGAATCAGTTGCATGTACAAGGGTATGCATGTTTTTTTAATAGCAAAACGAGCATTTAGAGCAGCAGTAAAATGTAAACCTGCTATTCATGCTTACAAATACTGTCCTTAAAGAGAAACTTTCATGTCCCAAAAACAAGTTGGCAAGTCTTTCATCTTTAGGAATATACATTACAATAGTCAAGAAATGAATAGGCAGTGTCATTGAAAGGTAGGTCCATTGGCAGTATTAAAACATGACAGTTCATGAGCCTTGGAAATATGTTTTGGGGGGAGATTACTTCTGTATGTATCCTGCTTCTTACAGTCTCATAAGAAAATGTATCCACTGCTGGGCACTGATTAACCCATAGCCTGACCCAGTGCATCGGTTTGTATCTTATTTAAATTAGCTCCCTGTATAATTAATGGTGCGGCCAATTTGTCTGACAGAGCCTGGATACCATAGCTAAAACAAGCTTTGACACTCCAAGAGATCTCTTCAAGTACATTACATAAATGTTATTTCTATACTACCCATTCAGAGCCTTTCTTTTTGTCTTACATTTATAACAGGAATGGTCCTTCCCAAAGCAGGAGGTGGAGATCTCCAAAGGGAAGCAGTTTTACCTTCCATCTTCAGGTCATTTTATTTCCAAGTGGGCCTTGTTTTCCTCTCATGCAGTTGCACATGAGCTTTGCAATTTAGTATAGCGAAGGAAGGAAAAACATTCTGTCCTCCACACAAATACAAAGTCACAGGCAGCGTAATTGCATTCTTTTCTTTCTGGATGGAGAACATAAGTTACTCTAGAGCTGGGAAAATAAGACTGTCCATCAGACCACATCATGATCTTGGGGGAATAGGAATGGCTCCCCCTGAGCAAAGTCTGAGAGAAGAGACCTAGGAAAGGGAAGATAATTTTATCTAGGGTTCACTTGGGGAGTCTACTGATGCTGGGATTTAACTCCCAAATTCCCAAATTTTCCCAAGTTCTCTGTGAACCCAGAGGAAACTGAGAGAAGGAACCCATGTGCTCAGTCTTCTGTGAGTCAACTCACCACTCCTGCAGTCAGGTGTCTGTAAGATGAGAGGACAATCCAAACTCCAGGCCCAGGTCTGAACAGGGAGATTGGCTGCTGGTGGACACAGGGGAAGAAACTATTTTTTTTTAATCCATCACTGCTGTTCCTCCTTCTCCGTCCTATTGATCCTAAGGACTCTTGTAGTGGGAAATTATTTTCAACACCTCCACTTTCTGTGAAGGGGAGAAGGAGATCTGTGTATAACACAGGCATATTTAAAACACCTTAATCTACACATGCTCTATTTTCTGTTCATTTATCTTTGTGCTGCTGTTAGAGTACGCAACTCTGGATATTCCTTTAGGTCACAACATCAGAAAAGATGCTGTGCACAACTCTATCTTCACCTAAATCTCTTTCAGATTAATCCACTGTTTAAGGTTACTTGAGTAAGTTTCTTTGCATTCACTAGAATAAGGAGAATTTATTTAGGGGGAAAAATAATACAGAGTATTAAATCATGAGCTTGTTAATACATATGAGCTCTCCCAGCTCTGGGAAAGAAATGCTTTGTTAATATTTTGGGTTTTGGCATAGAGCCAATGTTTCAGTTACACTACAAAAAGCACCCAAAAATTACCAATACCTCTTTTCCCTGTCTTCAAACTTTTATTAAATACTCAAAAGTATTTAAAAGGTCAGTTACCCATTTTGCTGCTATCAGGAGATTACTCTAACATGATGTGTTTGTCTCCTATTGTGAGTAGTGAAAATCCCCCTGTATCCAGTGTGTTTTGTTTGGATTGAGATGGCATGCAGCTGATGGCTGTGACCTTCATGGTGGCTTAGATCCCTGGCTGGCACTGATTTTTGATTTAGTGCCGATCTGCTGCGCTTGTCACAGGCTGCAAGGTGCTTTCCATGCACTAATGGAACAGCTCAAGGGCAGAGGGGCCCTGTAAATGTCTATCTTTCACCAACACTCTGCTAAATAGAGAGCTGAGTTTTCTACATGTGAATGACAGAACCTGAGATTATATACAGGAGTGAACTGGGAGTTCTTTCACCTGGGCTGATGTTCAGCAGTAAATAAATGTCACTGTAAAATGAGAAGTTTTTATTATTCTGAGTGGTAATGAATATAAGTGTACAGTATTAAACGGCATACTTAATATTGCCTATATATCCACATCTGAAGACAAGATCTAGCTCTATGCAGCCCATATCCTCATAAGCAGTTATTTCCTTTGAATACCAGAGGATTTGTACCAGACTTCAGTTTGACTCTGTCTGCATTAATAAGTCATTAATAAATCCTGTTCCTTAATGACATATTCAGCTGAAAATGAATTCACCCTGAGCTCCCCCTTGCAGGAAACCAGCACACTGGATTGCAAATGGCAAAGAATTCCAGGTTAACTCTTTACTTATTCACTAAAGATAGGAATGTCTTAATGGCCAAGACAATGCTATCTACGTAGGAAAGATCTCCTATTGATGGAGATTTCTTTGACTATGAGTGTGGGGAAAGGCTATCAGGTTTGCCTCAACCTTCTCCTCATAAGGAGTAATGCAAGTATCATATTTTATTTATTTATTTATTTATTTAGTCTCATATTAATCTTATATGTTGTTTTTAATAAAACAGGTCTTCACAGGATAAATGTATTTCTTACACTCAGGACTTTCTGGGGAGCTCCATTGTAGTTTCCATATTTTAGATAAAAGCTGAAATATTCAGATAACATAAATAAATGGGATAATAAATGTATGCCTTTTTAAGTATAATGAACCAGATCATATTATCAGTTTCTGCAAAGGAATCCTGAGTGAAAGGAAAATTAAGAACTATGCATGGACTTGAGGTGGAATGAGAAATTCTACTTACAAGCCAGAACTGTCTCTCTCTCTCAGCTGATCACCTCTCTCCTTATAATTGGAAAATTATCCAGGTTTTAACTACTGAACTGCTTTTTAAAGTTGTTGGTTTAATCAGTAAAGTTGCCATCACTGATTTCTAAGGTGGGAGATGAAAGGAAAGAGGCCACTGCTTCCTTGCTCTGCCTCTTGACAGCTGAGTGCATTCTCAAGACTACTCAAAACAGAATTTTGCTGCCAATTGCCCCATGGAGAGGCAAGGGGTAATTGTAACCTGGGAGCATTTTGGCTGTGGAGTGATACTTAGGACCAGCTTTGCTGACTTCAGTCTATGTCCTGGGTGAAACCATTAAACCACTTTTCTGAACAAAGGAGTACAAAAGAGCCATAGCAAATGAAAACTATTCAAGTCATTTTTCAAACTAGTTTCATTGCTTTTGGAAAACAAACAAAAAGCCAAGCAAAGCTATGATACTGAATTAATGTATTATGAGTATATAAATTATCAAATTAATAAAAGAATTTTATGGGGAAGGTAGAGGGAGTAGCATCCACTATAGAATTTTGTAATATATGGATCTATTATCATTTTATCTGAGCCCTTTTTTCTTCCAGCAGTAACGAGTACTCTGTGAGTTTTGTCTAAAGGGAAAGACCTATAGGAGAGGACCCACAGTCCTTTCATTCTGCCCATGAATGTACTTTCACTGGTTCTGACAGTCAGAGGCCAAGCAGGATCAGGCTGTAGGCTACAGAGCCTCAGTTTACTCATCTGTGACAGAGTTGTGTTCCCAAGGGTCTTGTTGGGCTTATTAATTGCCATTATTAGACTACAAGAAGCCTTATCTGGACAAAAGTGAAAAGCTAGCAGTCTCACCTAGGGCTGAGCTCTTACTTGGGCTTTAGCCTGAGCCTTGGCTCAGAGGAAGATGACTTGGAGGGATGAGGGTGACACAGCACAGTTCTAGGCTGTGGAGAACTGGGCTTTCCATCCAGCACCTGCTGCTGCCTGGGGTTCATTCGAGCACTGTGGTGGTTTGGAAGACCTTGAGCGGGACACCTGGAGCTGTCAAATCATACACTGCCCAGAGCTGCCAGGCTGGCCCTCTGCCTATATCCAGATTGCAGCTGGGCACACAGCTCCCTCCACCAAGTGTAAGGGAGCCAGTATCTGGCAGTCCCATACCACTACATTCCTCCCCTTTGCATAAACTCAGAACTGAGTTCAATAGAAGAAGAAGTTCAATATCTCACAGTCTTTTCTGCCACGAGTAGAGGGCATAGGATGCAGCTCAAGTACACTGAAGTGCATTGTGTTGTGCCAAAGCCTGGATCTCACTTGTGAAGACACAAGTGCCACCCCCCTGCACCTTGCACCTTGCCCTGGGGCTGTCCCCATGGCCCCAAGACCCTGATACCTGAATTTCTGGACATGTCTGTTTACATGGTGCTGGGATAAGGCGTGTCCTGGTGGTAAAATTGGGATCTTGAAAATGCTGCTGCGAGAAAGGCTTGGACATCAGTAGACAAAATCTGATGGGGAGTATCAGAGCGGCTGACAGTCTGATGGGAGACTGCAGGCAGGCATGTGTGTTGGTGGTCATGCTTAAAAGACAATATTTGCTTTATGTGCACGTGATGGTTTTGCACAAATTAGTATCCCTGCATACTTATATATTCCCTAGCGTAGAACTAAGTTAGGAAGAAACAATAAAATTACTCAGTTCACCTCTTCATTGTTCTTATGATATAAGAAGATATCAGATCTAGGATGTACATGGGTTTTTCCCTAACCACAATAAAACTATCATTGGAAATTCAAGATCTCTATGCACAACATGTGAGAGCATGTATTTACCTAATATGTAAATGACATTATTTGAGAATGTTTCACCTTTACACTAACATTTTTCTGTAAAGCTGTGAAGGTCAGCAAGACCTTGGTTCATCTGCTGCATAAGTGCCAGTTGTTTAAGACAGAGCTGCAGTAGAACAAGACTCTTCAAATTCTCCTACCTCCCAAATCTGTGAATAAGTGGAGAATCTCACATGTGTGTGCCAGAGCCTTTACCAGCCCTCCTTCTCCCCTACTGCCATTTAGGTTTTCTAATGCAGCATATTTCCAAGTGGTCCTCTGAGCACACCTGCCTGCTGATATTTTGAGAAAATAGAGTATTATCTAAAAACTTGCTGTGCAAAACTTACGGAAAGAGTTCAACATGCTCTTTCTTGTTCAACTTAACAATGACACGTACAGTACATAATGCACGTGAACCATAGATTTCTACAGATGATCCACTCTGCAGAGCTGTCAATAGATGGATTATGCAGTCACCACATCCTATGAAATACCTTTTCCTTCTTCTTAATATTTTTGTAATTGACTTTTTGAGATTTTTAACTGGGGCTTACATGCATAAGACCAAACTCAGAAGGAGTTTCTGGGCCGATGGCCTGATCTACCTTTTTGTGTGCATGAGGCTGAGCACTCAGTCGCTCACATGGCTGGAGAGTCCCAGAGTGAAGGATATTAAAACCTAATTTTCAGACTTAATTTTAGAAAAAGCTGCTTCAGTGTTATGTGGTACAGAGATATCTCATTAGCTCTTACCAGATCCCTGCCTTTGGAGGGCTCTTTCACTGTGCTAATGGCACTTTGACATTTTGTGGATTACTCTTTCAGGTTCCATAATCAATTTAACATTAACATTCATGTAAACTATTAATGAAATAATATTAAAAAAGAAAAATGTTCCTACAATACTGCAACATTTTAATGCCTCATTAAAATCATTAGTAATGCTAATATTAAAGAACTTACTTCATCTTTCAGAGAACCCCAAAATAAATCATAATCAAATGTTTGCTAACGTACAGCCAGAGAAATAATTTATCCATTGCTGGCATATAGGCATCACGTACGCTAAAGATGACACTGTAAGGTCACATTATTAAGCACTCACAACTAGTTCTGCCTTTGGAAACTCATTGTACACAGTATTATTTTATAATTATCATTAAACATACTGAATATTGTTTGTGGGTTTTATTTATGAGAAAGAAAAAGGATATAGTGTGCCTCTCAGCCAGCCAGTGCTTCATGGAATTCAAGTTGCAAACAATGACATGCTTCACTGACCTCAATGACTTACAAAGGCCATTTATATTCAGTACTCTCATTTACTCTATCTTTAAAAATGAGTAAGAGACATATATTAATACCAAGAAACTGGGAGAATGATTGCATCACTACCCATCTCCAGACTTACTGCAACACTTCATTCTCCAGGAGTAGAATTGGCTTGGGAATGTAAATGTCATAGATAATATTTATATAAATTTTTCCTACATGTGTAAGGGTAGCCCTGTGGTCCTTCCTTTGCCAGTCAACTTCTGCACATCATCCTGAAGAGCAGTAGCCACAACAGTAGCCTTCATTCAGTGAATTGTAAGGGTGAATACCAGAGCAGAGTTCTGATTTGGGGCACACACACCAGAGCTTTAGACATGTAACAGGGATGTCCTTAGCAGTGGGTTGGGAGGAAAACTGGCTCCAGGTGGGGTCAGCAGTTCCTCACACCAGCACCATCTGGGAGTGGTCTACAGGAGTGACAAGGCAGGTGCTAATGCTGAGATGGAAAGAGTTCTCAAATGGGTATATAATTTGGTTTAAACCACTGTGGACATCCATTTACACCAACGAGCCCCCCATTCCCAGACCAGCAGTCCTGTAACGTAAAGTGGCAAACAGGCAGGCAACTGAGCATCCAAACCCTCAGCAAGGAACGAGAGGAAGAATCCCTCCAGCCTTTCCCTAAGAGCCCCCACCAGTTTAGCAGTGCAGGTACCAGGTCTGGCCTCCTAGCCCCTCTCAGGTGAGCCCAATGGACACAAGCTGCCTCTTGGGTGAGGGTTGCCCCCTCCAACACAGGCTGAGCTAGGCAGGGCTGCTCCAAGGGCAACTGTGGCTGTCCCTGCCATGAGCCGAGGTCGTTAAGCTAGGCTGGAGACATGCTGTGCTGCTGCACTCAGGAAAGGACTTAGCTGGGCTGGGACGACCGTGGCTTCTCCCTATTAAGCCATGGTATTCAGTTCATCCCTCATTCCGGAGCAATACATACAAAATTTTTTTTAAAATCACCTCCTTGCTGTTGGGTTTTGCTGGTTGCTGTTCCAGATGTTTGAGACCAAATCCACTGGATTAAAGAAGAGCTTTGGTCTTAACTTGCAAAAAATTAAATACCCGACCCTTCCCGAACAGTATCCCAATCCACTCACTGAACACCACTATCCTTTACAGCAAAGATGTGTTGTTGCATGTCTTCCCTTTATTTCCAGCATGAGTTGACTCAAGCCCTCATTGCTGAACAAATTTTTCTTTGCAAAACCTCCTTGAGGAAGCTCAGCAAATAAATCCTTAGGCATAGCCTTCTGAATTCAAAATCAGAGGGCTGATTCTGGCATGGTTTACATTTTCTGTTTTAATTTGTCATTTGGTTTAGATGAAAGGTTAATTGCGTTTTCTCTTAATATATTTAATATATTGAAGTAACTAGCAAGCTCTAGAAATGATAAAGTAATTTGTTAAAAAATTCAGCTACATCATCTTTAGCCATTCATGTTCCCTTCAGAGAGAAAATTAATTGTTCCAATCTAGTAAGCTACAAAAGAAATGCAGCCGACAAAGGGTGAAATATGAACATCAATGGTAAGTTTCAAATTTACCCTATTTATTTTGAATGTAAGATCTCGTGACCCACTAAAATTCAGTTCACAGTGTTTTATGAAAAATAATGGCTGAAATTGAATGTCTTAATTTACATTTAATGCAATTAAGAATGGTTTAAATTATGACTGATGAACAGCACACACAGATGTCAGTCAGTTTCATCAGAATAAATTGAAGTCAGTGTCAATGAATGCTCCACTGATAAATCCCACTTTACATAAAATTAATAAAAATAAGGAAATATAATCCTTAGCTAATTGCAAAATGTTCTGGAATTCCCCTGAATTTTGGAGGGGGTGGGGGAGTGTAAGTAGAGAAAGCCACAAAGTAGAGTATGAAGAGCAATTTATTTTCAAAGGTGTCCTGTGTGAAATTGTGTAATGGTCTGAAAGTTTACTACAAAGGGTGTTTTTGTGCAGAAGTACCTTGCTTTACTGAAATGAGTTGTGGAAGAGTGAGGAAGATGCCTGTAATGTGTAGCTGTGCATGACCACAAAAGAGCAGTCCTCCTTGAAGTTTCCTGGGAGGTGCTGTGCCTCCACACAGTGTGCAGAACCTGAACTTGTATTTTCCCTGCTTCTGCAGCTTCTTGGGGACCTGGTATACCTTTGCCAAATCTGGTGCCAGCAAGAATTAGCCCAGAGTTTTCAACTCTGTTCAGTAAAAGCAATGAAAATATCATGTAGCACTCTCACATGTAAAGAGTGACAACTCCTTTGTACAGGCATGATCTTCCAGCTGCCTATTGGCACAGGGTCTGGCATGGCAACATCATGGCTCATTTGGGGTCCCCTAAACAATTCCACAGTTAGCATTTTCATAAAATTAATATAAATTCAGACTGATTTGTAGGATGTTTTTCAGGTTAAGCAAGTATACCCTGGAATTTCACCAAACATTTGATAAATGTTTTTCATGCTAACACATGAAGGCAGCTTTCATTCCACATTCTGCATTGAAGAGAAACTGTTGCTTTCTAAGCAAATACAGAATATTTTTCAGTCTGCCTTCCTGGAGCAAACGTCAGATGTAGGGAGTGCTGTAAGCTCAGCATTTGGCTTACAAAGTCATTATGGAGCAATCCTGCAGTCCTAGTGCAGGAAAGAGAGACCCAACCAATGCTGAAGTTGGAAGGATTTTGAGCATTTCTTCTGCTTCTCTAAGGACTGCAGAGGCTGATTCTAACAAATCAAAGTAATCAGGGTAAGCAAAAATTCTTTCCGTGGAAGACCAGGACAATGCTGGAAAACACTGAGCTTCTGCATCACAAATGGTTGCACCTGCTTGTGATGGTCATGTCACCAGAAAAGCTCTGAAGAACAGGGTTATCTGACATGTAAGCTGTGATTTCACATGTTATCATAAACACTTTTATTTGTAGAGACTACAGGTTATCAACCATTTGTTTGTGTATACATAAACACCTCTGAAATAATCCCTTTTTCACATCAAAATATTTTCAGCCAAGTTGGAGAAGCTTTATATGAAGGAAAAACCATAATCTTCTAAAACCAAGCATCACACCTTCTAAAATGTGGGAAAAGGCAAATTATGATGTTGCTGTAACTAAACTTCCCAGAAGTATGTTACAGTTAGAGGCTTACATTTTCATGCCACATTTGTAGAACAGGTGGCAGTAGCAGAAGCTGAAGTTGGCACTTAAATGTACATGGTATATATTTTATATAGGTGGGAACTGACTCCTTACCTCTTTCAGGATATGCCTACTCCCTGTTGTATGTCTGTTCCGTGGTACCAGATTAATCAGGATGCCTTAATTGTGTATTCTGTCTGGGTGCAGGTGTTCGTTGTCTGTGTGTTAAAGAGTTGAGTGTCCTACCTGTCCTTATACAGTATGGCTACTGGGCCAGTGTGTGCCCTAGACAGGTCACTTGAAAAACATATTAAACCAAGGGAACTGGAATGATTTATGCAGCTCCTTTCTGGCACCCAAAAGTGAAAGGACACAAGTTTAGGTCACTGCAGCATCCTGCATTCCCACTTACCTTTTCCTGTGAAATGTTTTCCTGCCATGCCAAGCTCAAGCTGCTGGGCTTGCATTTCCATAGACCCGTGCAAAACCAGACACTGACCCAAAAGCCATGGGAAGCATCTTCCACCAACAGGATCTGAGCACTACCTCTCCCTATTCAAACCCATGGGAGCTGTGGGTGCTCCACACCTGGTGTTAGCCAAGTCACTCATTTCACCTATGGACAGCATGGTGTCAAACACAGCTCATTTAATCTTTGCCAGAGACTGCAAAGGCACAATTTAAGCACTTACCTAGGTCCAAATTCCCAAAATGGAGGTACCCAAGACTGCAAACCAAGAAATGAGGTATGTTCAGAAGTGCACTCAGAATTGCATGCAGTATTAGTACAATGTGTCTTTGCTATGCCCTTATTATCTTGTAGATATATAGTGTAATTTATGCTAATAGACTGACTTCCAAATTTACCCTTGCTGTGTTAGTTACTTTTCTAGAAAGTACAAATGGCACATTGTTGGCAAAGAACCTGAAAAAACTGGAAACAGAGGGCAGGGGAGCAGCCCCTGGCGATCCACCCCAGACTCCAGTGCATAGAAAAGTGCCCTATATTTTATTCTCCTTATATTTTCTCATGCTTTTTCAATTTAGCTTTAAATGCATAGGGCTTCATGTGATGGAGCTTCTCTGCTTCCCATGAGAAATTGCTCCAGAGCTGTTTTATGCATTTTGCTCTCAGGAAGCTTTTCCTGGTTCTTCAACCTAAATTTTTCGTTTGTTAACTTCCCCGTATTACTCCTACTGTATCTCTTTTGTCAGCCTAAATAACTTTCCCCCTCTCATTTGATAGCTGTACCCTTCAAACATTTGTAGCATGCCATCCTATCCTTCCCTTGTGTAGTCAAGCTACATATATTTTGGGGGTCTAACCCTTTTTTTCAGCCATTTTTTCCATTCCCTTACCCACATTTGTTGCTCTTCTCCACACAGTTTGCTCTTTTGTTCAGACAAGAAAGCAAAGGATATTCTAAATGCGTGTTTCTCTTGAAAATAAATGCTATGCTTTTGTTTGCTTGCCTTTCCAGCCACAAATTTTCCCCCTTGCAGGCTAAGCATACAGAGGGGAGCATAAATGAAGGAGGCAGGATTTGCATAGGCATGTAGACTGCCTTGGAGTGACGCAGAATGCTAATAAAACTGGTTTAAGGGGTTTTTCTATGTACATTTTTTTTTCCATTTGACTTTAAGAGATCATCACTCAATGTTATTTCTTAAACTGAAGAATCTAAGGCGAATGCTTTGACTTGATTTTAAAGACATTGAATTTTTTCTGCTGGTATAAATAGTATGGACACAGTAAAAGTACTTGAGAGAGCCTAATGAACCATTTCTTACACCCCATTACCTTTAGTCTGATATGACTGAGAGTACGGGCACTAATTATCCTCTCTTTCACAGGCACCGACATAGATCTACAGTAGGTCTTAAAACACAATATTCCATACAACTCTTAGCAGTATCTCATGTAATACATTTCTGTATTTTTTTCTAATCGAAATTTAAATTAGAGGCATGCCACTTTCCATCTACCTGCCACTTCTGTATGTTTTATGAACAATTCTTTTAGATTATTTCCTACCAAAAAAAAAAAGTGCAGGTAGCACACGACCAGTCACAGAGTGAGTCCTAAAAATTAAAGGATTTGTCTTTGAAAGGAGTGAGGCAACCATACTGCTCTAATGACAGAGAAGCTCTGCACAGTGGAGACTAGTGCAGGGAAGCTGCCAGTTGAGGGAATCAAGGGAGTGTGAGACGAGCACAAGATCAGAGCTCATTTCCCCGGGGTCTCTCGGAGGATGGAAAATTGCTTTTACTAGTTTAGCTCTGCTCTTCTGTACAAGAAAAGAGCGGGGAGCAAGGCTGATCTAGGGGGATAGGAAATCATGCATTGCTCTGTACTGGTTTGCATTTCACAGATAGCCTTGCTGAGGTGATGCAGATGCATCAGGCAAGATATATGCCTGTCATTGTCAGTGGCTATGCTTTTGCAAATTATTTGTCAGACTTCTTAGGCTCAGGTCATGTGAGGAAGCTTGCCCACATCCTCCAAAATCTAGCCTTGTTGTTCCACCTGGAATGCCAAGTGCAATGCTCCAACACCTCACTGCCCTGGGGTAAATACTGCTCCCACCTGGAGTGCTGATTTGCACGACTGTTACTGAGCTTGAACCTTTATCTCACGTCAGATGGAAGATGAAGTTTTCTGTGGTTAACGAGGAAACACTTGGAAACATATGAGCTGCATATTGGGATGCAGATGGTTCTATAAGACAGTACATACATTTATAAAGGAGACATGTAAGGTCATTGGGAACCATCTGCTTTAAATATTTAAATGTCCTTACACTGAACGTATGAGTAGTTTTGCCCTGGACTTGTAATATTAGCCATCTACCAATTTTTTATAATAATGGTGAAACAAAAGAAAAATGGGAAGGTGGGAGACAAGGCATGGCAACCAATTTACAACATCTGGGCCCTCCACAGCCAGCTCAGCAGTAATGCAACCTGTCCAGGAGCAATTTACTCTTTTTGCAGTGGTTCACCCCCAGGCAGGAGCACATCCTCTGGGGCCATCATAAGTCCTGTGCTGCTCTGACCTGGAAGAAGGGAAGTAACTAAGCAATCTAACTATCAGGAAACCTCCACAATCCTGCTCCTCCTTGGACAGGGTGTTTCCATAAGGGGGTAGTTTTGGCATGGTTTGCGTTGTCCAAACAGCAATCAAAAATCTTTTCCTTGCACTAGTCCATATTGTAACTGAGCACCAAAGAGCTATGGCTCCAGAAATTCTTGCCCAGATTAGTCTGCACTGATTTTCCCAAGTAGACAGGTTCCCACTTTCTTTCAGTTGCCCCCAGTAACATACAAAAATAAACTTACTGTGTCCCACTCTCTGCATTGTACTCCTTGTATGGTTTGAAAGCCTCATCCTTGCAGGCAGTCTTGCTGGCACTCAGAGAAACCACCACCCTTAACTGTCCTAAGTCCCACCTACACAGATCCATGCTTCTTCCAAAGACAAAAGTAGTGTTAAAACATTTTTGGTCCTCCTTTATTTTACTGAATTATTTTTCACCAAAAAGAACCATCCAGGTAGAGAGAGAGGAGCTGGAGAGCTTCCAGGAATGCAGTAATGCTCCAGCCCTGATTCTCAGCTGCACCGCTGGAGCCCACAGTACTGCAGTGCTCCCCAATGCACCCAAGGAGGAGCAGTCTAAAAGGATCCACGTATTCTGGATTTAGTTCCTCACTGCAGATCCTGTAATCAATACGGGAAGGCAGAGAGCACCAGCTTCTTCCATCTCTGGGTTTCTCATCTGGGTTTATCTAAGACAGGTGCCTTGGGCTTCCTGGGCCGGTGTACTCCTAGTGCTGGCTAACAGCATTTAAGAGCCCTGCTGAGGCAGACCAAACATGGTACCCACAGCAGGCAGGGCTGTGTCATTCTTCATGTATTTTGTGTCTCTGTCTCCTCCGTAATCTGAAGAATAGAATCCACACGGTCAAATTTTTAAATGATTGTTCAGTTTCACACCCTTCACTGGGAGTACACACATACCATATTCATCATACTTACACACACACACATACATATATATATACATATGTACATATTATTGCTGGGGTCACATTTTCCCTGATGTCCTTGCACTACAGTTCTCCTGTTCATCTCTCTATCAAACATATGCAGGTATGTGGATTAAAAAATTTACCAGGACAGGTGTATGGTTTTTGATGGTAAAAAACTGTTACCTACCAAAAGAAGGAAAGCTGTTCTTTTGCTCTTCTCTGGAAATAAATGAGGAATGAAACCACAGCCAAAACAATTTGTGAATGTTTTTTTTGTCTGAATCATTCTCTTTCAGACTGCCTTGAACTGTAAGAACAGTTCTGCCTGCAATTACCAAAGCCTAGGGGCATACCAGGATAACCTCCTTCCCCAACATGAAGCCTTCAATCGTAGTATTGAAAATGACAGTTGGTTGTTGTTGCTATTGCTTTTCACTGATGTTATGATTTAGAGCCTTGTCTTACACCTACTGAGGAGAAAAGACAAACTCCACCACCTTCTGGGAGCCCCCACGCTCTTCCAGGTTCTCTTTGAGATTGTTTGGTTTAGGTTTCTTGGTTTTTTTCATTTTCCCCAGGAGACCTTAGTCCGTGTTATTACAGATTCACTACATCTATCTTATCTTCATTTCAGTATTTCTTTCCTTTTTGAAGATCCCTTTACAAATACTACTTGCACCATCTTGATAGAAGCCTTCAATCCAGAGCAATGATGTGGCTTCCTAATGAAATTTGTGCATCTGTGTATCCTTGGATAATACTCACAATAAGCCCCAAATTGCTACCCAGAGAAAGAGTGAAGAATCTGGAAGAGGAGAAGAACAACAAAAAGGATAGATGAAAAGCAAAAGTGTCAGAAATAATTGCACTGCTTTGCTCATACAATTAAAAAGCATATTGGAGGAAAACAGTTAAATTAGCTCACTGAGTGCATAGTGTGGGGAGTTTTAAAGCTTTAGTGTCAGCTCAATTAAAAACATACCCTAACAACAGCACACTGATTTATAAAGCAGATTACATTCTCCAGCAGCCTGAGATGGTCTCTGTGACACCACCAGCAGCCACCTCCTCCTGCTTTCCTTGTCCTTTGGAGCATCATAGACTACTCAGGATGATTTCAGACTGCCAGGGCTCAAAAACAGCTGTTCCTTTTCTGGAAACCAAACAGCCCAGCCTTTCACTTTCTATGGCAACAACAGTGAGCCCTTTGCAATCTGATCTGCTGAGGAAAGCCTGCTGTTAATTAAATGTTAATTGCCTTAATGCAGTATGCATTATGTGGAAAAACACAAGTTATTTTAATCTATATTTTAAAGAACAAATCTGAGGCTTAAAATGCCACGCAGAGGTACCTTATAAATTGACAGATATATATTGCTTTTGCCCCTTTGGTGTTAGAAGAGACTCCTATGAGTTTAATAGAGGTGTTGTTCTACTATTTTTCAGACTTTCAGACAATTTAATTTTATTTCTCTGCAAACCCAAATGCAGCATTAATAGCCAAGTTTGAGTGATATTAAGACGCATTTTTAAAATTAAATTCATTATTTATTTTTCTTTAAAAGTATATCAGGATCTGAGCCCTTCTAATTCCAGCAGACAGAGTGTGTGATTTGATTGAGGGATCTTTATTCCTAGATAGATGCAAACGCCTTTGTGCTGCCCCCTCTGTGGTAGGCAGGTGTCTGTAGAGCCATCCTCAGAGAGGCCATGCCACATGCCACTTCCAGCACCCTGAGGGAAACAGGATTGTCATCAGCTTCTCAATTTGAAGGGCTTCTCTAGAGCAACCTGTCTCACCCCTGCAATGTTTTGCTCAAACCCTTTGCCTTCCCTTAAACTACTTAGCACCTGGGCTAAAAGACCTCATTACTGCAGCAGTTTTTCTGCCAGCTTGGCCCAGGCCCTGAGAAGATTTTCCACCCCCAAGACTGAGGTGATGGGGATGAGAGGAACTAGAAAGCATAAACTTTGTGATGTCTAGCAGAACAACTTCTTCAGAGCTGCTTGCTCTGGCCAAAATCCATTGTAATGGCTGTCGTGGGCACAGGAGCTCCCAAAGGTTCCTGTCCCGGCATGGTTGGGTATGTTACGCTGCTTTTTTTCTCCTGGCCAAGTTTATTATTGTATTTTACCTTAGACTGCTGCAAATGCCATGATGATCTGTGCAGGGCATTTCAGGTGATGCAACAGAAATGTCAACACACTCAAAAAAAAAAAAAATAGAAAGAAAAGAAAAATTTTAAAAAGTTTATTCCAATTAACTTTTGGCTGACTTAAGAAGCAGTGGGGATGAAACAAAGTATCCCACAATGTGTGCTTGTGTAAGATCACTGATCATGTACCTATGTTGCCCAAACTGTCTTCTGGGAAGAATAAATTGTGTGGGGATGTAAAAGACAGACCTGATAGCAGCAACCATAAATACATCACTCTCCCTTCTTCCCTTCTTTAACTTATCTGCAAATCACAGAGGCAAAATATCAAAATTAACAGTAGGGGAGGGTCTGCTGTTCAGCTTCTTTGCTGTGCAGATAAACCGAAGCTGATGAAGTTCATCTGGTTTACACTAGCAGCAAATGCCACTTAAAATAAGCTGCATACATACTGCAGTGGTCTCATGGGGATGTGGGAATACCTGCTTCTGTGATTTGATGCAAAACTATTTACAGCTTCAGAATTTAACCCCCTAGACAGGAAACTGCCAGAAGAAAGATGTTAGCAGAGGCAAGGCAAGTGCTGTCGGGGAAGCAACAGCACTGCCAGCACAGCCCAGGGGCCTGCCTGAACACAGAGTCAGCATCCATTCCAGAGACCTGAGCCTCTCTCAACCACATCTGCATTTGATCTCCAATGTTTAGAAATCTGGGGAGTGTCTCAGTGTTTTTGGACTGCTACATGCATTATTTTTCTCATCTTAAAGCTGCCCATGTAGAGAAAAACACAAGACTTCAGGAACAGTTACCAGCATGATTTGGTTTTATTACCTTTCTGTTCAAGACCCTTGTTTCCCCTTGTAGCATGTCAAATTGCCCCCAAAACCATATTATACAGCAGAGAAATGTCGTTCACACTTCACTGGCTATTGATTTACTTTACTTATTGGCACAAAATCAGCCTGAGATAAACATTTTGTCCCCCATTTCCACTATTGTAAGCGATATAGTTCACTGCAAGATAGGCAAACCCCAATGTGCGGGGTCACAATTTGACATGGCTTTCTAATCAATGTGTGAAAAATTACCTAATGAATAATGGGTTGCACATTTCCACAAACAAATTAACCAGGGTGAGACTGAAACTAATGATTATATTTATCTAATGTAATTTCACATCTGTTACTAGAGCTAGTAATTTTTTTTTTATTTCCATGGCATCCTTAGAATTGCAGCCTAGCTTTTGAAAGACAGACATTTTACATCCATTCAAACACCTAATGTTCAAGTTTCTTATATACATAATTTTAAAACCACAACATATTTGGGAAGTTTGTTATTATTTTACAGCATTTTCTGGGGGTTGAACTGCCTTTTGAAATGTGGTGTGGTTCTCACACCAGAGCCAGTGTGCTCCAACTGTTCCCATACAGGGAACAGCAAAAGTGATCTTCTCCCCAATATACTGCCTGATAATTTTCACTGGAATTAGGCTAATGTTATTTGCAGATGAAGAAGTTGGACAGTGGGAAGAAACCTAATAGTCATGTTCTTTCTCTTCTTCTTAAAAAAGATTTGTGTTTTCCTGTTGAAATTATCAGTTTTGTAAAGCAGGTGTTCCTGGAATCTGACTGCTGACCCCTCACATGTTCAGAAAGTAGACAGAACCTGATGCAGCAGGATCTTTTCAGAATATTGCTTTCTAGCTGGGGGTTTTTATCCTACAGACATATTAAAATATTTTGCTTGAGGTGACAGAAGTTGCTTAGGCACCCTCTCTGGCCTTCAGAAGATGAGGTATTAACTTGCCTGTCCCTCTCCCAAGAGAAGTGTTTCAAAGAAGGGCTTGTAAGGCCACTAGGGAAGCACAAAGGGGACAATGCTGAGGTTTCCTTCCCAAAAGCTGGCTCACCTCAATCCCCATGGGGGATATAGAGCTCCTCTTGCAGCCACAACCTTCCTTCCTACTGCGGGGGGCTGTGTCTGCTCTGTAACACCCACCAGCTTCCAGTTGTCTTTAAAGAAGTTGCAAGAAAAACAAGAGTCTCCAAATGATGTCACTGCTTGAATCAACATTATTAAACAATTTCACAACCTGTCTCAGTCGTGGTGGCAGCTTTCATAAGGATTTATTATCCAGAAAGAGAAGAAGAAAGGGGGCTGAGAGTGAACAGAGGTTTGAAAGTCATTGTACCGAGAGTTTAATTATTGTATTTTTCACTGAAGTTGAAAGTATTGAGGAAAATCTAGCCAATTTCATATTACCTCATTTGATTAAAGAAGTTGTATGATTGTTCAGAATGTGTAATTGCCATTCAGTACAGCTGAGCTGAAAAAAAGCTTTTTGACTTCACATCCTTAATACTCAGTGATATTTTGTAGCCTCATTGGACTAGCCAAACAAAAGTGGGAAATTAGAACCAGCTTTATTCCGAAAACATTCTGATAATTGCTTTGACTGAAAATTATGGTAACTCAATGTGTATTTCTGCTTGGATTTGTGTGTATGGGTTTTTTTTAATAATGTATGTTTATGTTATCTCCGTTGGGAAGAGTCCTCTATACAACCATGTTGTGTATTGGGCAAACCACAGGAAATAAAGCATGATGCAATACCATGTTTATTACATGGAGCAAGACATGCAGACATCCTGCAGTTCTGTGCCCTACAAGTCTATAGTTATGTTTTGTGTTTTAAGTACACTTTTGTATTTGGCTTCTTTGTCGAGAAGAGAGACTCTAAATGTGTACTCGTACAAATAGNAAAAAAAGAGTGAGAAGATAGCCCTCGTTCCTTTAGATGTTCATTCCAGAAATAAAAGACCTTGTTTTACCCAGAAGCTTGTAAGTCATCTGGGGAACATTCTGTCTGGGTCACTCCAAAACTGTTTGGTTACAAAGTAGACCTCTGGATCTCTTGATTTGGAGACCTCAGCTACAGAAGAGGTGTCCATGTACTCCTAGCACATCACCTCATGAAAAATGGATTACATATTTCAACAAATAAGCTAACCAGAGAAACTGACACTATCAAGTGTCAGCCAGCCTGGCAGTGGTTGAGCTGCATGCTTCTGTGGGAACATCTTCTGCAGTAGCTTGTTAATCCCCACCTACACAGTGGAGGACTCTGGTGTAACACCTGAAGGGGAGGGTTTCTGACCTCTGGAGTGTGAATGGACTGGGGTAACACCAGTGCATCCATTCACTCACATAGATTGAGATACATGCTGCCACTGGGGGAGGCAGGAGGTGTGTAGGTGTCAGGCATGTCCTGCTGCACTGGGGCAGCTGAGCAGCTTGACAGTCACCATCTGGCTCACAGGTAATTTTGGTGGAGTTCCAGGGCATGTGTGATGGCAGTTGAAAAACAGTGTGGAAATAGAGCACAACATGCTAGAGACAAACTCAGGTGTAGCCACCCTGTCCCAAACACTTGATTGCCCAAATGTACCATTCTTCCTAAAGCGCCTTCTTTTTCCCTACTGTGAGCACAACTGTAGTGTGTCCTGGGCTGCCACAGTCTGCAGAAGCCACACAGTGGGAGGGCTTTGACAAGGCACGGAGAACCTAGGGATCTCTTTTTTTCCTGAGGACCACAGTGACAGATACCAGTAAAGCTGCTTAGGGACTGAGCTCAGGAACACCTTTGGTGCCTGCTGATAACAAGCACATTCACTCAGTTATTTTTGCTTCTCCTTTATCCAGCACATTTGCTTCAAGTAATGTCTCTTAGCCTAAGTCAGGCTCACTCAGTCCTGAAGATAATAACTCAATAAAAGCAATTCCTGTGTTAATAATAATTCACTGATTGCTGCATAGGCGTTTGTTGCTGAAGAAAGTAGTGAATCTGTTGACTGAAGAACACAAAGAATGTTGATGTAAACACAGCACAGAGCTGCCCAGAGGGACTCAGAGCATTTATAGTGAAAGCACACCAAAAGTAAACTATGCATCAGTTTTTCTAGCAGAGGCAGTGTGAGTGTCTCAGCCTGAGTCCAGAAGGAGGTCACACAAGAGAGGTATGGCGTGACGACAGCCTCCATGCCTTTCATGGTAACCTGGCTGCACCACTTGTGTTTCTCATTTTCCCTCTGGTACAAATTTCTCACTGAGGGTTTTGACAATTTTCAAATATTGTCATGGAGAGTGTGACAACATGAAATGAGAGTAGAGCACAATGATGCAGTAAATAGTTACATTATTAGAATGGCAGATGCTGGCATTGAAGCAGGGTTGTTGGCCTAAAAAAATAGATTAGGAGGGAGAAAATAGAAAAAAAAAAAAAAAACTGTGAGATATCAGAAGCAGTTGATAGCGTAATAACATTCATATGCAAGCAAGGGTTTTCTGTGGCAGTATGAATCAGCTCACATGCTAATATGACCAGTAAATAAACCATAGTAGGATTTTGCAGCTGATATTATTACTCACCAAATACAACTCCAGGCCAGTGAATCATGTCAGGGGATTGCATTTTGGACTCCAAACCCTGACGCTGCTACCCAATAGGCAAGACAAAGTCCTACAGCAGTGCTTGAGTAACACCTAGCCATCCAGAGACAACCTAAATTCATCACAAACTTGGTGTTTTTTATTTCCTGTTGGCTTACCCGTGTCACTCCCTAGAGTCCTCAGAGAAACACCTTGAATGAGTGCATGGATACTGCTAAAATTTAGGACATTTGAGTATGCTGTGCTACCTAAATTGAAGTCAGCAAGTCTGCTGCAGCCTGGTCCCTCACTTAGGCAATTACAAGGAATAGGTTCTCCTCATACTGCTGTTCCCCATCTCCTATGCCTATTGTTCTCCACCCAAAATTCTATAAACTGCAGTATAAATTCAGCTCATAAGAATTAACTTAAGAGTATCAGAGGATTTTCTACATGCTTCCAGGGCCCAATGGCTCTTGTAACAATCTGGTATTCTGATTGTCTGAGAATATAATACTCTCTGCAAATCCAATATTCAGAGAACCTGGGCACCAACCACTCCAGCTTGAAGAGTTTCAGGAACCGCTGCCTCAAAAATCAACCCCAACTGCATTGATGCAGGCACCCAAATAAACTGTGAATTTGTGCAAAGGCAAACTCAACTTTAACAAATGTGGGAGTGCTGCTGTAATCCTTGGAAAAGCCATGATAAGTGAAAGCCACTTGTTCTGCAGGATAATGTTGTAATGCAGAATAGTCAAAGCAGTATGTCAGCTGTCTGTGCTTAAATGCATCATGTTGCATTATGGATATTCCTCCATAGGAATGCAAACGGAGGGAAAATTTCATGTGTGGCTTTCTTGCACATGGCAGGGCAGATCCAGAAAAAAACAGAGACATCCTTTGGAGGCACTGCCTGACGATGTTGATCTCAGAATCTGAGGAGGTAATGGCCTGGCCCCATGCACAGCTACTCTGGCCAGTACACCTCAGCTGGAGTGCAGGTGGGACTCAACTGCCTTTGCCAGTCAAACTTCTTCCCTGGGAGCCTCTAGAGAATGTGCTGAGGCAAACAGGACATCTTTGGGATTTTCCACTGCTGCACAGACTGATACAAGGCAAGACCAATTAAAATTGCCCTGAGTAAGTTGAAGGAGGAAGGCTTTTGCCACTAAACAATTTGCTGATGAGTGAAGTGCCAGATGGTTTGATTTTTTTCTGCCAATTTGGAAATGAGAAGACCTAGATGTAACCTAGATATATCAAAGTCATTTCATGGAGGTTCACCATTTGAGTGGTACCCATGATAGCTGAAGGTGAGGGCAAAAGGCATAGCCAGGGATGGTGCTTCAAATTGCTTTTCACCTGGAGTTATTCACACAGGTAGTCACAAGAATATGTGATGCGTCAAAATCCGAGAGGCAGCATTGAAAGCAGGAGTAGGCTGGTAGATAATCTTTCACAGAGAGGGTCATAAACTGCTTTGGGTCTCCAGCAGGTCTGGCTGACATAGAGTTCGTTTTCCCACAGCAACACTCACAGTGCCATGGTTTGCATTGAGAGCTTAGTCTGAAGCAAGAGGCAAAATCAGATTTAAAGAGATCACAATGAGATTTAAACATCAGATGAGGCCAGTGCTGGTGCTTTAAAAAGCACCTCTGGAATGACTGGACAACTGTAATGTTAAAGGTGGCCAGTAGCAGTTAATGGAAAACAAAGATTTGTGTATTCATATAGATTATAAATAGAGCAAGTAGGGAGGACATAATTTGATAAAGAAGAAAGCCATGAACGAGTTGTGGAGTTTGATAAGAAGCTAGTGAAAATAAAAAGAGCATTAAAACTGAAAAAATTTGGCAGCCTACGTCACTTTGAAGAGGAGACAGATATCAAAACATTTAGATGCTTTTCAAACAAATACCCACAACACTGGATGCTTTAATTTAGTAGGTAATGGCACAACCAACTGCTGTCAGAGTTATAACACTGAGCATATGTATGGAAGGCATCAACAAGCTGACTTTTTGCAGTAACAGGCTGGCTTTGTGGTTTGGATGTAATTGATTGACTATAGAATCCATGGGTGAAATCTATAGATTTACACCCTACTGAAGAGGCCAAGAGAGGACATGATAATGAATGAATGACTATTGGAGCAATTTATTGTAGACAGAAGGATCATCTTCATATGAAATGAGAAAGGTCTGATTTAAGTGAGGATACAAAGCATGAGATGAGTGGGTCAGAGGAAGCAGCTTCCTGTGTGAGATATGAAGACAGGCTAGAGCAATTAGCTAATAACACATCCTGCATCCCTTAGAAAACATCTCCACTGTAGCTGCCTCTGCCTAGACAGAGTCCCCCAGAGCCAAGCAGCATTGCCCACATTGGCAGGGATCTGTCCAGTCAGAGTTTGGGCAAACATGAGCTTAAAATTGCAGAGCAGTTAAAGCAGAAAAGGCAAAATGACAATAATATAAAATATAGTGGAATTACCTTCAAGTTTTTCTTACAGTAATTAAAATTTAAAGAATAAATATGAGTAATTTATTTGCTACCAAGACCTGAAGATCACAAGCTGACATCAAATAAAGTTGCGGGTGTTAATTACTGCTTAAAATAGACAAAAAGATTAGAGCCACAAACTGTACCAAGTATAACTCTTTATTTAGTAATTTAATATTCCTCCCTTTTCATTTCAATGCATTTTTATATGTCTGACCTTCTGTAGACTCCTCATTTTGTTCTCCAGTTGAAAGAGCAAAGCTGGTTAATTTCTGGTGACATTTTGTAGCCATGTAGAGGCTGAAATACCTTTTTACACTTGGACTTGTTTATAAATCTGAATTCAGTGGATATCTCCCTAGATACAGAGGCCTGTAAGCTAGGTGATGTTACTGAAATGAGAGCCTATTCCTTCCCAGGGACTCCCTGAACAAAGTCCATCCTGTTCTCAAGGACACAGGAGACAGTGAAAAGTACCCTATAATGGCTTTAGCCATGGCAAACATCTGGACCACTCTATGTCCTTCTTCACATGTCTTCTACTCTCCCAGTGACTCACATGGACCGTGATTATGGCACAACCAAATCTTTCAGATTCAATGGCACAGGGAGTCTCTGTGTTACAGACAAATCAAGTTTTGTCTGGACTTTGGTATAAGTCAGGAAGCTCAAAATCACAGCCTTCTAGAACATAGGAATTTCATCATAAAATAATGTTTATGCCTTGAAGCAGGGACTGGTGCTCCTTGTTAATTATTAGACACCAAAACCAGGGGAGAATGCTCGGAGCCATTTAGAAATGCTCTTTTAAAAGTTAGCAAAAAATAAACCTTAAAAGCTTGTAAAGGAGCCACAGGGAATCATAGCTGCCACTTAAATTATATTAAAGGGCAATAAATTGAAACCAGTAAAAAAGAAATGTGTCCTTACAGGGTGCATTGTCAGCTTATGAAATTCGCTGTAGCGGGAGGTCAGTGAAAGAAAGTCCATAGTTTGTTTTTTCCCAAAGCACTTTTTGGATCACTACCATGATGCTTCCAGTGCTGAGAGAAAAGGCTAATCAAACTTCATACTCCAAGGCACAAACTGTCTATGGGGGTCAGGAGAGAACGTCACCCTCAGAGACAGTGTATTAAGCATATTCTGCATTTTCCCTCTCGACCTTCGAAGGAGGGTAAGGATCTCTGCAAAATGGTTATGCAACCTCCAAAGGAAAATTCTGCACAAATGCCTCTGGATTCCTTGCTCCTGGGGAGGCATTCTCCTCTGGCAGATTCCAACACCTCTAAAAGCATGATTTTAGCTCTGGAAAATGTATTTAAGCATTAGCATCGATGAATGATGCAACATAAAAATGCAGCAGCACTCTTGAGCCTCAAAGATAGTCATGGGAGAAGCTGAAACAGACACAATTTATTGGTAAATAAGAGAGGCAACTTCCCACCCATACCATTGTGCAACATCACAGGTGGAAGACAAAGATAGACTCATCTGTGCATGAGCCCCAGCTTTGAGAAGTGTGGGAAGGGAGACACCCTCCTACCAGTTTTTCTCTGAGGAGTAGAAATAAATCTCACAGAAGGCTTTACATGACTGTTCATAAAACCCCCCAAGCACAGCTTAAATACAAGGATGCTGGTTAATCCAGCAGAATCCCCGGCCACATCCCAGGCAAGACCACCCCCTTTGACTCTTGCTGCTATTCATGTTGTGATCAGGTGAAAATTAAAACTGCTGTGCCTGCTGCACCCTTCCACCACCACAATCATCTCTGTTTTCTTTCCCAGTCCCACAGGTGCATGGGTCATGACTGGTCCCTGATGTTTAAAAGGAGCCAGTGGGTTCTACATCTGCTTCTCTGTAAGACATGGCTATCAGCTGTCCAGCAGCTTTTGGGTGTATCACATGCATTTGTGAAGATGAACTGGCTCTCAGGCTCCAGATCTTACCTCCTCTATGGCTGGATGAGCTGATGTGGCATGAGGTGTGGTCAGACACTTGAATGGGATTCATGTGTGATCCTCTTATCTCTTTCAGAAAATAAACTTTTTTCACTGTGAGAAAGCTGAGCGGCAGAGTAATTTTGAGCACCAAACCTGCAAATATTCACACATGCATCTGCTGAATTGACTGCCAGGTCAGTATGGGCTCTAAAGGCTGCAGGATAAGGGTCCTTGCTTCCTTGTCCCTAGAGTTCAAGCAGTAACTCTATTTCAGCTATCAAACACTTGAGACATATCTGTGGCTTTCCAGGCTGCTAATTTCTGAGGATTCCTCTCCCACTCACTTCTGTGGCGTTTGGATTTTTGCTATTTTATAACACACATGAGGGAAAAACTAAAATTCCTTTGTTCTCCCTCTCGTCTCTGTGCTGAAAGGCCATGCTTCCCAGACCAACCCCTCTGAGCTCAGCCTTAACTGCAGGTAAGAGATGGTCATCTCCCTGCCAGAGCTTGCTGTAGAATAAAAGGAATCTTAATTCCAGCATTGAAAATTAAGAAGATTTTGTTATTAGCTGTCATGTTAATAATTTAGAAAATACTTGCCAAATCACCACGTTCTCTCAGTTCTCTCTGAACACAGTGGAAAACTGCATTAGGTGTTAGAGAGAATGGATATATTTCAGATGAAATATTTGTACTGAATTATTAGAGTAGTCCATATCACAAAATTACTAATAAACATTGCTTCTAGCTCAATTTAGCCTGAACTCAGTGAACCTAGCCAGTGGTGAGAAATCAAAAACTCTGAAATACCTGATGAATGAATCTAACTAATCAAGAAGCCCTGCAGGAAGTAGATGCCAGGATTAATGAGCCAGTGGTTTCACCATGCCATGCTGTTATTTCTTCACATAAATGCCCTCAGATGAGATTACCTTTGTCATGAAAAGGAGAAAAGGAAGGTTACATACTTTCAACTGACAGGTTAACTGCCATACCTCTATTACTGCAAGATACATTTTCATGTGCAGAGATTTTTATTCTGAAAAATGAAAATTTAAATACCACAACACAAATTAAACCACATTTTCATTTCTAAGAGCGGGGATCATTACTGCTAGTACGATAATATAATCCATGCTGCAATGTTGCCTGATCCCTTGCCTTGCACAAACTTTCTTCCCATATTAGTAATTGCTCAGTGATTGCAATCTCCAGCAGCAGGTAAGAGCAGATTCTGTCTTCCATGGGGATTTAAGCAGAGGAAGAGAGGGGAGAGAAGTGTCAAAGCATTTCATCAAGAGAGCAAATGAAAGGTTCAGTGACATTATCTTTATGTATATTCCTTAGACATTAGGGGTGATGTTGTGTTTAGAGGAAAGTAGAATTACATGAATATGTGCCGACATGGAAATGAATCCATACATAAAAACATAAATCTCAGTCTACTTTACACACTCGGTGGAACGGCTTAAGGCTAAAATGCACCTTAACATAAGCAAATAAGCCCAGCTTGTAACAGCCCCAGTGCCTGGTGTTACCTACTTAGTCAGTAATAGGCTAATTGTCATTCAGCATATCTATTCCCTCTCAATTTATATGGAATTCACTCATTTATTTTGATCACTTTACGTGAATGAAGCTAAGCTGTTCATGTTGTTAGACAGAACTGGTTTGTGCTGTTTCATTTTTATTTTTAACATCAGCAAGATTGAGACTTTATAGTAAAATAATTCAGACAAATCATGTAGCATATGTGAGTGAAGCCTTTGGTCTCCTTCCTTCCACCCATGTTAAACACATAAGAGCATCAGCTTAGATGTTTTATGCTGCAAAGCTTCAGTGGGTGCTAAGGGTACGTATAATTTCAAAAATCTCCAGGACTCGGAACACAAGGATCTATCGCTATGGAAACAAATCAAATTTGTATCAAAGTTGTGTGGGATCAAAAAGCTTTGCTCATAACCAGGACTACAGCTGCATTAGAATATGGAGGAAATTATGGACGTTTTAGGAGCAAGCATTAAGCTGAAGGACCTTTGTAAGGCCCCTTTCACAGAGCTGCAATGTTCAGTGTCAAGAGTTGGATCTTACAGGTTGTGTCTCAATCCCCTGCCCCCAGACACAGAGAGCATTTTTCTCCACCATTAAAAAGCACATATTTTTTTAAGATCTTCCATACCACACTTTACAACATTCCTACATCATAAAGCTGTCTTGCTTATGGCAATATAAAGCAGTTGTAAAAATTGCGGGCTTGTAAACAACCTTCCATACATTTGGAAGAAGTGGAGTGAGGTTTGCCCTCTTCTGCATGTAAGTGGACACCTTTTGCCCTCCTGGTAGGCCACACTATGGGGAAGAGAACACTGTGGAACTGGGAAGACCAAGGGACATCCCAGCTGGCTGCTACTCCCCTTGGCCCATGCGGCATCACCCGTTGGGTGGGGAAGCTGGAGGTACCCGAAACACTCTGCTCGGTAAGCACCCTGTGTGCCCTCGTCTTTGATGGCTGAACTAAACTGATCACAGACTTCAATCTCAGAGCTAAGCCTGGGCACAGAGGGGCAGCTGCTGTGCCCAAGGCTGGGCTTGGGACGAGAGTCAGGGCTGGAAGGAGAGACAGAACATGGTGACATCTTTTCCCAAGCACTACCCTGGTATGGACTGTGGTATGAGACCTGTCTTGCCTATCCTAGACTACCTCAGGGTGGAGCATCCTGGGTTGTTTCTGCACCTGGAGGAGCAGACTCCTGCAGAAGGGTGTAGGGCTGTTTCCTCAGGTGACTCCCAGGGGACTCTCTTGTGGTCTGGATCACCAATAATTTATTCTGCTTTTATTTCTCTTTTAAATTAAATATGCATATGTAATATGCACTTTGGAGCAGGCAAGGACCCTTCTGTGGGTGCCTATGGAGTCGGGCACTCTCAGGTGTGTAATTAAGAGGTGTGTAATTGATGTACAAGGAGAAGAGATCTCAGTGTATTGCATAAAAGGCAAGGGCGAGGGGGGAAGAAGAAGAAAAAAAGCCCATATCTGGATGTATGATGCTTGGCAATGTACTGCATTTCTTTTTCCCACCATATCAAACTTTGCGCAGCATTAAAGCAAGAGTTCTCTCTTCCATGGGGCTCACTTTGCCAGCAGCTGTGCCCTCATTCCACACTCCAAAAAAACGAATCATCCCTCCTCTGCCTGCCTGCCTGCCCCAGTCTCCTGCTGACCCACTCTCCTTCATCCCTTGCCACTGCCCTGCTTCACCAGAGAACTTCTTGTTACTCGCAGTTTAAAGGCCAACCACACAGAAAGATTAACAAAAGTTTATTAATCATGAAGTATTAAAATTGTGACAAGTGAAAGGCATCAATGCAAAGTTAAGCAAGCAAACTATCCCCAAACTTGTGACAAAGGACTCAGTGAATACCACAGAAGGAAGTCCTGTCTTTTTTTTTTTTTTGCCTGCAGTTGAAGACACCTCTCATATCTCACACGCCACATCAAAATCTATAATTCTTCATATCACATACTGAAAATGATTTTATTTATCCATTCACATTAACTTGATATAAACGTGTCCGGAAAAGTCAAGTAATATGTTTTATATTAGCTCAAACATTTATTAAGTAACCCAAAATTCAATAAATAAGCACAGACAATAAGTTAAAACATATCACGAATCGACCAGTATGTAACAAGAATGCTTTATCTACACAAAACATCCTATTTCACATCGTTTGTTCATTCCTCCAGCGGCCCTGCCCTGCGGCGGGGTGACCGGCACATGCAGGCGGGCGGGCCGCGGGGCCGAGCCGGGCCGGGCCGAGCCGGGCCGG
>VYXF01000775.1:13755-35009 GCA_013397295.1 Polioptila caerulea | reverse complement strand
TCATCAGCCTGATGCCTGCAATAGATAAAAAGGTCAAGTTTCTTGATAAGGGACAAAGTCTGTGACACGAGCAAAAAATGTGGGGACGCTGTGCTTGGCAGCAGGGCAGAGGAGAGCTGCAGGAGCACTGATGGCCCCTGGGTTGAAGACTTGTCCTACTTTTCAACCATGAAGAGGTGATTTTGGGGGTGATTTTTTGTTTGTTTGTTTGGTTGGTTTTTTTTTTTTTAACTGACTTCCTCTGTGTTTTCACCGTAGTGGCGTTGGTACTCTTAAGGAGTTTTCAAGATCTATATAAATAGATAGGTGTAAATACACATCCCAAACAGTGACATTTGTCTTCCATTTTGGTACTTTATACAACAATAGAGTTGTGCCAGCACCAGTCAGACTCTAGAACAGGATATGTTGTTGACAGTACTTATGTTTATGACCATAACCATGTTAGTTCTAAGGGATAGCTCTTTTTTTAGGCTGTTGTTTGGTTGTTTTTTTTTCTTCTAGGGGAAAACATTTTTTAGTTTTGAATGTTTGGTTCTGTTGCGAGAAATTGCAGATAATATGTTTAGGAAAAAAATATCAGGATTATCAGACACTTACTGGTTGGAAAAAGATAAATGCTTTCTCAACAAACACTCTTTATGTGTTTTTGAGTTTCACTTTCAGAACTTTTCTACCATTTGCTACCATTGTTTATTTAATCTGTGTTCTCTTTTCTGTACTGACACAAACTCTTTTGCCTGCAGGTCTCTCTCCTCCTGGCCCACATGGTAGGTACAGCTAACAGTGTTTGAAATTACATTCTGCACAAAGATGCATCTCTGTCTCCCAAAGTTGTCATGAATGTGGTACAGTTTTCTAATGCTTCAGCTGTAGCAAGGACTTTTACAAACCTCAACCTAAGTCTTGTGGGTTTCCTCACATTTAAAGCTAACTTTCCCTTCTCAAGTGAAAAGACAGGCTATCTACAGTGGGTATTTCCTGTAAGCAGAGTGCCACAGCGTAAGCTGAGAGCCAGCACTCAGAATTTTGTATCTTCTGTTGCTGAGGAAGCTACAGGATGGAAAACCAATTTTTCGTTATGCTCCAGGTGATGATAAGGTAGCAGATTCTGTAAAGGGCACAAGGTACTTTGAGTGTTCAGAGAAACAGTGTGTTTTTGGGGAACTGCAGTATGGTACCGAAAAATATTTTATTTATCTCTAGAACAGTGACCAGACATGAAATTATTAGAGCCTTGAAACCTCCTTTGCCTGACCCTGACTGAGAAAGCTCTTGTGCCCATGGTCTTGTGATTGCAGCTGGCCTGACTGCAGGTGCCTCATTTGTGACAAGCATGGTGGGATGGTCCTTGAGTAATAGAGGACTCAAGTCAGCACAACGGAGCAATTACATGCCACAGGCAGGGTAAGTGTCTGACTAGGTTTATCCTCACCTGGCATTAATGAAATCTGCTCTAGGTGAATACCCTTCAGCCTAGAATAATAGTTATTACTTGGATGGGCAAACTCCTATGAATGCTTACCTGCGAGTCATGGCATGAAACAGTTTGACATGACAGACACAGAAAATGCAGAACATGATGGCAGTAGTGCTGTCTTGTAAGACTGGGCTGAAAGTGACCTTTTTCAGTGAATCCAGGAACTCCATCATAATTACTGCTCTTTTCATGCTCAGAAGGGCAATGTGAGAGTGAGGTTCAAGTGGAAGTGTTGTTTTTTTCTTTTTTAACATTGGAGGCAAGGGTGATGTTAGTCATTTCCCCTCTTTGAGGGTGAAGAACTAGAGAGAGAGTCATGTGTTGGGGTGTCCAAACTGCGAAGAGACCAGAATCCTGTGTGGGGCTTGGTTGCTGGTAATCAGCAAATAAGTCTCCTTGTGCAATGCTGATCTCTCCAAATGTTAAAAAAGTTCTGTTTCCTCCTTAAGCCACATCATTTACAGCTAATGAAGCAGTGAGGGGGTGCAGGAGAGCGTCTGTTGTAAGGGATGGTGACATGCTGGGGGAGGAAACCTCCTCGCAAATGGCCTTCCTTACTTTAGATGGCTCCCAGCTGTCACTGCTCTTCTCTCCTGTGCTGTCCTCAGAGTGTGCCTGCTTTTGCTCTGCAGGGAGAAAATTAGAGCAGCAGAGTTAAAATAGCCTGATACAGTCAGGATGAGTGTGTTCCTTTTTGAATTCAATGTTTGAAAACACTAGTGGGCTCCTTGGATTGCTTATTGAGATTTCTAGTGGAAATAAGAGCTCAAGGGAGGCTGCTTTCCATGTAAGCATTGGTTAAATTCTCTTACCTAGTTGTAGCTCAAAAGGAAGCTGAAAGGTTGGATGTTTTGTCTTGTAACATCCTTATGAAGTATCTATTCTGGATTGCAAAGCATGTTATCTTTGTGAACCTCTTGCCAGGGTTCTACTTTTAGCACAGTGTTTGTGGTTTTGAATAGCTTTAGGTTTCAGAAGGCAGGGTGATTCTCTCTTTGGCTTGAGGTAGGCATTTGGATTCATTTTCAGCCTGTAGACCAAGTCTTGTGCATCCAGAATTAGCCTAACTACCAGGCAATAGACACTTCAGCTCATTCCTCTTCATCCTGCCCTCTCCTCTCCACCTGGGCACTTAATCAGATTTACCACCGTTGACAACCTGGGTTCTTTAAAAAAACAGCTGGAGATTCCAATGTGTTAATCTTGCAATATGTGTGATTTTTCTCTTGCAAGGGAGTAATTACTTCTGCTTGGTTAACAGTATTAACTACCTGTATTATACTGCATAATCCTGAGATTATTAACTTCTGTGCTTAAAACTGTCAAAAAGTTCTGCAGCTTGTGTGTAAACTTTAAGTTCTGTTTGCTTCTTGAGTTCCATGTAGTTTGTTCACTTATACAGAGGGCAGAAGTACTAAAATGAAATAATCATGACATCACCACTGGGAGAACAAACTTGAAACACTTAGGTTTCTGTGGGGGTGTTTTTGAGGGTTTTTTTTTGTGTGTGGAAAAGTGAACTAAGACAACCCTTAAGAGACTAACTCCTTTTCTGAATAACAGCTAATTGGAACTGCAGTGCTGTTGGTAACCTGTCCTGGTAATAGTGGTCTACTGCTCTGCCTAGTAATCTAAGACAAGGTGTAGTTTGTCTGTCTGGCTAGTCAAGCATCTGGACACTGTGGGTTTTCCTTTTGCCCGCAGACCTGCAGAGCATGCTGTATGTTTTCTTGTTTGAGCTTCATGAAGGAGATGTAAACTGGGAAGTGAATTGTCTATTTCTGAAGGAACCCTATGTGAAGAGTAGCATATCTCTTTGACATTAAACCTGTTATGAAGTGCTTTTAATCATAGGCAGCTGATCATGTTGTGATTTTTGAGTTAAGTTTGGTATTTGGATATCTAAATAGAGTATTCGTCTAGTTCCAGTTGAGTTTTTTATTAAAACTTAATTGGAGTCATTCTGAAAGGCGCTGTGTTTGGTGCAGAAGGGACTGGAATCTTCTGCTTATCCACAGAATGTTTAGTCTTGAAAAAATTTCACCATTCTTACCTTGACTTCTCATTTCTGTGATGTGTTGTGATGCTCTAGCAGCAGTCCTTTTAATGGTAAGTTTAATAAAAGGAAAGTAGTTTCCACGTCAGCTCAGATCCAGGCTCCTTTGAAGGGGTTAGTATTGAGGTACTGCCCTCTTGCCCTGGCACAGTTAAGACCTAATGTGATGGCTTTTTATGTCTGTCTTTCTAAAAGCTCAGTGATATTCAGAAATGGACAAGGTTCACGAGCTCACTTTGTGTAGGCTGGTGAACAGTGTATAGGTAATGTTGATAATTATCAATTTAAAATTGGTTTGACAAGTCATCTGAGGTTTGTTGGCTTTAGTGTGAAAATTGCTTTGTTTTCATCACTCCAAAAGTTTTTCTTTCCTCCCCACTGGCTCCATCTACTGTGTCTGAGGATGTATGTGGAATTTCAGATGTCTTCCAATTGGGTTCCATAGTAGCCAGAAACTGCCAGATGACTCAATACTCCTTGAACCAGGGGGTAATGCTCCAAAAATAGAAAGGCAAACAAAATTAGAGTTTATTACTGGCACATTAAAAAACAAATGGTTTCAGAAGTTCAGTATACAGTAGTTGTATATTTTTTTATATCACTGTTTAAAACTTTCCGGTTTAACTTTCTTAATTTAAAAAAGTATAAAACCTAAGTTTACAGCTGTTTAATTTGTTTAACAAAGCGTGTTTAGTTCATTGCATTTTTCCCCCGCACTGTTAAAAAGGCAGTTTCCTCCCTTGTGCTGGTTGGAGTTCTTACTGCAATTTTGTTTGAATGTGACAAATGGTATTTGATGCATTCATGGAGGTGAGGTTCATCAGTAGGCACTGGCCATGATAAAGCCTTTGAGGAAGGAAACTTCTGAACTCACTGAACTCACTGTTTCTCTGACAAAGCTTCCTAGTTCTCATCAAGGATTACTGTTATACTTGTTATTCTTGTCTTTCCTTGAGTTTTGGCTACTGTTTTTGTGTACCCCAAATGTCCCCCAGCTCAAGTATGAGCATACAGCTCCCTGCTGCCACCACAAAATGCAATGGAGTTTCCTTCATGTGGGAAAATGTCAGGAGTGTGAAGGGTGTATGTTTACTCTCAGGAAAACTGCAGTACTGCTCAGCATGTTTTCTCTGACTTCTGTGGATGGCGGGGTGAGCCCTTGGTCAGGTCTGGTATCAGGAGCTGTTCTGGCTTCTTAAAAATCCTGTAGTGTTCTGGGTGTTAGTGCTCAAACTTTCCTTTTAGAGGTTCAGCATGGGTTCAGTTTGGTGCCTAGGTATTGTGTAAGTGACCTTAGAAAATGAAACATAACTCATTAGTCCTTTTGTGAAGGCACTGATTTTTATACTTCATAAAATATGAAGTTTATCTTCTGTGTTGAAAACAGAAGACAAACCAAACCTGATCAATTGGTTTTGGAAGACACTCTATTCATTTACAAATGAAGTATTTTTTTACTCATTTTTAACCTGCTCCTTTAGAAATGTGTAGAAGCTGTAAAAGAACAGAAAGCTGACTCACTAAAAGCATCCAGAGGAATTTAATTTTATTTTCATCAACTAATCTACCCACTCATATCTATCTGTGTAAACTAATTACTTTTTTAATTAGGTAGCCTTTTTGATTGCTTATGGAGAGCTGTGGTGAAATTTACTGCTAATTATGCAGGGGCAGAAAGAGGCCTCTGGATTGTTAGGAAAGATGAGAAAATTTTATTTCTTTTTGTTGAAACGGAGAGCAAGTAGTAATTGATACATAAATAATGTGCTTATTTTTCCAATTTCAACCTATTCAGCCTCTGTTAACCTTATTAATTGAGGCTCTTTCTGTGGGTTACTGAGTTTCCTTCCATCCACTGTAAAATCTACAGTAACTCCAGAACAGTAAGAAAAAAAACTATAGTAGAAGTTTTTCTTCTTTCTGTTAAAGGTCGTGGTAATGTTGAGTGGTTCTAGAGTGGTGATGTTTGCCCTGAAATGTTGGCTGCTGAGATGTGCTAGCAAGCAGTCTGCACAGTTCAAGAGCTGCTTTTTCCACTGTGGTTGAATTTGTATTCAGAAAACTGGGGAAGGTGGCAATGGCACCTCCCTTTTGCCATCACCTTTGAAGTCCTTAGCCCATAATTTGTATTTATGATGAGCCTTCTGTTACATGTAGTAACAGAGCATAGCCAAGATTGTGCATGGAAGAGAGCCCAGTAGTTCTCCTTTGTATTTTCTGCTCAGTGAACTTAGAAGTGGGTTCCCTGAGAGATCAGATGGGAGAAGGGTTGTTAAGATGGTTAGGGCACAGACAACACATATTGTTCTCCCTTCCCTCAGCTTGTAATCCTGCTCTGAATCTGTATCAACAGTGAGATCTTGAACTAAATTTGCAACTTCCCTTGCAGCTCTTTCCAGCAGGCCTAACAGTTCACTTCTTGCCTTTCAAGTTCCATCCTCCTGATTTCAGCTACACTTCAAACTTTCAGTTTCCTATCTTTGCCCTGAATGAGCTCATTTGTGCACAAATTAACACATAAAATAAAATGACAAATGGGAATCTAAAGTATTTTTGACATTGTGTGTGTTTGATAAGTGTTCAGAAATGTGAATAGGAAGTGGAAAGTCAGAAAAAATTAGTTCATCTGGTCCTTTCATTAAGGAAGATCATTTTCACCTTCTTTGAGTCTTGTGTTGTAATGTGCAGGGCAACATGTGAAAAGTCAGGTAGGTACCACTGAATTGTCTCCTTTGAGGGGACTCTGGGGATCTCTGTGCTGTATTCAAAGTTGTTAATTTCAGCTGTGCCACAAATCTTCTGTATTTTTGAGTGAGGGGATAAGTGCTGTTGAGAAAGGATGAATGCTCATCCACCTTTTGATGCTTTTCCCTAATGTGTAAATATGAGGCAGGATCAGCGATCCCTGTGTCATGAGTGACAGAGCTGCCTGGTCAAGAGAAGACCTCTGGGAAGGCAGTTCCAACAGTCTCCAGAGGCAGTCTGCAGAGCTTCATTTACCTTAGTTGTTTTCTGAGGAAGGAACCTGTCCAGTATTTTTTCCCCCTCATTGTAACTCAAGCTCATTGCTTCTTACTCCCTCTGCCAAGAAAATTTTATTATTTTCTTCTGTAATTCGGTATATACTTGAAGACTATTACCACTGCTACCCTCAGTATTTTCCAGGCTAAAATGTCTGGATTTGTTCCTTCTTTTGCACAGACAATTTTTCAGTCTTTTTAGTAGTTTTCACTGTTTTCCTCTGAATCCTTATTTGTCCATCCCTTTTAGTTGCAGCTTCTAGCAGCAATAATGCTCCTAGATAAAGCCTTTCTAATAATAAGGGAAGTGTAAGAGTTGTTGCCCATGTATTATGAGCTAAGCTAATGTTTTGCATGTAATTCACTAAAATTCTTCTTTATCTCTCAGAAATGGTGTCTGGTGTTTACTTTTTCCTATACTGGTGCAGTAGAAAATTGCTGCTGCCATGTCTAAGTTTGCTTTATTTTCTTATTTTAAATATATCCTTACTAAAAGAAGTATTTTAAATTTTCTCGAGTTTGTCAGAAACTTTTTGATTTCTCATTTTGTCCTTGAAGATACTGAACACTCTTGTATCCCCCATACGTTAAATGCACACACTGTTCTACTTCTTTCATCATACAGGTCTGTTGAACTGTACCTTTTGGGGTGATCAGACCATCATCCAATTTTAGCAGTAAATTCTTGGTGACTGCCCAGTCTTAAGCAGCTGTGCAGCCACCTGTCATACTACTGTGGCAATTCTGAGGACCCCAGTCGATTAGGAGTAAGTATGGCTCACTTACTGAGCATCTTCCTTGATCTGAACCTCTTGAGTTAGACCAAGGACTTGAAGTTCCTCCCTCAGCCCCATACCCCAAGTGTCAGAGCACAGACTGACTGCAGCTTAGAAAGGTTTCACAGATGGGAAAGGCGGGTTGCCAAAACAGGGTATTGTTATGGGGAAACAGAACAGCTCTGTGTGGTTTAGGTTTTTTGTGGATTTAAACCAAAATATTTGTGTACAGTTAGCTCTTTCCTTCTCCTAAAGGATGCTGGCAGTCTGAAAATACGCTGCTGTCCCTTCAGAAATTAGTTCCAGAGGCATCTGGAGACAAAGTATTTTCAGGTGTGAACATACCTTGATTTTTGTAAGGGGGGCCAGCTGTTTCCCGTACTACAGAACATGCTCGTTTCTAGAGAACTTAGTGGTAGGGCAGAGTATCATCTTGGTTTGTGGTGCAGCAGTAGGGAGCTAGGAAATGGTTTGGACAGAGCTGTATTAGGCAAACACGAGAAACCACTCACCCTAGAAACTACTGTACCAAGAAATTCCCTGGAGCTTATGTGGTAGTTAAAGGCCACGTGACTTTTATCCTAATGCCAGCTTAATATGAGAATCCTACTTCAGGCTATAGGTCACACCTGTTTAGCTTTCATATACATTTCCTGTGGTACTTAGTAACTGCATATCATTTTTCTATGGGCTTGTTTTCCCCAAGTGTGTGTTCTTTCTTCTGAACAAGAGCAATTTTTATTTTAAACCCTGCTTTACCCAGCAGACTTGGTATCGCCCTTCATGTCCTTTTCAGCTCAGTATTTATTCACCACACTCCACTCAATGGCAGCAAGCAGACTCATGCTGCAATCTGTCAGCTGAGGCACACAATCCACTTTGTGCACTCCAGCCACCTTTCCCAGTGAAGGTCCATAGAAGAAACTGGGTGAAATGAGTATCCAAAGGCAGGTATTTTCCTCAAGAGCAGTTCATATGTGCTGTGGCCCAGGCAGTGTCCACTTGGCACTTCCATACCAAGAACACAATGCTGGTAAGAAGAGATGTGTGTTCTCTTACTGAACTGTACTGTCAAAACAGGTTTAATCTCTTAGCCCTCTATGGTACTGGTCTGGGGTCACTTCAAAAGTAGATAATTCTGACTGATTCAATCAGCAGTTTTTTGGTGTTGATCTGTCAGAGCAGTGCTTAAGAGTGATGGAGAAGTAGACATTACTCTAAATGTGCTTAAGGTACATAAATAAGTACTGAAACAGCAGTTTACTCAAACTCAGGCAAATTAACAAAGAATTTTATTGAGTATTCAATTTAGCACCACACAAAAGGTACACTGTGCTTTGTGTTGCCTTTAAGAAACATGCCAGAACACTTTCAAACTAGAAAAACTAATGTAAAAAGCTTTCTTGTTTATCAACGGAACTTACTATTTGCTTTAGAGAAGCTACTCTGAAAAAACCACAGCTTTTGTACATAATGTTTTAATGGTCTTCCAGGCAGACTAAGTGTTGTTCCCTTACCCATTAGCCCCCATAAGCTCTCTTTCATGTCCTGGGGTTTGAAATTTGTTCCAAAAAAACCCACTTAGGCCAAGGTGCTTTCAAGAAAAGCATTCAGTCTAGAACTTCTATTAGCAGATGCAACTCACAAGATCCTAGTCATCTGCTAAATTCTGTTTCTTGAAAAGAAGAAGAATTTTGATCCATGGAAGTTGTATGAATTGGGCTCTACAACTCAGTGCCACGCACGTAGAGAAATACCTGGAGTAGCTTTTGTCTTGGACTTAAAAGATAAACATGGAGTACATACTTGATAAAACTACAGAAAAATTGCACAATAGAAAAAAGGTAGGTGAGTGGGAAGGGTTATTTGGTCTACCTTCTCTTTCGGTACAGATTTTTATGGTGTAAGGGCTTGAAATTATTTCAAATATAAGGTGCTTCTAAAGCCCATGTCAGGGGGTTGGAACTAGATGGAATCTTTCCAACCCAAACCATTCTATAATGCTATTTAATTCTAAAGTATTTATTGGTCCCTCATATAGCCAAATGTTGTTTCTTAGCCTGAACTGTTCAGATTTAAGTTCTCTATATTAACTATTACACTTACTTTAAATGGGCTTTACTTTTCTATTTTTTAATTGAGATGAACTGGAAATATATCTATTTTGCCTGAATATGGAACACACAAATGTTTCAGAACATTCTTTATTTGATGCACCTTGCAGTTAGAGAAAGCTCAGTTTGCATAAAGGGAACTTTAGCAAGTCAACAATAGTAGTAGAGCCATAATCAAATTAAACTGTGGAATGGACCCCGTGCTAATGCATATAAAGAGAGAACTGGAAAAACATCTAGGCTTCCAGCTTCACTGACTCCAGTATGGAACGTGCTTCTTTATACTCTTCAGCTTCTTCCAATTCTTTTTCATTTTCCTGTAATCAAAAACAACATTTTTAAGTACTCTGAAAATAACTGTTGTGTTCTTAAATAAATTTAAGAAGGTGAAAAAACTGCTAACAAATAGGAGAAGGTCGAGGTACTCNCGAGGTACTCAACAATGTTTTTGTCTGACTGGCAGCTTCTTCCTACACCTCTCAAGTGGATGGGGCTTGGAGAGCCAAGTCCCTCTCACTGTAAGTAAAGATCAGGTTCATTGACAACCTGAGGAACCTGAATGTACCTAAGTCTATGGGACCTGACAAGATGCTTCCCAGAGTCCTGAGGGAATTGCATGATGCAGTTGCCACGCTCCTCTCCATGACATTTGAAAAGTCCTGGCAGCCAGGTGAAGTCCTTAAAGACTGCAAAAAGAGAATTGTCATTGTGGTCTATATGGTCCCCCACAACATCCTTCTCTCGAAACTGGAGAGAGATGGATTTGATTCCTTATCTTCACTAGATAAGGAATTGGCTGGATGGTCACAGCCAGAGAACTGGTCAATGACTCAGGATTTGGATGGAGATCAGTGACCAGTGGTGTCCTTTGGGGGTCTGTATGGTGACCAGTATTATTTAATATCTTCATTAATGACATAGAAAGTAAGACCTGTAGATGTGCAGATAACACCAAGTTGAGTAGCTCAGCTGATACACCTGGGGAATGGGATGCCATCCAGAGGGACCTGGACAAGCTCTAGGAGAGGGCCCAAGCGAAACTCATGAAGTTTAACAAGGCAAAGTGCAAGGTGCTGCACCTGGGTCACAGCAACCCTGGTACCAACTCAGGCTGGGGGATGGACAGATCCCAGCAGCCCTGCCCAGAAGGGCCTGGGGGTGCTGGGGGCTGAGAGGCTGGACATGACCCAGCCATGGCACTCCCAGCCCAGAGAGCCAAACGTGTCCTGGGCTGCATCCAGAGCAGAGGGGGCNAAGACAGGGACAGACTTTTTAGTAGGGCCTGTTGGGACGGGACAAGCAGTGATGGTTTTCAACTAAAAGAGAATAAATTCAGACTAGATATAAAGAAGAAGTTTTTTACAGTGAGGTGGCAAAGAACTGGGAGAGGTTGCCTAGAGAGGTGGTAGGTGCCACACCCATGTAAATACTCAATGTCAGGCTGGATGGGGCCCTGAGCAACCTGATGTAGTTGAAGATGTTCCTGGTCATTGCAAGGGAGCTGGAACATATGATCTTTGAAGGTTCATTCCAACCCAAACCATTCTATGAAATGAGGAATATATAATTTTTGAAAACACATATTCTATGTTACTCAAAGCACAGGTAAATTCTTTTGTCCTGCTTAAGGTCCCAGATGATGGCTATCATGTGCAAGTGGATTTGACTTATACATACCTTTATTTGATGGTGTTAAATATTTAAAACCAAGGGACCAGTAAGAACAGACTTTAGACCAAGGGTACTCTCAGAAAAAATACTTACATAGACTGACAATTGAAAAACATACTAGGATACAGTAAATTTTAATAAATGCATTGAAAGTGAGCTAAGCACAGAAAGCAACACATGGCGACTTCCAAATTCTTAATAGTACCTGCCCCCATTCCTTGTTTTCAGCTTGCATACTGTGAATCAATAGCACCATTTCTGTATCCCACTGAAATTTAGACTGACTAACTGTTCAGTAACTAGCTGAATGACAAAAAGACCCTAAATCCTGCCAGGTACTGAACCTTTACTCTGGCAAACAGTAGAGGCAAACTACCTGAGATTAGGACACTCTGACTTTTCCATTTAAAAAGTATTTGCATTTTTGCCATTACTATATCTGGGACATAATTTAGGGTGTATATTTTTAGCCTCGCAATACCATTTATTTGTGCACCAACATGTGTAGCTGAATTCTTGATGAAAAGGCAGCTTTTAAAGTAAATATTATCATCTCCAAACATAGTATAGGTTCAGTGAATCTATTTGTACAATGTACTCTATTCCTGAAGGTATTTGTATCTTAAAAAACAGGGCTGCTCACTTCACTAATAAAACATTAAGCAATATTCAGCAAGGACTCCTCTGACTTGTCCTTAGCATAGTAAGAGTAGTAACCAAAGTATTTTGACAATTTCACTTCCCTACAAGCATGTTATATACATTTATACTATCTATAAAACCCGAAGTGGATGAACTGATTTTTCTGATGATGGAACTAGCAGAGGAGTTCTGAGTCCATTTTCACAGCCTGGTTTAAGTGTATGTTGAGTGTACATGCCATTGAAGACAGCTTCTACCATACACAGTGTCCACAGACTGAAGGCCAAGTCTGCAAAGACAGTTATCTAAAGCACCTATCTATCTGTCTGATAGGATGCTGGTCTTGGTACCTACAGAGACTAATTCTTTAATCCAGTTTTTATTTGCTGCAGTTGTTTATCCAAGCACACCTAGGAACTGCAGCACTTCTTGATCAGTTGGGGTGTGATGCAATACTCACTAGTAGTTGAGTAAGCTCTGCATGTGCAACTTCTAGCCTGCGCTGGCAGTCCGGAATCATCATTCGTGACTCTTGTAAGATCTCGATCTGTGAAAATCAGAAGCCAATTAAATTAGAATATATTCCAGATAGAAACATTATCTTTTAGGATAAGTTTTTACTCTAAAAAATAAGAAATCTAGTAATCATCTAGGAACTTCATAACAGTTGCATCTATCTTCTGAACAGGCTTCTTTTCTCAAAAGACACTCAGTGTAATTGCTTAAAACTCTATTAATTTACAGGACATTTCCATTTACTCTGTGCTTAACTGACTATCAAGTATTAAGTGCAAGAACAATATTTAGAATAATCTTTTCCTTAGGCAAAAAGTACAGCTTAGTAAGGTTTTCAGCATTTGTTAAAAAGTCTATTTAAAACAAACTTTCTCCTGCTGTCATGAAGCAGCTTCATCCAAAAGGGGATCAGCTGGTTATATAAATATCTCCTGCATCTTTTGGGTAATAAAGAAAAAGAATGTTCAGATAATACCCCATAGAGATAATTACTGCATGAAAAAAGTTATTGAGTTATTGATCACATTGTGTGCAGACTGCAGGAGGCTCTGACTGAAAGACAAAGGTAAAGAAAAATGAAAAGCAAAGACCAGCAGGCTCATATTTTTGATGCTTATCATGCATAAAAAGTTATTACATATCCTTGTGCTTCATTTTAGGAGAAAGATTATTCTCACCATGCACTTTGAACAAAATTACTAAACTGGCACCCCACTGAATCTGAAAATCCTGCCACCTCCTAAAGAAAACAACGTCAGTTTTAAGAAAAGGAACATTTATTTCATGGAGCATTTCTGGATCTGAACACCAAACACTGAGAAGAAAAGATGTGCAGAGTTGCTCAGTAATGCTAAATCTATTTAGAAATGAAAACCTGTTAGATATTTAGATATGAAACATCTCTGTTCAGGATAACCTGCAACAGAAAGCCTTCCCTTTAAATGGCTTTTTTCTTCCTGTCATTGCTATGTTGTATTGTCCTGCTAGTATTATTAATGCTGCTGCACCAAAAGGTCAGTATAAAAGCGATGTTAAGCTATAGCTAAGAATGTGTTTATGTATTCAGGAAGGCTTTGTGTAACAAGATATCACCAAGTTTTGAAGTGTCACTTAGTTCATTTGGTTTTGAGAGAAAAAAACTTTAGTTTTTAATTTTACACTTCCATCAGTCAATATAACTGATGTAACACCTCTACAGAATGAGGTGTGCCATAAACTGCATGAGATGATGCCTTCTGCTTTATGTAGAATACCTAGAGGAGTGAGAACATGCAACAATTACTTTCTTATTCCACACAGATACTAAATATTTGTGTGTTGTAAAGCTGGCAGATAATATGAAATTAGTAACTTATTTGATACGTGCCACTAGATACGTGACCTGGGAAGGCATGTAAATCTAGAATGTGTTAGCTATAGTCATGCCTGCTCTAAGAAATGAACAAACCTATCCAACTAATTCTATTCAAAACAACATTTGACTGATTTCCAAAGGGTTAGCTGAGTTTATTTATATGTGCCAGTGGTGCAATGATGAATAAAAATCAGAAGGATGATAAATCCTAGAACTATATTCAGTAGTTGCAAACAGCTGGAGACTAGAAGAGGAATTTTGTGGAACCATTATGATTTAACTTCTGCATAAACCACTTTCTTTTCAAGTAATGCTGTTAATCCCAGGTAAGACTACTTTTACAAGTGTATAAAGTCAGAAGTTCAAATAATTATACAAGCTTTATGATTGGATTTTTGAAAGTGTTTGTTTTTCAAGTTCTATCAAAATTCTGCCCAAGTTTTGGACAGACCTGTAAGGGTACACGATAGCCACTCAAACTCCAGTGACAGGCACTGCAGCCATTTCCATCCCTGTGACATGCACTGCAGCCAACTCAAATTCCACTGACCAGACCAGAGAAATTCCAGCTCCAGCTAAGGACTATTGTTTAACCCCAGCCAGCAACTAAGTACCAGGCAGCAGCTCACTTGCTCCTGTCCCCAGCTTAGTGGGGAGAAGGTAACAGGAAGAAAAGGTAAATCTTTCCTTAAACCCTAAAAGGGTTGAGATAAAAACAATTTAATAACTTTTAAAAATGCAGCAATAAGTGAGGGAGGGAGAGAGACCAGTTTTATCATCTTTAAAAAGCCAGAAGCAGAGTATGTTTATTTGGGTTTTTTCCCAACTGACCCACATCTAACCAAGACATTCAGAGATATGCAGACCCACAAATAATTTGAAAACAACAACTCTCCCACAAAACAAAACAAAACAAAACAAAACAAAACAAAACAAAACAAAAAACAAAACAAAACAAAACAAGCCCCAAATAAACTCTTCAGGGCTCTCCTTGCTCTTAGAAGGACACCTTCATATACTATTGGGTCACAGAGTATAATGCAGTATTGTTTCACACGACAGGAGTGGTGTTCTGAACAGAAGAGGTGGGCTAAAAAACTAGGGCAAATGTAAATGAGTCACATATGTACCAATTATATACACAAAAATTAATATACAGTCCAGCTTTTAAATACTGTCACATTATCACCTGCCCATTTTCTACTGCAAAGATAATCCTAACTGTATGGATCCACTCCAAGGTGGCAAAGATAAGGAAAAGACATGCAGATAATTGTTTGCTAAAACAAGTGCTACTGGTTTGAACTACATTTCCTCAAAAAGTCTGTAAAACACTTGGAATCCATTGGATAATTACAGCCGTATCTGGTGGAAGGATAGGGACTTAAAAGAAAAAAGTAATCTCTAAGTATCACAAACACCAGAGGTTCCAAAATTTAGTAATCCCACTAAGTAAGATCAGTAGCACACAATAAATAATCTAATAAAATCTAATAAAAAATGCCAAGGCTACTGGTTGGCTAATCCATATTTGTAACTTTAATCCACACCACTGCAGTACTTCTCATCTCAGCAGTAAACAAGATAGTATCAAGGCACTGGGCCTTGGTAATATCAATGTGCTTAGCTGGGACTGTGGTACAGGAATACAGGGAGTAGTACAGCATAGATAATGTAAGAAGGTAGGCATAGAGAAGGCAGGAATTCCCAGGAATTCCAAGGAGATACAGCATTAATGTGATTTGGACAGAAAAAAGCCCCACAAATGCACACAAGAATTGTAGAAAAAACATGAGTTTTACAAGTCTACTTTTCAGCCCCAAAAGAAGCTTGAACTATCCACAAATACAGGATACAACAGCATTCTTGCTGTAGGCAAGTCGTCAAATACACTGATCAAAAGACTCCTGAAGGACTTGGAGGAAACCTTCAATAAAAAACTGGAGAAAACTGTTTTGTTCTACTTCTACTTTCTTCTTCTGTGCTTGAGTGCTTCAAGAAATGGCCATGTGTGAACAACAAACCACCTACCACTTCTAGCATGAAAACTGATGGAGGAGGAAAAAACCCTCTAGATACAACACCTTAGTATTCCAAGTGGGTTTTCTTTGCAGCTCCTCTCAGATTAAGATCTAATCCTGTTTCTTCTAAAGCAGATCACTTTAGGACATTTAAGACATAAAGTCTGGAGTCCAAAAGGTACTTGTATCTGCCTACCTAAGAAGGAAAACAGTCTTTGAAAAATAGAAGGGGATAAGGACGATCACAGGAATGCTTTTTCATACTCCGGTTTCTTTCATAAAGCTTGAATGCATCTTTAATACCAGATTTGTGTTAGGAATACTATCTTGTACTTGTTTCAGAGAATTCCAAGTTGCTGGCTTTTCAGTAAACAAACTGTGCTTGTTAAGAATACTTTGAAAATACATAAGAAGCATTAGGTCTTCACTTGCATTTCCACTCTTTACCAAGCATCCAGAGTTAGAATTCATATTATTAAACAATGATCATCTATTCTTAGGGGGCAGAAAAACGAATGCAATTAATGAGATGGATGTGAAACTACATTTAATCTAATCTTAGTCAATCTGTGAGAAGAATGAAACTTTGAACCAATGAGGTGGGGGGTTGGAAAGAGCTAAGAATTCAAAAAGCCAACTAAACTAACCAGAATATCTCTTTGAAGCTAAACAAGACATTTAAAATGTTCTGAAACATTGCAACCTTCCTTTCAGCAAGAAGTCCTCCAGTAACAAGATCAGCAGCAAATTACCATCTTTTACATTGTTTTCCAAAATAGTAGTTTCCAAATGCATGTCTTTTTAGCTGTTTCAGAAGGCACTCTTTCACTCAACAAAAGAAGAGAATTTCAAGAGAAATATTGCAGTTTCCACAAACATTTGACAAAACCTGTGTATTAGCAAGATGAACTTTATATACTCTTATGAACTTTTGGATATACAGAGATTAAATTCTGTGTTAAATCCATGGATTTTTAATTCATCTAGAAATAACATTACTCAAGAAGTAACTTGGAACTGTATCATTACATTTAAAAAACTGAAAATTTACCACTTATCAGCAAAAATGTTGCCAGTTAGCAAAACCACCAGAGTATATCTACAATCCCAGAGAGAGGAAACATGGAGTAGATGCCTTGCTTTTCCCCTGCTCACAAGTCTCAAGACAAAACCATGAGCTGTGAAAGGATACATGAACATCAACAACTACAGAAAGCTACAGGTTTCTATCATTAGTCTGCACTTGAATGATACTGTGTGAAAATTTTCTATTGAAGTAGTATTATGAAATTCTGTGAAAAATCTTCATATATTGAGAATTGTTGTAACTGTGTAGAAACTAATATTTCACTAAGACAAAATCTGCAGGGATTCTTACACTACTTCTTGCTACCCAGAAAAATTATAAGCAGAATTTGCACCCCGTGGGATAAATCAGAAGTATTTTAATATTGATTTCCATAACAAAGTCTTCTTGCATGCTACAATGGAATCTTCAGATTATAATTTTGGTCAGCATCTACCAGCATTGTAACAAAACTGTCCCTTTTGTTTTTCTAGTATTGAACCTGCTCCTCATTAATCATGTCTTTCTGGACAGTTCAGATGAGGGCATGTAACAATTGCCAACTACCCCAGATGGTCACTGCCTCAGCTAGACAACACTTGAGTCCACTGGAACCATGAGTTGCCCCAGTGCATAAGGAGTTAGGGGGAAAATACTGAGTCAAACTCTATTGTTCTACAAAGGGACTGATCCCTCATTACAGATCAGACATATTCTAAAGACTACATATGCTGTAGGAATGGTATTATTCACTTTAAAGTGAAATTTTCCATACTCACTTTTGTATGTAAAACTGTATGTTCTGAGTTGTAACTAGAAAGCTAAATGAAAACAGTACTACATCAAGAGAAAGTATTGTTTTTAAGCTTTTTAAGAATCTCTCCCTGAACTCTGGATGAATTTGTGCATGCATATAAATACATAAATGCACGCACACACACACACATATATATGATATAGCAAATATCTCAGCTAAACTTATAATTAAAACTGTTCTCCTAGTCTCAAGTGAATTTGTTCCCACCCCCAAATGTTACTTTTCATTACCAAAATAAAGACTACAACTGTATTTTATGTATCCTAGAATAGAAATCAGAGATTATTAACTAGAAGTAATTCTTAAAATGTGTAACTACAGATATTTTTTCTGAAAAGCATTTTCAAGTTTGTACTGTATCCAAAATACTGTTCTGAGCAAACTCTCCTGGTATTATATAACTTTCTTTGAAGTCTCCAAATTTTTAATAATCTAAAATATTAACTTCCAGAATGCAAAGTGCACTAAATAAACAAGAAGTGATGTCATTGGAGGAACTGATTGCTTTCCAAGTGCATCAGGCAATTTCTGAATGAATCAAGACTGTTTCCTATGAAGGCTTTTGTCATTGGTCTCTGAAAATACCTTCAAGTAGTACACAGCAATCTCAGCAGAAGTTCACAGCCATAGCTACTTTTGACTTTCAAGATATCTTGCAGGTCACTGTGGAAATACCATGATGCAGTCAAATAATCTGATGAATGGCCAACACTAAAAATAGGAATTGATTCATTAGTTCTCGTTAGCACCAGATCTTCAGAAAGGCTACTGTTTTTTTTCAAGTCTCAGTCTGGTGAGGCAGAAGACGACTCTGCTCCATAAATACAAACCTTTTATATAAAAATTCTTTATTTGTATTTCATTCCCATGGCATAATGAAAGCAAGGCAGGATGTAAGACATATAAATTGAAATATGAATTTACTAAAAAAAGTTGGTTTAGCTGTTTATAAAAGGGCTTTCTCCTATTTTTTGTTTATTTTATATTTGAATTTTGGTTAACCTTCTCTTCCATTGTGTAAAAGTAAAGACAGATGCCTGAAGATTACGTTTATGACTATTAAGTGAAAATAATCTTAGTTTACAGTTTTGATTTCTGAAGATTTGAGAGAAAGCATCTGGGAGATACTTGGAGAAAAAACATAATCAAAAGGTAACATAGTTGAAAGAATATGAAGACCACAGTGAAACACAGACATTTCACACCAATCTCTCAAACCCAAGCCTTCTTCTCATGAGCAGGAAATGTGACACTTTTTCTCCCAAAAGGGTATGTACCAACTGTCTGCAACTGCTATCCCTGTGGGCTACCTTCCAAGAAAAAATGTAATTGTACTGTAACAGTGACACTAAACCATACTCTTGAGCAGACCGAAGTACAGCATGTGCCCTCCTAATCTATGACTTCAGTGCATACTCCAGCAGCTCTGCAGCTGCATACCCACTGCTGTCTTTCTCTGAGGTTTGTGATTTTACCAAAAGGATACTGGTGCACTCAAGAGCTGAAATGTTTCCCCCTCATATTCTCACTTTGCTGTCACATTTGCAGCTAGCAGTTTACCTACATCCATCCAGACCATCTATTTACTACAGGTGCTTTGTATTTCTGAGAAAGAGTTCGTGATGGCTGCACACACAGTTAGTGAGTAATAGCCAGCCTGACACAATCTGCTAAGTGATTCATACACATAAACTATAATCCTTATAAGTTAACACCTTAAAGAAATTTCTATGTCAGCTCTTTATGACAGGATTTTAGTCTAATATTTATATAACATAACTCTACAAAAAAGTATAGGAGATTCCTCTATCTAAAGATGACTATGATTAAGCAAAAGCAAATAAGGATTTTATAAAACAAGTTCTAGAATAGTTTACCTGCTTCTTAATTCCATAATCATCACATGCTTCAGCTTTCATTTTTTCAATCTTTTCTTCTTGCTGCTTTGCTTCTTTTTCATACATAATTTTTTCTTTTGCCAGCCTGCAATTAACAACCAAGTGATTGTGTTAATCTTGTTCTATTACAGTAAGAAGTTACATCAGTGATAACAGCCCCCCACTCAATACAGGCCTGGAAGATAATATGCAGTTTTATAAAAAAAGGCTTTTGACCACTGCAAAAAAACTGTATCTAGGAAATTATGAATTTAGCTATAATATGTAAAGAATATTTTCTCCACTTATCTCGATGCTAGTTTGGGGGTCACAGACAAAAGTAACAGTTCTATAACTTATATTACAATAATTTTCTTTATTTCCTGTCTTTCAAAAGAAAAGGAATCCATGTTTTAATCCTAATAATGGACCCATACTTGGAAGCAGGATGCTTTTTGCTAACAAGCATAGATTGAAGAGTAATGTAAATAAGTTTGAAGGTCAGAGAAATATTAAGCTAATCTAATATAATGTCCTACAGTAACTATTACATCGCAATCCCATTATCAAACTTTAGTATTTGTTGTTACTGCAATTTTGCTGTTGCATCTCCCACTTTATTACATGTATTCATTAGGTGTATGTTAGATTATGCAATACTAAATATGAACCAAAACATCTTTCAGCATCTGAAAACTACTGGAACAATTTCTCTTCAGTTAGTTCAGGAGCAGAACAAACATTGAGATACTAGTCAGACCTGATATCATGCTGAAGAAAATCCTTCCCCAGACAAGAGTAAGATCAACCTATGTAAGATTGTTTAAAGAGAATTGAACATCCAAAAGAAATAATCAGATCCAAGAAGCAAAGAATATATTATACAATGAAAAGAGAATAAATAAAGGTCTGGTAGAGAGCTTCATGACCACATCAGTGCATCAATGCAAATTAATTCATAATCTGCCACTACTGGGAGTGCTGAGGATGGACAGAATGTTACTGGGGTGTCAGAACCTCTGTGAACTGAAGCTGCCACAAAAGCACCACTGCAGCTGCATGGCAAAAAAATTCCATTGAGAATATACTGATAGTGCAACAGCTGGAATTCTCCCAGTTTTTTACAAGAGTTTATTTGCTAAAATAGCCCTAAGCCATGGCTCTACAGCAGTCAGTCACAGCTGGGCTGTAGCAACACACACCTGAACTCGTTTCAGTCCTCAGGGGGCCACAGAACCCGAAAGGGCCGTCAGCCTTACAGAGCACCTTCAGGGGCGCGCAGAGCGCACGCTCTGGGCATCCCCTGGGCCAGTTTGTACAAGTAAGCCCAGAACCAGCTTTGAGAAGTGCAACTGGAGAAAGACAGGAGCACAATTACTAATAATAAATACACTAAATGAGTGGCTGTAATTCCAGCTACTGGAACTAGTTCCAGTATTAGTATCAGTAAATATTGATTTAATAGAGGATGAGTTAATTGTTTGATCAAGGCTACCTGATTTAATTCCAAACAGTATTAGTTGTTTTGCTACCTTAAGGTTCCAAAAAAGTTCATTTCCATCAACTTGTGAGACAGAAGACTTTTTTTGAACGAGAACAGCAAATTCCCTTGAGGAGCAAGGGGAGAGGTATGATTGAACAAAGTTTTGATGTGATTCATTTACTGAAATACGTACCCCACTGGAACTAAAGGCAACTTACATTGCTGAATGCAACATTTTACATTTATTTTAAATTTCAGCCAAAACAAAAGGTTCAATGACTGTCATTATTTGTATTTTCACATTCACATCTCCTTCTATGCCCACTAACTTTTCAAACTGACTGTTCTCCCAAGTTTGCAT
>VYXF01000774.1:369242-382848 GCA_013397295.1 Polioptila caerulea | reverse complement strand
ATTTCCCACATAAATTCTTTTGCATTTATACAGATATTTTACTAAATAAAATTTCATACATATTTCCAGTAGGTTTTAGGTCCCCTCATATGTTTCAGAAAAAAACTAAAATCTGTCAGGAGTATAAAAATGTGTTTGAATTAAGCTCCCAAATTGTATTACAGCTACTTTCATTATTGCTGAAACTAGGATCTTCTGCTGCAGGATCCTGTGACCAGAGGAAGATACAGTTTCCTATCTTAAATCCTTGTCTGAATTAAAGTTAAAAATGAGCATCTCCAGACTTCTGTATACTCTAGGCATTGAAAAAGGACTAGATCAAAGAGGGAAAAAACCCAAAGAAAAAGAAAATAACAAGAACCAAACCCTACGAGAATAATCTCAGTTCTCAATAAAAAGCAGAAATCAATAGGTAACTACCCATTACAGAACAGCTAACTGAGTGACAGTTGCTTGCATGCAAGCATCGTTTACAGCGCTCACATTGCTAATTAACCTTGTGAGTGCTTGCATCATTAAGGGCTGATTTGAGCTTTTCTACCCGGGTGCATTCTGCAGTTGTTACTAGTTAATGAAAATATTTTGAATTAATATCCCTGAGACTGAAAAGCACCCAAGGGAATCTTCTGACCTAGCAATGCTAAAACTGAAGCTCTGAAAATATGTGAATAACAGTACATGCACATGCCACATGCTGGTGGCCAGTCACTAATGGTGTCCCCAGAGATCAGTGTTGGGCCCAGTCCTGTTTAACATCTTCATTGGTGACCTGGATGATGTGATTGAGTCTACCATCAGCAAATTTGCAGGTGACACCAAGTTGGGGAAGAGTGTTAATCTACTGAAGGATAAGAGGGCTCTGCCGAGAGACCTGGACAGGGTGTACAAATGATTCAAATCCAGCAATATGAGGTCTAGTAAGTCCAAGGGCTGAGTCCTGCACTGAGTCCTCCATCATAACCCCCTGCAGTGTTACAGGCTGGGGATGGTGTGGCTGGACAGTGCCCAGGCAGAAAGGGACCTGGGGGTGCTGATCAACAGCCAGCTGAACATGAGCCAAGCTGTGCCCTGGTGGCCAAGAAGGCCAAGGGCATCCTGGCCTGCATCAGGGATGGTGTGGCCAGCAGGAGCAGGGAGGTCATTCTTCCCCTGGACTTTGCACTGGTGAGGCTGCACCTGGAGTGCTGCATCCAGAAGAAAATGACTTACCATCCACTGCCTTCAGCAGGCTATTTCTAGATAAAGTTTTGAATATCTGTTAATTTGCCTTTCTTGTTTTCTCTTTGAGTACATTTTCCTCTCCACATTTATTCAGTGATGTTTTGAATTATGCTATTTTTTTTAAAAGACACTTGAACAAAAAGTAAAACACCATCTGCCAAAAGCTGTTGTTTCTGTAATTTGGTTTGCAATCGTATAGCACCATGCTGAGAGGGGACTCTGTCCCGTTCCTAGAAGTGTTTGTTCCTCTTGCAAAATTGCAGTCTCTTAGATAGCTATTGTACTGTTTATTCTTCCAGATGACGTGCACACAGACACCTTTACTTTGTTTTTTCCTTTTCTTTTTTACTTACAGACCACTTCTTTTGTCACCTTTTCAACTTATTTACTTTTTAACCTGTAGAGACCACCGTAACTGTTGTTACCTCCTTATTTTCCTCCACCTTGTAAGGAAGGTGATAGTTTTCTGTCATACAGAAATACTCCATACTTCATTTCTTTAGCAAATGACATCCATGGATTTTTGAAGCATTTCTTCTTTTAATATTATATTTTTCTGCAAATGGCACCCAGAGCCTTTGCAAGTCTCTTTCACTTCTGATGTGAATGTTTTTTAAGGAAATAAAGAAAATGTGCAAATCAAAAAGTTTACAGAACACCATTTTTTGATTTCAGGTTGATAGCAATTCATTTATAGTTTTCTTGACTACAGTTTCTCACCCAGTCCATCAATTTTACAGCAATTTCATTCAGATCATGCTGTTAGAGGAAATTTTTACTTTAGTAAATAATATATATATCTTATAAAATATTTTTCTCTTATTAGTTAAATCAGCAATTCTATAAGAGAAGAAAACAGTTTGGTTGCGTGGGCTTTATCTTGAGAAATCCATGCTGTAGGATCTTGTCACCTCGTTTTTCTCCAGATTTACAATGTCATAAAAAGAAAGATTGTTGATATTGCCAATATTGCCAGTATTAGATTTTGGATTCATTCCTTGAGTGAAATATCCCTGATAGCTCTCCTTGGCTCATTTTCTTCTCAATAAAAGCTTACATTCCCCATGGGACTAGCTTATACATTCTGCAGCTTACTGGTCTAAATTTCATGATCTTATGATTCTGCACCTTAAAAAAAAAAAGGGCAATATACTTTTTAATTCCTTATTAATGTTTGATAAGGTCTAAAAATAAGTTGTAATTATAATGAATTCAAGGTTTTCCTTTATGCTACAAATGTAATAGTAACTCTAGAGGACAGAATATGTCACTCAAAAAGGAGATTCTTGGGGAGGTTTTTTGTTTATTTGCTGTCTGATTAATAAAACAAGACCTGGTATTTACACTTAAATGACTTCTGTGAAGGAGCTTAACATCATACAGTGATACATATTTGACAAGGTGCAACTCAGGGTGTCAGCATTCAAATCTCCTTGTGGTATGGGCCATTAGTTTTCTCTGTCTTACCAAGACAGCAATCCTTCTTGTGCAATCACAAACTTAATGTGCATGAATTATTTAAGAACAGACCCACTGTAGAAAGTTTCATTCTTCTACTGTGTTTTTATTTACCTTTTCCGTGAGCAAAGATGAAATGGTAGATTTATACACAAACATGCACACTTTTCCAATTATGATTTTCCTTTTTTAGCATTTGTTTACAACCTTGTCCATGACTTCTTTGCTTCACTCTCTGTTACTACACTAGAGTAGACTTTACTCAAGTAGTAGAGTATATTAGAGTTTTTTTTAGATAGCTCTTTCTTACTATTGGAAATTATGAACACTGCATGCATGACATGTTACCCCAACCAGTCTATCACCCACAGTACCATTTGCAGCACATAAGAAACGTTGGATAACTGAACGTAACAGAGACAATTAACTGAACATTGAAAGATTTAATACCTTCTATAATTCACACCTCTATAATTCTAGAGACTGCAGCTGGTGATGGCATTTGACAGTATGTTGGTAGTTTGAACTCATTAAGCGCAACTGTCTGTATCACATGCTTTTCTCTTAACATCTAGCTGTCACATCACCAGAACTGGTCCTTGTTGGGGCAGGAAACATCTTCATCGTATAGACATGAAGTGCAAAGATCGACCCTAACCAGTCCCTTTGTCGTGTGACTATTATTGCCATCTTTACTTGAGTAAAGCATCAAAATCTACTCAGAATAAAATCCTTACGGTTTGTGTTGGATCTTCTATTCTTTAAGTGGCCTGAACAGCCAGTACTATTAAAGATTACAAAGAATATTTGTCAAGCAGGTTTTACATGGCCTCAGAATATTCTACACATCATGATAAAAAAAAAATATGTAAAATCTGAGGAGAGTAGAGAGGGGCAGGAGAAAGTCATGTTGACTGTGAATTTGTCTTCCATGGGGTTAAAATTGTGCATCAAAAAGCACAGTGTGTAATAAACTGTACAGAAATGTAAAGTTTCCTTTTTTTTTTTTTCCGTCCTCAACATTCAGCATTCATATTAGTGACAATTTTGCTTGGATATGGACCTGATAGGAAACAGAGGAGGGCCTGGTCTGATTTAATAAAAAGTCTGATTTCTATGTCATATTAGGCCAGTTTTGAAAGCCATTGAGAAGAAAACATCTTTGGGTTCTTAATATCTCCTGACTTATGGTCATAATGCTTTTGCAAATGAGTCACTTGGATTGGATTGAATTGGTTAATTCTTCAGGTATGAATTCCATGTCCACACCAATGTTTTTAGTGGGTCTAGTATCATGCACAAAGGAATTTGAAGAAGTTAAAGAATCATTTCATCTTAGATAATTACTATGAGGATCATCTGTTGCTCTGATTTTTCAAGCTTTTCTGATGCACTTTCTAACTTAATGTTTTTCATAGTTCTCAGTTCTTTCTCACACATGGGTGTTATAATTAGAAGCGTGTTTATGTTAAGACAAGATTGTTTACATATTTTCTTTTAGTGTGAAAAAACAACTGATGGGCAGTTGTCCTGACCAATGGGATGGGAGAGGTTCTCCTCCAATCCCTGGTCTGTGTGGAAAACTATAAATATGGAGTCAGATGTTTTAATAAATAGTTTTTAGCCTTCTCATGAGAAAGTGTGTCATGCATGTCCTTGTGTGTCCCACAGCGACAATCACCCACTATATTTTCCTTAGGTCAAGGAACCTGTTTATCCAAAGAACAAAATTCCTATTCTTGGTTTCATGACTTGGTGAACTGGTTGGTGAACCAATTGGTGTTTTAATCTTTCTTCCTTAATCAGTAGCTGAGAACTTGGAGAGACATTTCGAATAACAATGTTCTGAAAGTACAATAAAAAGAGAAAATTATTGTCTGTCAGTCTGAAGCATGAGAATTGTTCCTTTTCAAAAAGGGCTTGAGAAACATTATGACAAGAATTGCTTTCTGTGGATTGAAACAGTAATCATGTACTTTTCTTATCACTGAAGTTCTTTATTATTAACCATATGTATTATTTATATATTCTTCTGCAAAAAGAGTTACATGCTACAAGGAAGCATGGAAATTAACGTGAATTTTGTATGATATATCTATTTTTTACATAAATGATTCCTTTTATAGGCTTAAGTTACCATCTCTCCTCTTCCTGATCCTAACAGTTTTTCCCAAGCAATGTTCACATCCATGGTTAAAACTGTACTTTTACTACTCATTATAATAGCATTTAGCAGCTGGATCAGAACCTCTTGCATCAAACATGATGCAAGCCCATTCCTAGATATATGACTGCATGAAACTCAGTGGCCAGCTTCAGCAAGGCAGGGACAATGCAGCCTCATTTTCTTATCCTCATTCTGGTCCTCTGGGTGGTATAATTCCTTTTTATTTTTCAGTTTTTGTAGGTACACTTTGAACCTTGTTTGCTTAATCAGCACTAATCACATCTGTCAGCAACTACTTATTTGAAAATGATTTATGCAGAGCCTGTTCTCTTATCATTTGTTTTCATCTTCATTTTCATCAACTGGCTGAATTTAATTCCTTTTAATGTGGAGGACAGAAGACTTGAAGCTAAATGTATAAACGCTATCAGGCAATGCTGTCACCATCTTCTCTAGAAAATAAGCAGTAACATAATTCTGTTTTATTGTTGACATGTTTTAGTAAAATTAACAAATGTTCTTTATTGATTACATTACTTCAGTCTTCCCCAGCCTTTAACAACAAGAAAAACTAAATGGATCCACTACTAGGATCTAGAAAACAGCAGAATGGATAAATGTTTAAAAAATCTGATAGCCTAAAGGACAGCAAAACTTTAGCAAATCACTTTACATCTTTCAAACTCAATGTCCTTCAACAACAACAATTCTTTCTTATAAACACTTTCACATCTAGCTGCAGAAGTATCATATATTGTAAAGAAGTTGATCTGCTCCACTATTTTTAAGTACCGACAGATACCATTTTAGAATCCTTCTATTCACATAAAGAATTTATTTCTAATAAGATTTTTCCATAACTAATGTGGTTATCAAATATTAAAGCAGCACTGAATCAAAAATACTTCCTGCTTGTTGGAAGAATGAAAGAATACTTTAGAAGAACTGCTAAGTAGCCTTACTAATAGGAAACATCTGTTAAAATAGTGTGTATGTTCAATGTTATTGCCCACTGTGTGGCCTTTCTTATTTGTTCTGTATTGTTCTTCATTACACAGCTTGGAAGCAATTTACTGACAAGGACTTTCTGATTTTTTCATCTTCATGCATTTGAAAAAGCAAAGACAGCATTTTGCTAATTTTGGGCCTTCATTTTTGTTTTCACAAAAGAGCTATGTTCTTTTAACATAGCTATAAAATCAAACCATTGAAATCTGGGAAATATAAAAAAAAAAAAAGGGGGAAACTGTGTCCCCATGGAAGATTTTGTGTCTTGTAGCAACAGTAACAGTAGTGCTAGTGATTCAGAAAAAAAAACAAGATAGTCTTCCTAAATCTTTTTTAAGAACTGTTGAACTGCTTTTCCACCAGGTTTTGAACTTTGAGAGAGTATCTAGGCTATTTAGTGTGGGGTACCAAATATTTCAATCAAAATACCTGAACTATTACAAAATTAAAGCATTGAAAAGAGTGTCTTGTAACAGCTCAAGTAATCTTAATATTAACCTCTTTTTCAGTAAATGGTTGTTAAAAGCCTAGTGCACTTTGAAAGTTAAGTGAAATGACAGATAATAACACTTCACAATTATCCAGTAATCTCATCACAGTCATTAGTGAAGTATACTTCACCTAATGCCTGGAAATGAGAAAATTGTTTCCTCACCTTGGTGCTAGAGCACTGTGGCACAAAAGATTGCAAGGAAATTTCCTGACAGAGGTAGAAAAAGCCCAGGTATCCTCACTCAGTACTTGAACCACAAGAGACCATTCTCTTAATAAAAGTACAGGGCTAGATAATCACACAAAAGTTCGAGAAAGCCAATCTGAGAAACGGAAAAGTGAATCTGGAGTGATGAAACCTAATAAGACTTTTGCAACTGGTGTGAGACATGCTAAGTGGAGCTTGAAGAGGAAAATTGGAAGAAATATTGTAAAATTGTAAAAATTATAGAAATACAAAGTGTATAGGACTGCTGACAATTCCTACAGGTAAGGAAGAGGAGGTACCATAGGTAGTCAGAGAGAAATACTAGTTGTTGATGAAGAAAATTGTTCCTGTTACAAGAAACACTGTTATTGTTTCCCACCAGAGACTGGAGGAGCAGAAATGAAATTTCTGCAACTGCAGTAATGTCAATTGCATACAGACTCTGCTGTCATGCAGGGACTGATCATTACCAATGAATATACAGAAAGCTCCAGGTAATCCTCTTTAGGGGACCCTTTCTATGAGACTGTTAATCTCCCTTTTGCAAAGCTGTTCAGTGACAAATCAGTAAGGTGTCTGAACAATGCTACTGTAGCTCAGAAAGGAAAGGCTTTTTATTAACAAAGAGTTTTGGTAGTAATATCACAAACTGTAAGTTGGATATCAACTAAAGTACTTCAGTGTAGCACTTCAATGGACAAATGGCAAAATTACAGACATGCCTATGATTAGCAACAGCTTCTTTGCAATCAATAGAAATTTAGGGGTGAAAGAAAAGTGTACAAGAAGATTTAAGCTTAGTTTGGTAATGGTTACAGGATGGTCTGTATCCTTTTTGAGAAGAGTGGAAATTTTAACGTCCAAGGTTGAGCTCTTTAGCACCACTGCAGTAGAATATTAGCAATTATTTTAAAATCAGAAGACTCTAAGCATAAGCAAGACAGACTAACAAACCTGAAAAGCTCCAAATTATGTAGCTTTACAGGAATTGCTACTAAGAACTTTCCTTCATACTTGGAAAAACAATCTACAGAAAATAATATGTGACTAAAACACAATTTAGGAATATTTTTCATCCAAAGAAAAATATTTATTTTTCTCCTTTTGCAATTATCAAATAATTTGCTACTATGAGACCACTTTTGGCCTCTATCAAAAAGCAAGAATACGGCTAATGATGCACAAATAAAACCCTGGGTGGGAAAGCTTTAAAAAACTGTTGCAGACTGTGTCTGACCCATGAACAGGAGAACCAAAAGTCTCCATAGTGGTTACAGGAGAAATTTAGCATTACATGTGTTTAAACCAACCTGGGTATTCTGCTGCTCTCCAGTTCATTTCTTATAAACCCTTAATGATGTGTGGCTCAGAGTAGCTGCCCAGTGCACACCTGATACCTCAGGCTACCAGCAGGGTGCTAAATGAAATAAAGAGGTAAACCCTGCCAGGCAGGGTAAAGTTTATGTTTTTTTCATTCATACCAATGATTCAGCCCTGGTATCTCCCTCCAGGGAAGCACCAGCACAGTCCCACATCTTGATGGGGGTCATCTCTGTTAATGGGCCATAAGGAACTGACAGGCACAAGCTGAGTAGGCAGCTGCAATTATCATCAAGGACTTAAAAAAATATCCTATGACTCACAGGGCTGTATCATTCCATTGTGAAATTCCCTGTCCCTGGGAAAGGCACTGAACCCGAGCAGATAAAACTGGGTACTTGGGATATCATCATGTTACTAACCAGTTTAAACCCAGAAAAGCAAAGAAAATTGAGTCTAAATGGAGAAAATTGAGTGTATAAAACAGGAAGAACTTTGAAGGCTTTAAACATACCAAAAAAATGTGATTAAAACCAAAGTAGGTTTGATGTTGATAATAGTATAAGAGGCNCCCCCCTCCATCTGCTCTTCTTGGTGCTGAGGGTCCCCTGTCTCTGCTGCCACAGGGGAGAGTGAAGAACTCCGTGGATGAATTCGCGCTTTGGGCGGTGGGAATGCCCGGGTGCCTCCCTTGCAGGGCCCAGCTCTCACTGTCCCTCGCAGCACCCAGGGTCTGCTGCATCGTCTCTGGCGCTCTGGTGCGGGGTCTGGGGGCCCCTTTGGGGGGCCTTTGATGGGCCATGACACCCCCTCAGCTGTGGGTGAGCTTTTCCCGGGGTGAAGGGGCCCACAGCGGATCTCNCACAGCTGATCTCTGCACGGCGCAGGATGGGCGGGCACTGAGCCTCCGACCAGAGGCTTTTCCAACACAGCCCCGGAACCTCTCCTGCCCCCAGCCTTGGGTGTGAGGGTCTGTGTGAACCTGGCAGCAGAGAGCCCTGGGGCTGTGGTCTCCTCCTCGAAGGTATTAGGCTCATGCTTTGTGATTATCCCCATCCTGAGCCATTACTTTTTCTTCATCAGTGTAAGGCCTCAGTCAGGAGGCCTATTTAGGGTGTTTTGGGTGGTCTTCTCTGCAGCATTTGCAACACAGTTTTAAAAGTCCTTCATGAAGATGTTTAAGTCGTAAACTATAATATTTCAGTCTCTGACACACCACCACTGGACAGATCCAGAGGAGGACCAGATTTACCACAGGACCACCACTTTCTATAGCAACCATCACCTCAACAGGACTGCAACCATCACTTTAAAGGACTGTGACCACCACCCTGGTCAACAGAATGCCAGGTTGTACTCTGACTTTGTGTGTTTAAACCAGTTCTTCTGTGTATCATCACCTTTATTGTTATCTTTCTACTAAATTGTACGTCTGACCTGAAATCCCTCTAAAGATATTTGTGTGAGGTTCATTTTTCCCAACAAAAGTTTGCTTTCAGACCAGTGCAACCTCTTCATGGCTTACCTCAGAAATCCTCACATTCATTCTGTCCCACCAGAATGGTGCTCTTTAAACTACCTGTCCCCACAGCAGTTTACAGATTTGCTTACCTATTTTTAAACCTCCACCAAATGTTTTCCGTGCAGTCACTTTCCATCCATACTCCCTGTGGTTGTGGCTGTTTGTATTCATTCAGTGGGTGGGCTACCTAGTGGGCCAGTGGGTCCCGTTATGGTCTTTGTTTCATTGGATAAAAAAAAAGTTTGTGTCTTTAGCCTTCAAATGAGTGAAAATCTTAGTGGTGCTTGGTATTCCTGTGGTTTATTTGTTCAAGAACTCTAAAAGCCTTTTTTTTAAAAACCAGACAAATCAACTGGATGAAGAAAGGTAAAGATCCCCCACTAGAAACATCTTAGAGAGAAGCGAATCATGTCAGCCAGCTGAGTTCCTAGCGGAGAAGGGACCACCTCAAAGAAAGCACTTCTGACAAATGTCTTTGAGTGTCCTCTGTGCAGAACTGCTCCAAGAAGCCCCAGGCTGCAGATACTCACAGAAAACAACTGACACATCTTTGCCAATGAAGGTTCTCCAACATTTTTGGAGTTAGCATGGTAAGGGATGGGATCAGACTGCTGTTGGACACCAAGAGCAGCCTTGCCAGCATGGATTCACATGGTCTGTGCAATGGGAACATCCCTTACAACCTTCAGATGTCTGTTTTTATGTCCCTGGTCTGCCCCCACATCTCTCTTCTCTCTCTGATAAAGCTGCATATTTGCCTTGATCTTGTCATCACTTAAGACTGTTTAAAATCTCACCCTGCATTGCTGCTGAGTAGTAACACATAAAGAGAGAAGAATTTGATTAAAGGATGGAAGAAGGCAAATGTATGCAACATTTCTATGTCTCTGCATTCAGTAGCAAAAAGCTATTGAATATTGATATGCAAATTCCTACATAATGTTTGACATAATGTGCACAGATAGACAGTAGAAATTAAAATCACTGGGGAAATTGATTGTTGATGCAACCCAAAGACTATTATATAGAATATAAGACAGAAATAAATCATAAACATTACTTTATAAAGAAAGAAATAAGACATTGTGGTGATTCGGCAGATATGGTACCATGTTTCCTTTAGGAAATTTTCAGAGATTCATATTATTTCTTGCAGAATATTTTAAAACACCTTTAAACTACACATGGTGGATGATTTTGCAAACTGAGCAAATGAAATGTCATTTGCTAAATAAGTTATTTTAAAATCTATTTGGTAAAGAAGCCAAGTTTCTGACTGTTTTACATAATGGACACAAGCTGCTGACTGTTCTCTAAATGAGACAGTGAAATTGCCTATTGTTCTGGAGAAGTAATTTTTCAAAATCATTATAACTTATGTATTTTCTGGCTGAGTCTATCAAATTTACTCATGAAACTGCTTTCAGAAAGCTGCAGACAGTAAACATATTTACTCACAGCTTCTGTGTAATGATCCATACAAAATTTAAGCAATTGTTCATACTCCATATCTTACACACACACCAGGAGACTACATTTTGTGCCTTATCTTGTTGAAATTTTCATGTAGAATAAACATCCTTTAAATATGGGACCCAAAGCTTCAAAGAAAACATGTTTTCTTTTTCTCACACTTTCCACTGTAATATAAAAATCTCAAAATTTTAGATACATGATATTTGAGTTAAAAGAATGCATGAAATTATGAATTTGTCTTTTCACAACAAAATCTTTAAAAGACTTCATCATTGTGAACATCAGTCTGGGCTTTAGTCTTAAAGATATTTTTTCTCAAATCAATTCTGAATCTTAGTTCAAGGTCACAATTCAAATATAATAGAAACATCCAAACACACGAGCATGTAAGGAACACATGGTTTTTCAACAAAAGTTCAAATCAAAGTTTCCTGGCACTCTCCATACACAAAAGTAGGTAGTGCCCAAAATGCTGTGCTAAAGGGATATGTGAGTTTCAGGCAGCAGAGTCCTGCAAGGTGAGGAGGGTGCAGGACCCCTTCTGTAACTTAGCACTGTAAATACATTGAGTTTTGCCTTGGTTCACATCAGGAGCTTATGGATCAAGGTTGGCCAGCAGGCCCTGGTGACGCGGGACCCCATGTAGGGCACAGGGCTGCAGCCCCTGCTCCCCACGGGAAGGATGAGCTAGAGTAAATTTGGTGCAAAGTCAAGCCCAGGAAGGAGTAATCGATGGGTTAAATGTGTTTTTAAGTGTTAGGTCTGCTTCTAATTTCCCTACTCTGATTTGATTGATAAGAAATTGAACTAATTTCTCTGAGTTGAGCATGTTTTGCCCATAACAGTAGCAGTTAAGTGATCTTCTTGTCTTTACCTTAATCCATAAGCATTTTGTTCTACGTTCTTTCTTTTGCCCTGGTAAGGAAAGGAGTGACACTGGCTTCCAACAAATTTCAAACTGCCAGAGATATGAAGTAGCAATTCCATATTTCTATGGAAAATAGCTTCTTCCCTTTGGACATTCAAGTATTCTGACTACATGCTATGCTCAATCCCTGTGTCGTGATTCTCTGGATTATAGGTACTGAAATTTTAGGGATAGCTACTGTGCTGTATTCTGCATTGGTATATTGCTAAGCAAAATTGAATGCTGACTAGATATAGATGCAACGTAGAAAAAAAGAAATAATATATTTGAATAGGATAGTCTAATAAAAATGATAAATCAGTATTAGCAATGTTAATGACAAATTATGCAACAGTGAGGTGTTAAGTTTTATCTGCTGACATGAATACTGAAAAAAAGTTTTACAGCCTGATCAAGAAAAAATGTGGTCATCAAAAAACATAGTTAGTTTGTGTATCATGTACAGTAATCAGAATTTGAAATAACATCTCACAATATTTGGCACTATAGATTTACTAAGTATTTTAGGTTATCAACCCCTTAGCAACAAGGCTTCATTGCTTTACTTGCTCCTGTGATATATTTATGGATATAATGCATTGAATTTTGAAGGTTATACTCCATGAAATGTGAATATAAGCAATTTTTTAAATGAATGACATCTACGTTCTTGTATCTTTCTTGCTCATATATATTGTTGTGTGTACTTACCAGTATGATTACACTTCAGCGTGAAAAACATTCATGACATGTCATTTAATCTTTTCCATAAATTATTAAAATTTAGTATTCTACTCATAGCACTCATTAAACATGCACAGAAAACTTAATAATGTTCAGCATTTGTGTCCTAGCACTTTGAATTAGAACAGTCTACCCACCTATTAGGACTAAGGCAGAGTTATCAAGATTATTTTTTATCTTATACTTTTTTGATTTTAAGACCTTATATGCATGTGCATAAGCGTAACAGTCTGACTCTCCTTAAAGTGTCAAGCCCAAATATCATTCCACAGTTCACGTAAGCTTTTCTCCTGCTGACCACAGGGCTCATTCACTCCATATTTTAAGCTGTGATAGTGAGTGTGTATTCTCACATCAACATCTACCACTAGGTTTGTTTCAGGTCCAACAAGCCAAATGAAACTTGTGTATTCATTCAGATAAGCAGATCAGTTTGCAGACTTGCAGTCCCAGTAACAGGAATGCCTGAAGCACCAGGGTGCCTCTCTTGCTTCCTCTTTATGCTCAAACTAAATATTTATACCCAAGATGTAGCTAAGGAGAGAAATTCCAGCACCACAGGACCAGCTGACACTAGAACAGCATTTCTGATAACATATTTGAAGTAGCTTCATGGAAGAAAATGGCTCACAAAAGTGTCCCTTGTGGGTTGTATGATTTCAAGAAGTGAAAGCAAAGTCACTAAATGTTTATACACTGCTATTACATCATTTTTCTTCAATGAATACAGGCTGCTTAACCATAATACCCATACAGATGGGAGAACAAAGTTTGTGCAGAAATCAGATCACACCCCAAATGAATCCAGGCTCAAGTCTAGAAGGACAAGTGACTCAAAACAGTTGTAGTGATGATACGCGTTACCAAAAAACTGCCACATAGCTGAGTGCAACCTAACCACAGACACCATCCACATGAACCAGACTTGGCTATAAAAGCCCTGCTCCACTTGACCAGACTGGTCGAGTATCAACTGGATGTCTTGGAGACACAGATGAAGACATGATCTCTCTTTTTTTGTCATTTAGCTAAAGCACATCATTTCCCCTTAGTGACTAGATAATCAAGTGCATAATTAAAAAA
>VYXF01000774.1:330774-359858 GCA_013397295.1 Polioptila caerulea | reverse complement strand
GAGAGAGAAAAACAGAGTATATGGTTTAGATGTCGTATATAATCTGTGGTACACAACATGATCTTTTTAAATTCCCGCCACAACAGTTATCTCATTAAACAGAGTATTACATCACAGAGCAGGTTAACATTAACACCTTTGATCATACTTTAAACTCAAATCTCTGTTCCCTAGCAAACTATTGGAATTAGTATTGACTTTGCCTAATGAAGGCAAAGTTTTCACTTAACAAATGGGAGCATGTAGCACAGCTAATTGGGCAGTGTTGTAAAATGTTGTAAGACAAACAGCTAAGTTTATGGTGACAAGAAACATGTTTTATTGCCTAACATGAAGAAGCTACCTGAGGCATGATGAATATTTAAATTTTCTAGACCAAAGGTTTCATCTTATATAGCTCTCATGAAAAAATTTCAGAGCTATTATTGGGAAAATAATTAATTCAACCTTTTCTACATGCTGCTTGAGACCTGCTGTTAGGCTTTCATGATCTTTCATCCTTTCCAAATTGGAACATATCAGCTACAAGTCATCAAACCAACTAAGAAAAAAATAAACCAAGTAAATTCAACAAGAGTTACCTCTTATATTCTGTTTCACTGTTAAGAAGTTTTGTGCTTCAGCAAGGATCAAAATCAGAACTACTGAAATATTTACTGATGTCATCACTAGTCTCAGTAGAAGGAAATCAGAATTCTCCATATTCACACTTTTTACTTGCTTAAAAATTCAAGGTTTTGCTAGTGTATTTTTTAAATAATTATTCACTTCTGTGGGCATATTCAAACCTCTCGTGATTAGAGATTAATTTTCAAAAGTCCAAATGGTCCAATAAATATCAAAACTCATGGGGAATAAAAAAAATTTTTGTCAAGTACCAGTAAAAGGGACATATTTCTTTGGAAAAAACTCAAAGAGCAAAATATAGTGAAACGGTTTGAACATTTTCTCAAATATGCTAAGAAATCCTATTGACAGTTGTAAACAAATGCCAACAGCCTTGGGTCAAAATGTTTAAAATCTGAGTAGTTAGAAAATAATACTGTAATATTCATTAGGAAGAAACTATGAAAGATATTAGTCCATTAAGATAATATGGGTTATAATAGAGATACTGAAATGAATCTGTAGTACAGTTTTTTTTGTATTTATAATACATAAATAATTGCAATAAACTTTTCATAAACACACCAACAAAGACTATCTTGAACAAAAACATTTTGGCCATGATTTTATGTTAACATTTGCATAGTTACTGTGGATTTACTACAATGTGTATGATCCAAATGAAATTTTATGAAGGGTAAAAAATAAGGGCGTTGTGAATACTTGCAAACTGGGACATTATTTCTGGAGGAGCATTGTGCATATATTGGCTCCCCCTGTTGAGTGATTAATGCTGTTAAAATTTTGAAGGCTTTTCCCTTCCTTGAAATGACAATTAAATGTAATTATTTAATGAAAATTACTTAGGTTTTATCAAAGTAAACAAGTTCCTCAAAACCATAATCTAATCCAGTTTATTTTCATTAAACCATATTACATACAGTATTATCTCATATGACATATCCATACCCATACAAAAACCAGTTCTGCTTCTGGTTTGGGCTTTTACACAGGTACTTTTCATCTTTTTCACATGCTGCAGGATAAATTCCTAAGGAGACTAAAGGTTCATTGTCTCAGTGGGCTCCACTGTGCTTGCAAATGCTCCGAATTAGGCCTGTGGGCGAGAACTACCTTGAGTTTTTGACACTTCTTGTTTTTTTCCTCAGTATTACATGTGGTCTGAAGTGGACTTTCAAACTTCTAAATAGTCTGCTGAGAACATTTTTTTCCTACAGAGGTGATGTGCACCAACATTTTTCATTCTTAGTTGAAGGATAATAACTCCCTTTGCCACCTGAGCAGCACAGCAGGAACTTTGCTCTCCTATCCCTGTGCAGTCTACTGGCCCACTGGTAAAATGCAGCTGAGGAAAAGCTGCCAGAGACTGTTCTGTGGCTGCAATGAGTCTATGTGTGCCTTTCTGTGTGCAATACATGGAAAATATAGGGAAAATAAGGGAGAAAATGCTCGTATCCCTCCAAGCTTTGTGGGAGATGGGAGTGTTTCATGGAACATTTCCTGTGTTCACATTTCTCAGAAGGCACCTCGAACAGAGCCAGAGATTCCCTGGGCTGAAATTTGAACTTGACAGAATTATTTTTTTCAGCACAACTTTATTAAGCCATCCAAAGTACCACCTTAGGCCTCTAAAAGGAATATCTTGGGAATCACCTATAAGATGTTGTTTGATAGAGGGAGAATTTCATTCCTTAAATATCACTGTTTTTTCTTATAACAGCAAAGGATGCATTTAGACAGCTGCCTCTTTCTCGTTTTTTTTCAATGGGAGTGTCTCTCAGAAATAATGCATTTCATAAGAACACAGTTGGACATATTTTTTAAAATGAGGAAATCTTCCCAAAGACTGCGTTATGAAAGCCAAATTATTCTTAGTTTTCCGACAAGAGCCTTAAAATATCATCTGTAAATAAAATAAGAAAAAAATCTGTATTATTTTAGTAAAAATTCAGCACACATGTAACTATAAAAAAGGTTAGAACCTGAGAAAATACGAAATCTTTAAATGCAATTCATTTTATTCCGCTACTAAGTGTCTGCTGTCTTCACATGCAGGTCTACAAATGGTCTGTCTGTGACCCTTTACAGCATGATCACTATTTTCACTTTCGGGTGAAAATTTCAAAACATGCTGGTTAATCAATGAGTATATAAAAACTAAATTAATGCCTTTAGAGATCATTTTTTGAAATTAATTTTTATGCATATTTATGAAAGCACAATTGAAAAATCAACGGACATTGATGGCAAAAAATTGAGTCATCATCAAATGAAACTGAGGGAGAAAAGTCTGCTAGTAGAAAGCACCTGTTAATATTGGATATTTAGGATGTTATGCAAAATACTAAAGAAAATAAAGATCAAGTTTGCTCCAAAGTGAAAATTTCTTTGCAAAGAAAGACTTGAATACTTTCAAATGCCAAAATTTAGGGAGGAGTTTTTTAGTATTTAGGACATGAGGACATTATCTATTACTGTGTTTCTTAAGCTAAAAAATGGAAGAAGAGAAGATAAAGATGACTTTCCACTATTTCTGCACTCTCATACTCTTCATTTGAATCTTCAAGTTATAAGTCTACTCAAGTTTATGATTTGTTGCTCCTCTGGTTGAACTCTAGACACTGACAGAATACAAGAATATGAGGAGTTATGCCTTTGTTTACTTCAAACATCAGAAAAAAAACTTCATTGGAGGTGGAATCAAGTACATCAGAACACCAGGACACCAAGAAATCTGTTCTGAATCTAGCACAAACTGCAGTATTTCCCAATTTGTCATTGTGGGCCAGTAGCATCTAACCATTTCTCTTTCAATTAGCCTAAACAAAAATGTTTAGTAGAAAAAATCTGGAAAGAAAAATATGAATAAAATAAAACTATGTCTGAAAAGAAAAAATATGTATGACTTCTGAATATCTGTCTGTTCCTCTTAGGGAACAAAAGAAACCATTCTTAGTGGTGAGAGGGGATAGAGACGGATAGGTTATAATATAGAAACATAGAAAGGAAGCAAAGTCAAAAGAGGAGCAGGAACCAGCAAAACAAAATTTATGAATTAGTTCCTACTGCTATCATCAAAGGTGCCAACTAAAATCAGTAATTTTTGATACTTTAAACAGGTGTAGACCCCAGAAATACTTGTGTTCTCACCACCTAATAAAAAATCTGGTATGAAATCTTTTCCAAAAATTACATTAGTGACTAATTATACATAAAGGTGCATAAGCTATTGTAGGTTTTCTTATACTAGGCTATGTCTGAAAATAAAGTTTGCAGTGATGTCTGATTAGGAAGTCCTCATTTAGCCAATGTATTTAGCAAGCCTTTAACTAAAATGACTTTTCGATATCAAATACATCCACTGACTTAACACTGTATTGGATCCATGATTTTGATCTGACAGTGCCCCTCTAATTGGCTCCAATTTAAGCTGGTCCTTAAACTATCACAGTGTGTCTCCTCTATATTTTCAGAACTTCACTTGTTTATCTAGCACATTTTATAGCAATTCATTCAATTTTGCTGCACTGCTATTTCCTTACATAGCTCACTTTTATTAGAACACTGATTTTCAACATAGCCTGTAAAATTTTTCACTAAGAAAAAAATAATTTTGGCACTGCAGTGACACGAGTGACTCCCCAGGTGTTTATTATCACGTCTTTGACACTTACCGTCAGTGTAGCAGTAAAATAATCCCAGTCTCTTAGGTAATTAGTTCATACCAATGAATCAAAGCCCCCTAATTACTTCTATTCCCAGAATCAACAAGAAGAACATGTGTGAGGGGGTGTGCATGTGCATGTGTGTTTTTTTGGGGGGAACATATGCCTCTTGCATGCATGACAGAAAGAGGGGGAAAATCCTGTCAAGCCCAACTCTGTTCAAAGTATCATGTGATTGGTCCCATTTTGCTCTATCCATCTTGCCGTATTGGAAGCTCCTTAATTGACGAATGAGGACTTTATCAAGCTTGGCAGGAGTCATTATGTCTGTGATTTTCCTTGAAATGTATCTGTCATGCAGATCAAAATTAAATTGCCAGTTTTGGGCCTAACCAGAGAAGGGGCAGTGACTCGGAAGGAAATGAATGATTAATGCAGTTTATGGACAGTATAGCATTTTTTCTGTCTTATGTGCTTTTTGTGTGTAATCTCCAGTGGTTCAGCTTCAGATGGATCTAATGAGAAAGGACTGGATGTTTTCTACCTTTTCTTCCGAGCATGCTGTACAATTTATCCACTGACAAAATCCGCTAATGAAATGTCACCTTGGACAGTTTGCTAAAGGATTGATGGGCTGAAAGTTTTGTACTTTATTTAACTTTTGCAGGAAAAATGAATAAGTCCTCCAAACTCTGTATGATATAGAGATTCATTATGATTTTGTACTCTGGAGGAGTAGCTGCAATGGAATGGAAAAGGCAGCTGTAGCAAAGAGGTTAGAATAATGTAAAACAAATAATTAAAAAGCTAGGTGTATGGCTTTGTTGTACTCAAAGACATAAATTATCGTTGAGCTGTATAACTTTTTAAGACTTCTTTCTTCAGTATTATCTCTGCCCGTTGCAAAAAAAAATCAGCCAGTCTCTTTATTTGATTGAAGTATAATTAAAAAAACCAAAAAAACCCAAAAAGCAGTCAAATAGAGTATCAGCTTTTTCCCTAAACACCATTGTTTTAGAAGTCTTCAGGTTGGGGCTTTATCCAATGCTTTCAAACTTCCATGAGACCAGTGAATGAGTCATTACAATCTGACTTAAAAGTAGGTTATTATCCTGACTTTTCCTGAGAATGAAAAAAAAACCCAAACCAAACCAGAAGCTTTACACAAATACTACCAGTTTCTAGGTAAGTCCACCTGCTTACTTGCTCCCAGCTGATCAGGATAGGGGATAGGGGTATGAGAGTTGGAAGAGTAAAAGTGAGAAAATTCACATGGTGATATAAAGGGAGTTTAGTNATGAATAAGTCCTCCAAACTCTGTATGATATAGAGATTCATTATGATTTTGTACTCTGGAGGAGTAGCTGCAATGGAATGGAAAAGGCAGCTGTAGCAAAGAGGTTAGAATAATGTAAAACAAATAATTAAAAAGCTAGGTGTATGGCTTTGTTGTACTCAAAGACATAAATTATCGTTGAGCTGTATAACTTTTTAAGACTTCTTTCTTCAGTATTATCTCTGCCCGTTGCAAAAAAAAATCAGCCAGTCTCTTTATTTGATTGAAGTATAATTAAAAAAACCAAAAAAACCCAAAAAGCAGTCAAATAGAGTATCAGCTTTTTCCCTAAACACCATTGTTTTAGAAGTCTTCAGGTTGGGGCTTTATCCAATGCTTTCAAACTTCCATGAGACCAGTGAATGAGTCATTACAATCTGACTTAAAAGTAGGTTATTATCCTGACTTTTCCTGAGAATGAAAAAAAAACCCAAACCAAACCAGAAGCTTTACACAAATACTACCAGTTTCTAGGTAAGTCCACCTGCTTACTTGCTCCCAGCTGATCAGGATAGGGGATAGGGNATGAGAGTTGGAAGAGTAAAAGTGAGAAAATTCACATGGTGATATAAAGGGAGTTTAGTCATAGAAAAAAATAAAATTAAATGAAACTAATTAAAATAAAATAAAATAATAAAAAATTATAATAAATCTGTTATGAAAAAGGAAAATAACAATAACAACAACAGCAATGACAAAGAGGAGGAAATAAAAGTCAAAAAAGACAAGTGAAGCAAATGAAAACCAATTCCTCATGACAAATCAGCCGATGTCCAGTCAGTTCCTGATCAGTGGCTCCCAGCCAGCTTTTCCCCTGGTTTATGTGTTGAGCACAATGCCATAGGGTGTGAGATACGGCTGGAGTCAGCTGTCCTGGTTGTGCCCCCTCCCAGCTCCTTGTACATCCCCAATCTTGATGGTGGGAAGTGGTGAGAGGCAGCAGAGACTGTGGTTCTGTCATGGCTCTATGTGAACGCTGCTCAGAGGTAATGAAAACATCCTTGTTATCAACACATCCTTGTGTTATCAACACTGTTTCTAGCACAAACCCAAGATACCACCTTACAACAAACATTATGCAGAAAATTAACTCAACCAGCACAACCAATAACTTAAGGTTTATTCCTAATGAGGGAGTAGGATGTAAACAAAATCTTTTCACAAAGCAAAGTTTTCTTGCCTTGCTTCTCCTTGATACCCTTATTCCACATAAGAATGTTTCCAGACACTCCAGAGCTTATTATTTTTAATTTATAATTGCATAAAAATGCTATTATCATTAAAAGTACATCCATATAGACAGTAAAGGGCTTCGAAAAAAAGGTGATAGATTAATTGCCACAGTTGTAGTTGCTTATTACCTGAATCATGGTGGATTTCTTAATACAGTGAGTTTCCTAGCTCCCCATTTCTTGCCTTCTTTTGATGCTGCTCTGGTTTTAGGCTCTCTGGGGCAGACAATAACTATATTTCTGATGTGCCTATATCAAGAACAAGAACCATAGTTTCCTTGGAACCATCACCAAAAGAAAGTACAATAATTAGAATAAGAAGAATAATTTCAGGATTTCCAATTTAAACTTTTAACAGTTGGTTTGTAAATGAAATTCTATTTGCCCTTGATTTGAAAATTATCTAATATGATTAGCTTTACCACACCATTAACTAAATGTGCAGCAACACCATTTAGCAGGATTTTCTTTAATATTTCATGACATATATGTATGTCAAAAGAAAAATAAGCCTCTGAATTGCTACCTCTTCTCCAGAAAATATTATACATACTTTCTACACAAATCACAACGTGATGTCCTTGAGTACAGTGGGCCAGGGATCATGATTCATGCAGCTCCGTGGATGTGAAAGGAGTGAAAACAATGGGGTGCTTTAAACATATGCTGCTATTGCTGCCATTTAATTTCCAACAACAGAAGAAAAAAATCTGTGTTGAATTGTTCAGTTGGCTACTTGAAAGACAGAGGTTACAATAAGAATAGCTCATCTCTTGCTGCTATATCCATGGTACTGCAAAGCTTTTAGATGATAGTGTCATCTTACATTTAATTTATGCTATTGTATAAAGTCTTGGAATATTCATGCACAATTGGGTGAGTTAAGGACTAAATTAAAGAGCATCTCCTGTGAAGGCTTTTCCATCATAAGTGAAATATAATCTTCCTTTTTGTTTTACAGCAATTTTTACAGAGGGTAATTTTTTACTGTAATCTGTATTGTGTTGAAAAGAAAGAGTTAGAGTATAAAATATTCCCCCCAAAACTATTTTATATAAAGCAGATATGAATCATCATTCTACCACACATGGAAGAAAACGTTTAATAAATAATTCTGCAACTATAGACTGCATCCAATGCAAATACAGCCAAGATTATGGTTGCTGCAAGTATAGATTTATTATTACTGAAGTAAACCAAGGAATTTATTTACTAAGCACTAAGACAGACATTAGCAATATCAAAAGGAATGTGAAATTCCCACGCTTTAAACCCTGCTTGCAACTTATAAACCTTAGGAAACAATGTGTGTCATATCAGCCTTGGGTTCAAGTGGACAGCCCCTTCTTGCTCCTTTGCTGGCAGAGAAAGTTATTGCATGGCGTAATGCACTCCAGCACACCTTCATCCAGACTGCTGGGATGTTCCATAGAATTTTAATGTAAACAATAATTGGAATTCCTAAGAGAGAAAAGAAGACGTTGAGCAACAAAGGGGTCTCTCAGTCATGGGCTGATTTTCTCTGAACATGATAATTTCTGATTTAGGTGGGGTAAAAACAATTTTGATTTGAAATTACTTTAGCCAGCTGGAGTCACTCAGCTTTGTATTACCAGCACTACAGATATATAAGAATGTCTCCACCGATTCTCTTGAAGATATTTAATGGAAGAATGCAATGAAGTAACAAGAGTTGTTATAGAGGGCTCTTTAGCCAGATTCATAATCTTTGCAGAGGGAACTACTCTATTCAGAAGCAAGTCATCTTGCAGCGCAATACTACAACATTTATTTTCAATATCAATAGAATAATTATAAGTTTGCAGTGTCAAACACCCAAAAATACTAAAACCCAGAATTCAAATTTCTTGAACAGCCTTGATTCATACAGGTGGACACACACATATTTCAATTTCAACACAGATATTTCATGTTGAAGATTGCATCCTTCTTTTTCTTTTTCAAAGAATTATTTAATTCACTGAAATGTTAGTATGCACAAATATGCATGATTGTAGGTTGTTAATCTATTTTCTCCTTGTTGCCTAATACTTTGCTTAGGGTTCAGTACTAAAACAATATCCAATTAACTAATATTGCATACATACAGTATGATTTCTGTTGCTGCATATAAGAATCCTTATTCATGTTTCATTCTTATCAGAACAGAAGAATCTCAAATTTAGTGTTGAAGTCTAACAAAGGTACCCATAAACTCTGACTACCCAAGTCAAAACATCAAAACTTAGGGTTTTTCAGAGAATGCGATAGCATATAGTGCTTAACACATTTGAAAGGTTGTTTTCATTGTTAACTGCAAATACTCAACACTCCTGCAAATGAGATCTTGGGAATCCTGTCAAGTATTCAAAAAATGAGCTTGGTTTAACTTTGGGATAGGGATGGAATACTATTTCTTTTTGTAGGTTTCAATAGCCTTGACTGTTGGCTGTTTCCTTCTTGTCTCTTTCCTATTCCACTTTTGTCTCTGCAATAACTGAAGAAGCCTCCTTCACTAGGATAGAGCCAAGATGTGGATACCAGGAAGACCTTAACCTGATCAAGTATATAGAGATTTTACTCCTTTCAGAGCCCATGACTTCCAGCAGCAGTGTCTCCATGTGCACATCTCTGCTAGGAAATCTGAACACAATTAAAATGCTTCATTTTTAAGCTGACATTGGCATTGGCTTTCAAGGGGGAATTAAATTTTTGTACTGCATTAGTACAAAAATACTGAAATAGAACAAGATACTGTTTTTTCCCATGAGTACCCATATGCATTAAAAAGACACATACAGAACCTGCTATGAAGTCTGTGAATTAATTCCTGCCTGCTTCTTACTCTGTTGTTGATATTTTTTCAAATAGATCACAGCTTTTCAAATTTGGTAAGGTGAATTCTGTTTTTAATATTATAACTTAAAGGCAATGAAAATGAAGTCGAGTGCAGGTGCTAAATTAACAAGCTTTATAGTATTTACTTCTTTTTCATGTTCTCATACTGGGTATTGTAATATCTAATACATATATTATCAGGAACACTCAGCTCAACTTGGTGAATATTAATAGCATTATTAAAACAGAATTACAGCACACGATACATAGTTGGTGATAGCTACTAGCAATGTGTTTTACGGAATCTGTTCAAGGTCTTGAAATAATTTAGTAAGCAAGTTTTCAATTTCAAGAGTTAAACACTGTTGAGTCTTTCACATGTACTACAACTGATCAAAATTTTACTCTTCTATGTTTTTTTCTTATATGAAAGTTATGTTAAAAATAAATCCCTTTTTTTTTCTTTTTCCATTTAGAGGGACATTCCCTGGGCACTTGCACATCAAAAATATACATTATAAGGCCCTTCAGCAGTATCTCTGTGCTGCCAGAGACAGAAAAAAATATTTAACAGTTTTCACATTTCTTATTTTATATTTTGTAAATCAGTTACTAATGAAAGAAAACCAAGGGAGTAAACTTTGTTGCTGAATAGGAATCAACATCTTCCTTCCCCTACTCAAAGTCACTCATTCCCTGGTTCAGTTAACCTGGATGGAATCAACAAGAAAACAATGTGCTTACGATTCATGTTAATGACACTTTTACACAGATTAATAATGCGTCTCTGGTGCATTCCAGGAAGTCCAGATACCAAGAATATTACTGGATTTTTAAATGTTTACACTAACAATCTCCTCTAAAGATGATATCCTGCAAAATAAAAAATTTGCAAAAGCAGAAACAAAGATAAAGTTTGCAAAGGAGTAAATACATAATTTTCACCAATTATGTCAGAAAAAATCCCTCTAAGAAAATAAAAAGAAATTATTAAGGTTATACATATATAATAGCTATTACTAAGAAACATGGTTCTTGTTTTTTCACAGTATTCAGTCATTTGGAAGGATACACCAAAAAATCTTCTAGGGTGAAAAAATTATGAACATGCTAGTAGACAGTAAGCTAAGCAAGTTCTAGGAGATAAGGATTTCATATATGTAGGAAGCTCTTTACAGTAGCATCTAACATGACTCAAAATATTTCCTTGTAATGCTATGCATAAACCATGGGAAGAAAAAGAGGACTAAGCAGAAGCCTATAATTTATTTAAATGTTAGTCACACTCAATCTAATGTTAGAAAAGAGACAGCAGGAAACTTAAATCACCATACATAACTGAGGAAATAGAGTTTCCCAAACACTGCTATATCAGGTATCTCAGTGTCTGAAATTTTAAGAGGCAAATTTGTCACTGAAGTGACCAGAATTACATAAATGTACTATAAAATGCAAAGGATGGCAAAATACCATCTCAGCAAGAGATAAGCACTACACCAAGTTCTCATTCTTGGAACTTTCAAAACAACAGAGGAAAATGCATTTTGAATGCTAACAGCGGGAGGCTGTCAACCTCTGGATAAAAAACAGCACATGAAAATACTAAAAATATTACACCATACTCTCACCTAAATTCAGGCTTACAACAAGATTTCGTCTCTGTGATGAGATTTCTGGGGAGATGTACAACTATAAGGAACATCCAGTATCAAAGCATCCAATTTCCATCTCTTACAAGTATTTGTATCAGCCAGAATATTCTACAAAATTTCCAACCTTTAACTTAAATCTTCTAGGTTTTCACCTTAATTTGGTAATATTCTCACATTTGTAACCGTCTTTTTAATCATCTAGAGAAAAAGCTGCTCTGGAAAGTGAGTTGTTGACCATTATTACAGGGTAGAAAGACTCTAACATTTTGCAATGTCTCCAGTAAGAATTAGGATGAGTTACAGGGATGTTGCTAGAAAGGTTCCCAAGCAGTATGGGCACAGTGCAGGAAGATGGCTTCCGTGTAAGTTGCTGTGAAAATGCTACCAATGACACTGAGGAGCAAAAAACTTATAAGCATGCACAGAAGTGACAGGGAAAAAAAAGGAAGTGAGAAAATTTATAATCTTAAATATGTAGAATATTATCAATACAAACCAACCAACAATGTCAGTAAGACTAGACAAAAAATGCTTGATCTAGGATAAAAGTAGGAAAACTTTAGAAAGCCTTAATATTTTTCAGAGCAGATCAAGTACTTCAATTTTGTTTGTGTGTAGAAATTGGTCTTAGCTCTCCAGAGTCTCAATTCTGCCATTCCTAGTTGCTATATAGATGAAATATGACAAACAACTGCTTTTCATGTAGTCTTCACTCTTTCTTTCATGCTAGAAGCCAGGAGACTAAAATGCAAACAAAGAGTGTTTGATGTACTCCCCCAGGCTGTTTCAAGCCACCTCTTGTGAATAGCTTCTAAAATCCAGCTATAATCCCTGTTTTCAGCTACATATCAAACATCATGAAGCCTCAGCCACCCCATCTCTGATTTTCTGATAGTCTCCTCTCTCACTACAAAAAAAAACTTGACTCTGCCACAGTCACCAGGAAATCATAGTAAAATTTAATGTGTGAACTGGTGAAAATAAAATTCCTGTCTCTTTTATTTTTGATGGCTTTCTTTGTATTTATTTCACCTTTTTAAAATATACTGCAGACTCTCTCAGAATTTCGTGTTATGCTGACACTGAACCATAGCACTTAACACTTGCTTTGACATTCGTTTGGATGATCTCTTCAAGTTACTGTGTGAAGGAAGTCAACTACAGCAAAGGTGTTTTCTTTCCCATTAAAAATTCTAAAAGGAAACATAAAATTATTTGGGTTGGAAGAGACCTTAAAGATCATGTCATTCCCATCCCTCTTCCATGGGTAGGGATACCTTCCATTAGATCAGGTTGCTCAGAGCCCTGTCATATCTGATCTTGTGCACTTCCAGGGAGGGAGCATCCACAGCTTCTCTGGACAACCTGTTCAGTGCCTCACTACCATCACAGCAAAGAATTTCCTTGTAATATCTAAGCTAACCCTGCTCCATTTCAGTTTAAATCTATCATGATTACATGTGTTATGACTGCACACTCTTGTCAAAATCCCCTCTCCAGTTTGCTTGTTGTACTGGAGAGGCCACAGTGAGGTCCCCCTGGAGCCTTCTGTTCTCCAGGCTGAATAGCTTAACTGTGTCAGCCTGTCTTCACTGGTGCACTCTTCAGAGTGCTCCAGCCCTCTGGTAATCTTTATGGCCTTCCTCTGGACATGTTCTAACAGGTCCAGGTGCTTCATTTTGGGGCCCATGGAGCTGAATTAAATACTCCAGGTAGAGTTTTATCTAAGCAGAATACAGAATACTAATTAAATGCTAAGTTAAGTTTGTTCTTTGACATTGAGATAATGGTCAATTGTTTTTGAAGGTGAGATATATGTATTTCTAAAAGTAGATATTCTAAAGAACTGGCTTTTTTCATTCAAAGGAAAGCAAAGCACAGGTTTTCACCAAAGCCAGAAGAAATTTGGTGCTGATTTTAATGTGAGAAGTAGCAAATCCTTTAATAAACTGAGAGCTCCCTCAGGGAAAACAATTTACGTGAGAAGAAAAAAGCCCAGGAATACTTAGCATAGTTGAGAACAGGGAGTGGGGAGGAAGGAGTCAAGTTTTCAAAGCATGTATTCTGCAAAGAAATTTTATCTCATATTCTCAAGTGCTCTAAAACAGAAATATTTCACAAGACTGAGTGAAAATTCACAGTTAGAGCAGAATTCATTATGCACATATGAAACAGATGTAAGTTGCTTTTTGCATTACTGCAATTTCCTATAGTGAAGTGTAACCTCTGCCAAGATCAGTGCTGACACACACTTTCATGACCATCAGGTAAGCTTTTGTAAATATATTTTGAGAGCAGCTACTACACTCACACAAGTTTGTATTTCCAGTCATTGAGACCATGTATAGAGAAAACAGGCCCTCAAACACACCAAACAGAGACCATATGAACAAGAGAGTTCCTGGATTTTTAAAATTTTTGTATATATAAATTACTAAAGATTCTTTGAGTATATTCAGGGGACTTAGTTTGGGAGCTGGCGCCAGCTGTGTAAATCTGCTATGTTTAATTACAAACTTTTTCTATTTTGCTTTTTTCTCAATCTCATTCTCTTTGTTTCCAGCATCAGATTTTCCTTGGCTAATGTAAATTGTTATGTACACTCATTAAAAAGCTCTTAACAGCTTTAATTTGCATATTGAATGCTGTGCCTTTTTTTTACTTTTTTGATTTCCCTATTTTCTCCATGCAAGCTTTCTCTCTGAGAAAACCATGGTATGGTTTGCAGATACTGCAGACATTGTGTGCTGCAGGTCGCCCAAAGCAATGCTTAGGCCCTTGCAGTGCATGGCTGCTCTTCTGCTGTCATCTCCACTTTATTCCTAAGGACTGCTGTGGACAAAACAAAATCCTGCTTTGTGGATATAGAACCTATGGAAAGCTTAGATATAACATTAACATCTGGGATAAGCTATCTGCTCACAGGCTAGACAGTAACAGTTCCCTGAGCTCAAAGGGAAGGAGAGAAAATGAAAGCTGACTAACCCTGTGCAGTCAGAAGACAAGAAAATGATATGTTTTAGAGGGTCCTTAAGGTTTATAATTTTCTATCTGCAGGACTTTGACATATGAATAGTCAGTGGGATCCTTTTTATTTATTTCAGTGTGTGTAAAGGTATTATTTCAGAGCTCAAACTATACAAAAGTATCCTTCAAAACTAGCCTTCAAAAAGTACCCTTCAAATGGAACATTAAGTAGAGGTCTATATTTCTTGTAAACATAATGAGACTGCACATTTCTATGTACTTTTGAAGGTAAGCCATTTATCACTTTAAACAAGGGTCCACAAAAGGTGTGCTTTTTCTTTAATTTACCCCTTCCACAGTAACTCAAATCAAGTTTTACTGTTTTAATAAAAATTAATTTTTCCAACATTTCCCCTTGTAGCATCTTCCTGAGGGATGCATGTAATTTCTGATTAGATATCACAGAGATGATTTACACAATTTAACACTCCATGTCAGAGACTTTGAGGAGATCAAAAAGTCTCCCTTTGTTTTCTTATCCTGGTTGGACAACTAGTCAGAAAAATGTTTGAACATTAAAACGTGATACATTTTTAAGATGACATTTTCCTTTAATGCTGTAGCACATTGCAGAATGTTGAAACTGGTAAAAAGTCTGTGATGGAACTTTCTAACAGCATCAACATCACCTCTTAGCAAGGTGGCCCTCACAAAAAGGCAGCATGACAGTTATGATTATCACAGACAACATTCATGCAATATTTCCTTGTATAGGCTTTCCTGCCCTGAAAATTGTTCTTGTTTAATTAAGAATTGTGGTGAAGAAATCTTTCCTTTGCAAAACAGATTAGATCAATCCCATCCTAAGAAGACAAAAGGCATCATTTGCTATGGACTTTTCAGAAAACACAAGGATGTGTAAAAATCCAGTGTTTTTAACATGAGAAAACAGACATTGAGTTGAATATAAATGCTAAAGAATATGATCATAAAAGTGGCAATGAAGGAATCTGAACACTTTTCATGCAATTCACATCTACATAAATATACCTTTGCTGCTTACAGTAGAATACATCTCTTTCACAAATAGCTTCACAAAGGAGGTGTCATCTCTCCCATGAAGAGGGATTTGATGTGGTTCAGCTTGGAGAAAACGAGGGTCTGGAGGCACAGCACAGCACCTTCCAGTACCTAAAGGATGCTACAAGAAAGCTGGAGACAGATTTGCATCTTTTGGTACCTAGGTGGGCTCTTAAGTATGGTGAAGAAGGACTTTTGACAACGTTATGTAGGGAGAGGACAAGGGAGAGTGTTTTGAGCTAAAAAAAACTATGTGTAGGTGAGGTATAAGAAGGAAATTCTTTGTGAGTGGTGGTGAGGCACTGGAACAGGTTGTACAGAGGAGATGCCCTATCCCTGGAAATATTCAAGGCCAGTTTGTATGAGATTTTGAGCCACCAGGTATAGTGCAGTGTGTCCCTGCCCGTGACAGGGAGGTGGGAAGTAGATGATCTGTAAAACCTCTTCCAACCCAAGCCATTCAATGATTCTGTGCAAATGCAGGAAACAGATATTGGAATTCATGCAGTGGAAAGTAAAAATATTTTCTTAGCTGTGCCTAGTTAGTCAATGGCAGAAATGAAAGATTTTTAAACCTCAGATTGCTGATGTGTTAAACAATTAGTCTATGTAGTATTTAATTCCATATGGCAGATCTTCCTGACCAATTGTGTCATTTGTCTCAATCAAGAACATTCTGCAAATTTAAATTAAGAGCCCAGATTAAAAATATCTTTTTTTTTTATAACAATGAGATGAATCCTGATGCAAAAACTTGCTCAGCTGGCAAATTAATCAGGCGAGAGTCCTGTTCTGCTATGGCTGCAAAGTGGCTGTAGGTTAGAGCAACTGGCTTAGCCCTTGGAAGGCTGAATCTTGTTCCCTGCTTTGACCCAGACTGCTTTGTCAATTAGGCAAGATATTAAGGCTTGTTTTTCCTTCTTCATGTGAAATGGAGATAAAAGAATCTCTTGCTTTGAAAAGGTGCTGTGAATAGAAGCTGTTTAACGCTATAAGGCACACAGTGCTGTAGTGTGCGCACATACATTCACACCTGCTCTAGACTATTCTGGCAACAAATTTGTAATAGGCTACCCTTCCTATTTGCCAAGCTGCTACCTATAATTTTAAAAGAGTTTTGCAGAAGTACTCCAGGTGACAGAGCTGTAATGATATTAAGTTCCTAAAACCACGTTGGCATTGATAACAGTTTTTAAATAGTGGGGGAACAAGAAGATTAGCTCTGTTTATATGGGATTTTGTGTACATATTTTTATATATATGAGAGAGAGGGGGTTGCAGGAGAAAGAATGCTTTTGCCCTTATCTGTTCTACAAAGAAAAAACAAATCAAAACCTTTGAGCAAGTGACAAATAAAATCTTCAGAAACTGCACAGCAGAAGTGAGGAAATTCATTCCAACCCTGTTATTCTCTTTGTACCCAGTGACCTTTTCTAAAAAAAGAAAATTTTTCTTAAGACCTTTTTTCTTAAGACCTCATAATTTTTTAAAAATTATGTCAATATTTTTTAAATCATGAAGACAATGGAAAAAATAAATTTTTATTCTTGCTGTCACTAGCACAAAGGAGTTTTTTACCAAAGGGTTTGACAATAATTTTCTTTACTACAGAGTTCTTTTAGTTAAACACATACTATGTATCATTGACTGGAAATCATTTGGCCAAAAAAACACCAACATTAAAATTCTACAACAGCAACCATTGTATCATATAAATTATGGCCCACTAGCGTACTAAACATTGAATTTCCTCTGACTTGTCCTTTACTGTGTTTCTTTTTTCTACATGAAAAACAGAGAAAAAATAGCTGATTCGTATGATTGCTAATATAGTAATGAGCTGAGTGGATTAAACAGTATAAGGGACTGTATAGGGTAATGAATATGTTCCTTGGTTTTCTGATAACAATTTCTCACCAGGAACTAAACTAATGTCATGTAAGAGTCACAAATTTCATGAGCCTGCAGCACAAAACCATAGAGAAATTAGTCTACGTAGTCTCATTCCATACTCCCATGACTGAAATGGTCCATACTAGACTGATTACCAACACACACACGGCAATTTGGGAAAGACGATTCTCCAATTTTTTATTGTAAGAGCTGCATCAGCTCACTCTGAAAACAATTACAGAAGACAAACTGTTGTACTAGCTGTTCCGTGAACAGATCACTAATACTTTGGCAGAAAATACTAGATTAGTCTGGGTTTTTTTTAATTCAATCCTAGTGTTGTCTTGCTATTAATTTCCCCAGTCTAATGCATATATTAAAATGATGAATAATCCTGGAAGTCTCTGTACTATAGCATTAGAATATAGTACACTAATCACCTTCTTAGAGCTGGGAAAACAAAATTAAAAAAAGAAAAAAATTCTTGTTCCTTAAATTTAGCACAACTGATCTTTACTCATTTGCTCCATCAGCTGCAGTTACAGACCATGTTATTCAGGTGAGAGATATCAACACATTGTGATTGCGTGAGCACTTCTGATTTTACAGTTCCCCAGCCTTGGCTGATAGCTTTGTTTTGGAGAGCTGAAACTAGATAGATCATCATTCAAGTAAACAAAAAAAACAAAAAAAAAGTGGTTTAAGACCATCCTTCACCCTCTTCAACAGCCTCCTTGACCTAATAAAAACATTTCCTGAGGGTTTTTCCTCCAGAATTTTAGACTCTTCCTTTGCTCATTCTGCTCATTTTTCAATATCTTACCACTTGTTAGCCTGGAAAAGAAACAGAGTTCCTTATATGAGAATTGCCTGTAGAGTTCATGTTTGAAAACCTCTTCCAGTTTCATTTAATTATAATGATTTTGGAAGATCTAGAAATCACTGCTTTTTACTGTTATTGAACTTCATAAACTTGCAGAGGAATCTAGCCATGTTTTTGACATTAGGCAATTACACTCCCGACTACTTTAGAAGAATTGTTGCAAAAAGATGTGGTTTGAAATGGCTCCATACATATTCATACGTATGAAGAGAATGAGAATTCATATGAGAAGGAACAACTTAAAGATGTTCTCTTCTATGCTCACTTGCACAGATATTTTGTATGCACACGTATTATACCTCGACCCATTAATACCATTCTATTACTAACAAAAAGTTGTGCTGACAGATTCAGAGAAGTTATGCCCTTTCGGCTTTGCTCTACATTAAACAAAAAACACCAATTTCCCAGATTATTTGGAGCAGAGAGTGCCATTCCTATTTGCAGAAGAGTCTTATAGACCTAGGTAATTTGAAATTTACTATTTATAACTCAGATTGGGTAGGATCATTCTTAAATTCCTATGAATGTCTTTTTAACATTGAAAATTGCTGTCTCTGCCAACTCACAATTGCTGTTGGTAGAGGTATATGTTACCAGGATAAGATAAAATTTCAGTGTAATGTGTCAAGGATTTTGAGTCAAACACAAACATCCGCATGGATTTTTCTTTCAGGTCAACATTTGACATGGATCTGAAAAGAGCATACAATGTTCCTCTTTCCCTTTCAATAGACCCTTTACTAAAATATATCCCCACTGATCTTTCCAATTATTTCCAGTAGTAGAAAAATTTATTTCTCCATAATTAAAAAGTACACTCTTAAAACCATATATTTAAAAGTCAACTTTACTGTAGAAACTACTTACTCCTATGAGGTGTTCTCCTGAGAATTACTTGTGATGACTCTGTGGGCCTAATTCTTTAGTTCACCAAAGCTGAATTTTGTATTCTTCTACTGAAAGGTGTCTTACCTCCTATCAGAATATGAATTATATGCATTTCTCAATTTTTCATTATGGCTCACATTCTCCAGGTTTAGGCTTTTAGCTCAAAAATAGGGTTTTTTGGCCTACACTCATTTGTGGAGTCTATTGCTCAACATAACAAGATCCTGAAGAAAGACTGAAGATGAACTGCATGTCCTGAAGAAGGGAGACACAGTCACTGACACTGTGGCTTGATTTGATGCAGGGTTTTGTTGATCAGCTGCTTATCTTCTGATTTTGTCATTAACAAGTATTTCTCACTAAAATTCACAAAGACTTTCTTAAGAATGATCAACAGAATAGTCTTTTAAACACCAAATAAAATAAAAATATTTTAAAAGGAAACAACAGAAGATGAATTTTAAAATAGGATAAACACAGGTTTTCACACTAAAGCAAGACACAAATAGAGATGGAAGAAAAAGCCTCTAGACAAATCTTTGCGGAAAAGAATATAAAAAGTTATGCTACCTCATAAATGCAATAGCAATTTAAAAATATGTGATACAATGAAAAAAACCCCAGTAATCAATGTGGTTCACATAAACTCGAATATAGCATGTAATGGAAATAACATATTTTTACAATTTCATCAGTTATTGGGACATATATTTTGAAAACTTGAACTCCAATATCAAATTTTGTTCGTAGAATCACTGGAGATCCTCCTGAGGAGAGAAAGTATACAAATCTAGAAGACAGAAATTTCAGGAAGATTTAAAATCAGACTTGCTCAGAGAATGAGATGAAGGAAATGCAGACTTACAACTTCTAAGTATATATGTACAGTAGTTGTGTAAATAAAAGGGAATAGCAATCTGCTCTCCCCATTGAGGTTGCAGGAAGTATTATCCAACGTGATCCTAGGAATTTCTAAAGGAGTCCAGTTTATGCACATGGGTGAGTCACCAGTAACACAAGAATCTCTTTATCAAGGTCCCTTGCATAATTTTGACTTTTCCCCGAGGCCAGCTTTCCAAAAAGAGCTAGTATTAGAACCTGGATATTCTAAAGAACCTGTCTCATAGTAAGAAAACCAAACATATTATCCTATCATCACACTTACTGTATAGAGATAGCCTCACAGGTCTTCTTTCAACATGAAAAATGATTTTTTCTTCCCAAAACACAGTCTTCCCTAGACAATATTTGAGTTCAAAAAGAAAAAAAAAGAAAAAAAAAAAAAAAGGAAAAATAAGGGGGGATATTTTCTCATTTGACAGAATTTGAAGATGTTGTATTCACTGTTTGGCCTTTTTTAAAGTGCAGCAGTTAATCTGCATAATAATTACAAGGTTTAACAATAGCATTATTGGCCAAAAGACATACATTCCACTTAAACTAATGATAGAATTACATTACACATTTTAATACAATTTAAAAATGAAATCTCTTCAGTTCTAAAGTGTCATACAGATCCCCCAAGCTCAGCAATATTTGTGTTTTAAGAAGGTAAAACCTTTTCCCCAGTCCACCGTGAAAGCTCTGCTCTTAAGTGACTTTCAAAACCCTATTCATAAATACTGATTAGGTACTATTTCACCATAGGGTACAGGATTACTAGCACAGCTTCTTACCCAGGGCAAAAATGGAAATGTTAGTACAGTAAATCAGGCCAAATGTCCTAGTAATTCTATACATGAAAGATCATCTTTAATAAACAGATATTAACTTGGGACTTAGCTCATTTTATTTTTAGTATGCAAGTGTCAAATGCCACAGGCTGATTTAAGGTGGAAACCTATGGGCAAGAACTGTAAAATGTGATTGCATTTAAATGGAAAAAAGGCTTAGAGGCACAGACTGTTTGGAATGCAGCTGGCTGACAGAACTACAAAGGTACTGGATCCAAGAGACAAATTATTCTGCTAAATAATGAGTCACATAAGTTACCTGCCACCTTCCTGAAATTGCCACGAATTAACCACTTTAACAGCTTGTTATGAAAGGCTTCTGTACACCTGCAGAGTTCTTTGGCTGCTCTTTGGACTAGTTAATACCTGGTTAAGCATAAAATGCATTAAAGCATGAGGACTTTTGTTTCAATTGTAGAATCATTACAGAAGCAGTGTAGTAATTAGGGACTAAATTAGCCAACGGCCATACTTTATTCTTCATTAGTAATCATTAAATGCACAATTAACTGTTCCCTCATTTTGGTTCTTAAATGCAGTATTTCATTAAAAAAAAAACCCCAAATCCCCCAAAAGAACACAAGCCCAAATACCATCCAAAATATTTGGGAGCAGTTACACTAACAGAGCAATTTCCCTGCCTTCGTGATACCTGTGCCTCAGGTAAATACTTCAGCTTCCCTCTGTTCCTTGAAGTAGGAAGAATTCCTAAATGTTTGGCCATGTTGGAGCCTGTAGTGTCCTCAGAGGTCACTAGAGGGAGGATAACATTATTTTGCAGCAGCAGGTGGTTTTATACCCAGAGATGTGCAGGTAGCAATTAATTACCACACTTTATTCCTTTTTGATGAGTTTCTTTTAACCAATGCCACTTCCACTGCTGGTAAACAGGATTTCCAATATTGTTTCCAAAAATATCATTGAAACCTGCAGGAAACACAACAAGAGGCTGGAAAATTGATTATTATTTCACTTGCAGATTCATAACACATGGTGTAATTTACCCTCCATGAGGTCAGGAAGACACCTTATATTAGTAGTGGGAAAATTATGTAAATCTTCAGTGTGGCTGAATGTACTTTTCCATTCTTCATGGACTTCTTCTTTCCATGGACCTCATGGAAGTTGTCTACCTCATTTTTAAGCATTATGTTTCATGCAGTAGGATCAGGAAAGCAAGATAGTTTTGATTGTTGTGGAAAAAATCTCGCCTTTAGGCAAACCCATCTCTGATTTAAGGGGGGAAGTTATTCGGCCTGTTTTTCATCATGTTCAAGTTCCCAGGCTCTGCTTCAGGTTTTACACAATTTCTTGGCAGAAATCTACACTTTGCTACATTAGAGACTGCACTAAAGAAAAAAGCCCTTCCTTTTCTAGTGAAAATTTAAATCCATGTGTGATCCCAAATAAGACGTTGGATCATGGAGTACTGCAAATCTGTGCTTCACACATGAAGCCACTTCAGTAATAACAGAGCTATGGATGTCCCTGAAGTTAAGCCTGAAAACATTGGTGCCAGACCTGTGACCAACATGCCTGACACTGAAAACAGCACAACAGAAAAATAAAGAGATTTGCCTATGCCAAGGATTTGTTCTCTACCTTCCTGACATCATGGGTCTCAGATTATCAGAATAAACTTTGTTCCCTTTCTGAATGACACAAAAGCTAAAATGACTTTTTAGTTCTAAATATGAGCTTTTTTCTGTGTGTCATCATGAGAAATTCCATGTCATCATAACAGCACCAGTCATATAGCTCTTTGACTGGAAGAAGACAACTGCAATTGTTCAAATTATCTCAGTTCAATTATGTTATTTTTATTCATGGTTCAAAATAGGCTGTGATGATACAGAAAGAAAAAATTTGCCCTCTTGCTTACAGATTTTCTCTCCAGTGTTTCTATCACAGTGTATAACTCCAACTTATACCAGCTCTATTTTCAAGGAGAATTCTCTCCTGCTATACATAATATACATGCTGTATAAATCATATAAATCAGGAAGGAAGATGGGGGCACGATGGGAAAAATAATTACTATCAAGAAAGAACAAAATGCTGTGACTTAGTTTACTAGTATGTTGGTCAAAATATTTGGCTGAGCACAGCAGTCATCATCTTGGTGGTTTTGCACCAACCTGGGGAATCTCAGCTTAAAGATGCGTTTATTGAAACTGTATTGCAGTGTTACAAATAGACAAATAGCACTAAAAACAATAGTCATAGCACAAAAGTTACTTTATATAACTATAATGTGTTGACTAGCCCTTCACAAATTTCTAAGGACATTTAATTCCTGTCTTTTTTTGTCTGTGGCAGAGCACAGATTAAACAGTGACTTAAGCTCCACCCTGAGCTCCATCTTTATTTCTCCTGTGTTGGTTTTTCCTCCCTGTTAAGTCATGTTTGTTTTTCCCATATGGTTGGAGGCAGGAATTAGTGCAACAACAAGTATAAAAGCATTACTCCATGAGTGCATCAATCTGAAGGAGCAGTCCAAATTGCTAAAGGGCCCTTTACAGGGCAAAGCCCCAGTAGCAGCTGGAATCCCCCTGGGCTTCGGGCAGCAATCGTAGCTGCCTTCTTTCTTTTGTTGTTACTTCTTCCATGGACACATGCAGGTGACACAAAGTGAGCAGCAGCAGCAGCAGGGTAGGTTTAGGGTAAGGATAGAGATAGCAAAAGCAGGTCTTTATTGAGGGTTTTAACCCTAAATTGACCAATCAGCTGAAAACATGATTCTAAAACAATTTCTCTACATCTATTAGAATTATACTTTAAAAAGTGAAATACAATGTCAGTTCTTACACATCTATACATATATTTGTGCACATTGCTCAATCAATCTATGTACATGTTCTAACTGTTTATGTTCCCAGCTCTATCTAAAAATGCAAAACCATCTTCTACTGTGTTTTAGTTATGTCTGTGAAGCACTGAACTTTTAACAGGAGTTTAGGGAACTCTGCTTCTTCTCAGGCAGCTGGCACTTAGGAAGCATGAAATACGTTCTTACTGAATACTAGAAATTACAATTATTTATGTGGCTTAATATATCTTAATTTCTCTGGAGGCTTTAACTCAAATTCTACACTCTTTTCTCCCCGTGGAAGATTCAGAGGGGGTCTAAATTCTTGATTTCCAGCACTCCTGATTTCTAGTGTCAACACAAAATAAGTGAGGTGAAAATTATTTTCAAGATTGCAGTCATGTTCCTTGATGGTGTGTATAACAAATGCACAATCAAGTGTATAAAAGGGAGTCACATTTTACTGCAAAAAAAGTCTTTTGACAGAACTTCATCATGCCAATGTAGCAGTCTAGGGAAGCTATGTCAAGCCTCTTAGAACAGAGACTTAATTCTAAGACTTTTCAACACTTAGAAAGCAAAAATAAATCCTTATTTTTCATAATATTGAAATACAGCTTGTCTCATTTTAGCACAAGGATATTTTGCCTAATGTTATTTACATTGTACTATAATGATCTTCTATAAATTTTTTTAAAATATAATTTCTTCCCAGATTTCACAATAAAGGATTAATTTCTGGATGCTTGATAGCAACTGAAAATTTCACAAGGCAGACAGCAACAACCTTGGCATTGCTTTTACTGGCATTTGAATAAAGTAAATTATCTTTGCAATGAGCCCTTGGGGGTTTTCCCTGCTACTTCTTGCTGTGTTTAGCCAGGAGGAGCATGGCTAAAGACAAGACGGGTACGATGGATGGCCCAGAGATATCCTTTAATCCATTAGAGGGACCATGTGCTCTCTAGGCATCTCCTAGAGGCTGCATGGCCTGGAGCTGTTCCCAGAGAGCACATGGTTTGAGTGCAGCATCCAAAGATGAGGGGGCGTGGCTAACCTGGCAAGATATAGGGTTTACCTGGGGCAGGTGTCCAGTTGTGCCTATAGAGCAGGGGCTTGTATGTCTAAAGTCTTGAACCAATGGGGAATTTAGAACTCTTCCCAGCACCCCACCTTTCAGGTCTATGCTCTCCGTGCAGGGAACTCTGGGCTAAGTTTTGATTTATCCCAGCTAATTTGGTTACCACAAGCAGAATGACCTTCCAATCTGGCTTAGAGGTCCCTAGATTGCTATAAATGTGACCTGACATTTCCTTATGGGCAAAAAATTAGATTATAGCAAAGAATACAATAAAGTAATTCTATTTCAGGGTCTAAGTGAAAGTGGTGGTCGAACAGATTAAGATGTAAAATTCCTTTGTAAAATTAAATTATTTATAATATGCTGCATACTCCTTGTTTTATCTGTCATATAATGCAATTATTTCATATAGTATAGAAGCTGCATTCATTGATGCTGCTGACAAAACAAAAATAGTATCATTGCCAAGAAGAGGGTCAAGAACTTTGGAGACCAGTTATTCCAACTTCTAAAGTTTCATCTTTAAAATAAAAACACTTGCAAATTTTGCTGGTTTTTATAATTTTATTTTATAATTGTATTTGGCCATTAAGAAGTTTTTTCACCTGTAATGCTAATCAAAATCACCCAATTTTTTCAAGTCTTTTAACAGTACTGATATATTAAATTACTACATGTTATCATGCTCTCCTCAAATTGTCAGCTGCCTTACCTCAGTCTCTAATACCTTACAATTTTTTGTCCACAGCCAGCTAGAGGTCCCAAAGAGACCAGGTGCAATTGTTTAAAAGTCTAAAAATTTCATTAGTTCTCATTCAATAGTTAAAATACCTGAATATCATCAAGTTAGTTAATTTGTAGGATCAAAATCAGAAGGAGTTGCACAAACATATTTAAAATTCTTTGATTTTTTTTTTAGTGTAACTGTTAGGATTATTTTCATATTAGAACTTTCAATTTAAAAAACTTAGGTTTTTTTTAACATTTAGGTAATTTCTTCACCTACTTAATTCTCCTGGAAATTTTTAGTGATCAGACGACATATTTGAAATGTATGGTGAGATTATAGGAATTATTTCACCAAAATGCATTTATAATGGAAATTTTTAATTTCAACCTTCAGTTATATAGTGCTATTTTAGTGTACAAGTTTCTCTTTGTGAATGAGAATGAACTCTCACAAAAAGCTTCTTTACAAGAAAGGGAAAAAAAAAAAAATTAATCAGGCGGAAATTATACAGATTTCCAGAAACTCACATTTTGTTCTGCAAATTCACTATGAAAATAGAGGAAATTCTGACAACTGTATTCTGCTCAATGATTGTGCTTTGTAGGTCTCTTAGTGAAGTAATGCACACACATAAAGAACAAGAAATATAAGTCCTGTAACTGTTGTGAAATAAGGCACTAAAACAGGCCATCTTTTAGCAGCCCAGCAGTGCTTTGTAATTAAGGCACTAACACAGCATTTCAGCAATTCCAACAATAAACTCATCTAAGAAAATGAAGTTACTCTCTTCTATACTGTGGAATATTCTGAATTTAAAGCTATTTATTTAATGGAGCACCTCCGCGTTGTAATTCTGGCCCAGATATTGCCTTTCTTTATACTGTTTTAATTAAATGGGCAAATAGTTTCAAACTCTGAAAAAAAATAATTCTGAATGATGTTTGTTTAAGCTCAGCTAGGCACATAAAATTCTGTGTTTTAATCTAAAATGTTCCATCAGTATTTGGTCAACACTTCTGCCAAGACCTTGTGTTCTAATCTAAAATGTTACAGCTGTATTTGGTCAATATTTCTGCCAAGACCTCATAGTAACTCTGTAAATATTATCTATTTTTGTGCAACTAATTTGCAAAAAAAATGTTTTTCTAGTTTCATGCCTTTCTAACCTACTGCCAAATTGTATTTTTCCATCGGTCTTTGGATCTGCCAAATTGATTATTTTCTTAAGATTGTACTTAATAAATTGTCCAGGGTAACATTTTCTTAGTGGGGGTTCAGTTTTCGGATCCATTAAAAGAAGCTCCTGTCTGTATCATGATCACACAAAACTTCTCTTAATCTCCACTTCATCCTGTTGTGGCATGAGACTGATTCTTCCTGCAAGGCACAAAACACTGAGCTACAAAAGCTCTGAATTTTATAGGAGTTGCTCAGCAAACTTGCCACAACATACTGGAAATTCCCAAGGCTAGATGTGAAATATACTGTTACAAGCAAAACACCAAAGGACCATTTGAAAAATGGGAAATTATATTATTTATCACCATGTCTCAGAATCTTAGACATTTGAGATTAGGTCCTCAGTCTATCTAGACAAGTTAATAGGTTAGCAGCTCACCCGCATACATAAAACATGTTTGTGAGGTCACAGAGCACTAAACATTTTTCTCTGGTCTTATTCTAGTTGTAAAACACTGCCTGTAACATGTCTTCAGTGTCACACTGCTCAGAAAGGTGAAGGCAACACCAAATAATACAGATCCTTTGCTTCTTGCTCCACAATCCCCCCAACCCCCCAAAAAACCTGAAACCCTCACACACAGAAGCAGTGCTGACTGCCTAGGAGCAGAGGGACATTGTTGTTTCGTGGTCAATAAGCTCTGCATCTCAACAAATGTCTTTCACAAAGCTATATTTATCTTGAGTTCAGACTTCAAGTTCCTTCTATTGATATCAGACCTCATTTTCTTCCTAACATTAGCCTGATCTGAACATAGCATAAGTATGATTTTGGGGAGAGCTTTTGGAATATTATTAAGTACATTAAAATAATTCACTTGCTCTAGATGATGTTTTTATAAGTAAATCTCCATCTCTTCTCCCTAAAATAAGAGCATTTAGCCATCTGTGCAATTAGAAGGTTTCTTAATGACTTCACCATACTCCAAAGGAGGCGATTTTTTCTTTCCAAGGAAAATCAGCTCAAATACATAAAAATCAAAAAGAGAAAAAAGGAGTAAAACATTCTCAGCGCCCCTAGAACTTAAAACTCAAAACAAACAAGCAAAAAACACCCCCCAAATCCCCTAAACAGAAAAAAACAACCTGGGAACTACTTCGATCATAGCTATTGTGTTCCAGTATGTGGTTTCCACAGAGATTTGGCCAAGTGGAAAAGAAAGGGGAAAATATCTTTGACCTTAATTTCAATGTTTTCAAATCAATAGGATATTTAAATCAGTTATAATACATCTAAATTACATTTTTAAGGAGAACCTGAATTAATTGAAAGCAACTTAATTGAAACTGGTTTTTTGGTTTTTTTTAAATACTGAACAGAAATGCAAGAAATGTATGTCCGGGAGCAAATAATCACATAGCCCTATCTCCATTTCAGGTGCATACTCAAAGACAGCATGAAGCCAGAACATTAATAAGGCACTAGAATATTTAAGGAGTGCTGGTAGAATATGGAACCTCTGATTTAGTGTTGTTTTTGTTTATTCTCCTTTTCATCCAATTAGCAGGAAACTGTAGAGGTTTTACAATTGTTCCGGTCACCTGCTTCATACGTACCTGTATTTGGTTTCTTTATAATCCTAGATAACATACTTTGCTTTGGTTAATTACTACTGAAAGGAGAAAAAATATTCTATCAAAGCAGGTTCATCTTCAACACATGTATATCAATACTCAGTTTTTGGAAAGACATACACAATTCCTTATTGTCACGGTTTAACATAGCTTGCGTTTTAGTTAAAAAGAAAATCCGTCAGTTATGGAAGTGATTCTCTGTGAGGAGTGCTAACAGCTTCATCCAGACCCTACGGAACCAATTAGCTGGCTAGTTTTGAATGCAGACGCCCTGTTAAACTATTTAAGAAAGCTGAAAATGCCTCTGTGAAATCACATTTTAAAACGAACCAAGCCCGAGAAGAGCTCTCTTGCTTGCAGCCTTTGAACAGGCAATCTGAAGCAGGCTGGGCCAGGCCCTGCTCCACTGACCAGCCCGGCTGCCCCATGGTGAGGTTGAGATTCTGCCGAGTTCCAGCCATGGCCACTGGGCCAGGCTGGCTCCGCTTGACTTCAAGTGGAGCTGAGTTGGGCCCCACTCCGGCTGTGAGCTGCTGAGCCATCCTGCTGGGGCCATGGAAAAAATCATGTGCCTGAGAACAGTAGCGGCCCTGTAGCCCTGCGGTTGGAATTGACCCCAGCAGGGGCCAGAAAACAGCCATGCAGCAAGAGCAGCCGCCCTCCCAGAGATCACACAACCATCCACAGGCCTGGGCGAGATATTAACTCTTTCAGTTAATAAATATAATATATATATAATACATAATACGTAATACGTAATATATAATATATAATATATAATATATAATATTATATATATAATATATAATATTATATATATAATATATAATATATAATATATAATATATAATAT